>CM046847.1:6829532-7052032 GCA_025618425.1 Heliocidaris tuberculata | reverse complement strand
GACATAGTAACGGAGAGAAGAAGATAGTAAAGAAAAGCTGATAACGAACCCCCCCCCCAAAAAAAAAAAACAAAAAACAAACAAAACAAAACAAAACAAAACAACAACAACTTTTAGTGAATGTGCGCACAATTACATTTTTCCCAAAACGAACACTTGAATAACAACTTCAAGAAAATTTTTAAAATGAAATGAAAATTCCAACTTTAAAGAGAGCAGACTTTCAAAACGATCTAATTTTGTTATCTTCTTACGAGCGTTTGTCAAACGGGGGTGTTTAAAACATGACGTGAATGTTGTCTAAACGAAATGAGTGAGAGATTAGGAATGAAAATATTCTATCCGATAAGTGTATACTTTGTTACGTTGCTATACCCATATACGAATTTGGATGATTTTGCATATTTTCACATCGAATGCCGCGTATAGAACCTTCCACTGGCAGCGATAACGAGTTAGGAAACTTGCATCATTATATTATTGTTATCATAATCTTTAGGGTGTACCATCTGGGTCCACGGTCACAGTAAATCACGGTTAGTTTATCGAAGAGTGACGAAAGCATGACGTCATAATATTGCACCACTCGAGCTCTACGTTGACGAGGCGAGGCAGAAACTTCGCAACCGAAGTTCATAATGCATACAATTAAGGGGCCTGTATCTTCATACAAATAGGATATAGGCCTACATGTAAATATACATGTACTTACAATTTGCCGGCACACAATCTTTTCGGCCATTCGAAAGATATCTGCGAATCCTGTTTGCGGGTTATGTTATGCTAGATGATCACCTAAATGTCCTCTTTTCAGTGATGAACCAGCCGATCGTGATTGGAAAGAGGAAAATAACTAGCTAGCTACGTAAAGTCAAAGAACCTAATTTATTAAAATAATATTCATGATCATTATAGCCTGCCATTTTTTTTTTTTTACTGTATACAAAGTGTTTTGAAATGTCAACCCTGCATGGGTTGGTATTTGGATCTATATATTACACAATTTGCCATGCAGGTGGAATTATTGACCTAACAGTTTTAGCGTGCAGTGGATATACATCTATACATGACTACATGACGTTAGATTGAATTATTTTCAGAGGTTTGATTTTATACTCGGTGTATTTGACACAACACGTTTAGAATATTCTATGATCACTATACTCACTGTTGTTATGTTGTAACTTGGAATGATTGTGGTTTATCAAAAGCGATGCAAAATAAATGAATATTCTGTCTTCTGCCGTGCATCTGATAAACTTATTCATAACGATGAAGAAATAAGACATGTACGTAAAAAGAAATCAAATGGAAACTTGTGAAGCATTTTCAATCGTTGTACGTGTGAAGTATCAACAATGTACAAGTAAATTCCGAACGACTTCAAAATGATATATTTATTTGCGTAGATTTAATATGTTTACATGGTTGATTGATTTACTGACGTCATCGGATAGTTAGACAATCGAGGCATAAATCATAAAAATACTCAATTCATAAACAGGTTGACCAAAAGATTATATATAAGTATAGAGAAATAATATATACAACAGCTTTGGCAACCCTCGCGGAAATAAATACAAGTGTGAGAAATGAAAATGAGAGAATAATGGAATATAAAAATATGTAAAATTGTGAAGCGATATTACTGCATCTATAATGTCACTGTCATATACCACATTCACTTACCTATTTATTCAGACATGAAAAGATTACAATTTAAGAGTACTTTTAATGGTATACATGTACTACTATTACTACTACTATACTCCTACTACTACTCCTACTACTACTACTACTACTACTACTACTACTACTACTACTACTACTACTACTACTACTACTACTACTACTACTTCTACTACTACTACTAATGCTACTACAACAACAACAACAACAACTACTACTACTAATACTACTACTACTACTAATGCTACTACTATACTACTACTACTATATTACTACTACTATACTACTACGACAACTAGTACTACTACTATACTACTTCTACTTCTATATACTGCTACTACTACTACTACTACTACAACTACTACTTCTACTGCTACTACAACTACTACTACTATACTACTGCTACTATTACTACTACTATTACTATACTACTAGTACTCTACTACTACTATTACTACTACTACTACTACTACTACTACTACTACTACTACTACTACTACTACTACTACTACTACTACTACTACTACTACTACTACTACTACTTCTATACTAGGATTACTATATACTCTATTCTGATAATGTAAGTATTGAAAGTCAAGACGCCCTTAAAAGCTACAATTTCTACATATCATAGTAAAACTGGTACAGGATGAATGACTGACCATAACCCCAAAACAAACAACAAAAACAACCGAGCACAAGAGAGAGAGAGAGAGAGAGAGAGAGAGAGAGAGAGAGAGAGAGAGAGAGAGGGGGGGGGGGGGCGGGAGGAGGGGAGACAGTCAAAAAAGCAAAAACGGAGAAAAACAGACGGAGAGGCAGGCAATGCAAAGAAATGGAAACGTATAAGAAATGGAAACGTATCACCCTGATACTTAGACATTACCTTCTTGCTCATTAAACTCATTAGTAGAACAATAACAACATTCCCAAGCCTGACGACACAGACATCCCCCTTTAGGTATAGTTTGCCTCGATAACATCAGTCATTAACTTCTTTATTCCACTATCACGTGTGAACTTTAACGCCATCACTATACGAACAACGTACATGTTTTTGCTTCCCAATAAGGAGGAGGAAAAATAATAGCATTTATCAAAACATACTTTGACAGGCAGACCAGAATTCACGAGCCACACAAACTTTTACGGAATTACATTGGACAAAAAGTGTACATGGTTATTCTCCCCATCAACGAGGAAGAAAAAGATGAATGACAAGATGTAAATGACAATTTTCAGCTTGCAAGCCGGTATTCATCTGTTCACGAGTCAGACAAACTTTGATGCCATCACTCTAAGCAACATATACATACATTTTGCTCCCCGTTATCGGGGAAGAAAAAGAATAATGGGATTCTTCAAAATATACATGGACACGGAGAGGCAGGCAATGCAAAGAAATGGAAACGTAGAAATGGAAACGTATCACAAACGTATCACCCTGCAGACCAGTCTTCACGAGTCAGACATACATTCTTTATTTCAATACATGAATTTAGGGTAGCTAAAATATTTTTGTTTAAAGTTTGAAGTTACTCTCTTTTACGCCATCACTTTCAGCATGGTGAGCAACTGAGGAACTACATCAAATTTCCTCTTCCGTAAACTAACGATGAGGAAAATAATTCAATGGAAAATATCTAAACAAAGAAAATCTTTAACATGCAGATAGCTTCCTAAAGAGTCAAAACAATAATTTATCATTTAAATGCATAAATTTTCACAGGAGAGCTTCCTTTTTTTACGTCATCACTCTGAGCAGCTGCGCATTATATTCACGCTACTTTCGCAAGAAAAATGTAAACCTTTAATTAATTTCGTTGAGCAAATTCTTTAGGACGAAGAAGACAGTGAATTGTTATTTGTAATTCTTTCTTCATTATATAATATTCAGAAAGCCAAATTGTGGCATATCCCTTCCAGGCTTGGATTACCTCGATACACATTGAATATATCCGTCATAGTTGTTTTTCTCCATCTACGTGCGATATTTTACGCCATCAGTTTCATCGACGGTTTCACTGCATGCGTACATGCAGTCGTTGTTGTTGTTCTATTTTGTTTCTTTCTTTATATATATTTTCATTGTTGATCAGACACTCCGTTTCGACTGTTCATTGCATCCTGTTCTGATTGGTTTGGACTTACTTGTATATTGATGATAATAATAAATTGTGGATTTTATTCACTTACGAGGTTAAAATAAAATCGAAACTATACGAAAATAAGAGCATACAGACTGCGTTTCAATGACGTACACAAACACTTTTTATTTTGCTGAACAAGACACCAAAGCTTACAAGAATAATTATTGTAAGATACGTGCAGGTAAAAACTTATGGACCAGTGTGCTCAAAATAATGTACATGTATGTCACTTCTGATTTTCTTTTTTCTTCTTCTTCTTCAGCCTTTCAGGAGAAAACACATTTTCATATGCAAACAATGCGTCTCAAGTTTCACGCTCCAATGTATAAATCTCGACAATTAACACATAATTTTCGCCCCTTGAAGTGTTTTTATTCTTGTTTTCTCTATAGGGAGACGTCACTTGGGGCTGTAAACATATATCAGTATCGATTTGATTTTGTAAGCTTTCTCTTTTCCTTGAAAACGATAAATGGTTGGCTCTCCTTCCAGTATCAAACATTGCATTCAAAATTTGGTGGACTTTTCTCTTCAGGTTGGGTGATGGAATAATGTCGCATCCCTTCATAAAAGTACAATTTCGCCAAGTGGCTGACATCTCTTGCCTGAATATCATTTTTCCTGTCTCTACATTTTGCGAGCGAGCGAAGCGAGAAGGAAAATATTTGACACTTGTTTTGTCATAAAAATGTAATAAGACTTAAGAACTACACATATAGACCACGCCGCTGCTCAAATGAGATGGCGGTTGCCCGAATATAAGACGACAGTTGTCAGAATGTCCGCGTACTTGTAATTTTGAAATTCTCGGGGGTGGGGGGGGGGGGGGCAGCAGCCACCAGCCCCCTTCTAGTATGCATAATTATGATAATGAATAAGAGGTGCTAATCCATCGTTGAAAAGGGGCAGCAATCGGGTTTTGCTTTTTTTGTTGTTGCTAATTTAACAATTCTTTGGGGCTTGGGGCCGCTCCATATCTGGATCGATGTCCCCTGTTTGGAACGATTGTGGGAATTCAGATTCGTACACTTTAAGGAAAACTTGTTATCAAAACGGGGTCCTACTAAAAGCCGCTAACAGCAGCCAACAACAGCCAACAGCAGCCAAGAGGATACCAAGACATGGTAATCGATTTACCAAAAGCCGCCAACAGCCGCCAAGAGTCCGATCTACTAAAAGCCGCCAACAACCATATCGATCATCCATTTTTTTAATTATTTTATTCTTTTGCTGATTTTAGGCCCTACAATAACTTATTTTTGCTGACTTCATACCATAATATTCAGAATAGCCTTATAGCAATATTTGAGGAGCCTTTTGGTTGTATCTTGGCTGCTCCAGAATTTGTTTTCGGCTTGTTTTCAACTCTGCTGTTGACGGCTGTTGGCGGCTGTTGGCTGCTTTATAGTAGGACCGTCAAAACCATGAAAACATGCTGTTTGTGAACAAAACCCGCTTTGAAGGCAAATGACGTAACTGGAGAGAGAGAGAGAGAGAGAGAGAGAGAGAGAGAGAGAAAGGGAGATAGGGGATAAAGATAAACGGGCTGCATGGTGAAAGAGAACCAAACTATTTTGTTAATCATAATCATGATTCACAAATCCAAGAGGATTTCATATACTACAACTATCTGACTATTATTGTTTCTTTATCGCCGTGACTTCTGCTTCATATACATCTACCTCCAGCATTATTCTCACCATAACCAAAGATAACGATAACAACAAGAATTGCATATTCATCTCTCGATCTCTTCATACCAACCTCTTTCTCCTCTCCCCCTCTCTATCTCTTTCTCTCTTTCGCTCTCTCTGTCTTTGTCTCTCTCCCTCCACATGATCAATCTCTAGCTGTCTTTATATCACCTCCTCTCTTTCAAAAGTCACCTCTTTCTTCACACCATTATGCATAATTTACTTTCTCTATCTCACCGAGTTATCATCTTTCTATCTCTCTTTGTTCACATTTTATCAATCTTGCAAAATAATATTATCGAAATCTGATTTATGCTTTTTACAGCAAATGAAATTCCAGGCCCTTCTCCTTTGTGGGGCTAACAGTATCATACGCTACACCAAATAAAATCATTAAACAAGAATTCATCGAAGTATGATTTTGTAATTTTAATAAAAGTGATTAAACAATCATCACCTTTTAGAATAAATAGTACAAAGTTATCGTCAACATCATCATAGTCAGTACACGGTTTCAACATAATAATAACTTTCATTCCAGTAACAATATCGATCTTAAAACAATAATTTTTCACCCAGTGAAAAATTACAAAGCTTAATGAATGTATTGGCGATTTGTAAAATATAGCGCTCTTGCTGTGTTAAGTATATCGCTTAATTAATATCAATATAATAAAAATATGATGGACATGATGAATGATTTAACATGAGTCTATGACAGAGGGGGTCTTTAAGAAGATTATGAATATATGATTGTTTAACCTTATAGAGGTAGGTCTCAAGGTATACTATTATCAAAAATTGAAGTGTAATATATAATTATGTTGAACATCAGTATCCCAGATGAACAATATAATCATCCATATTTTTAAAACTATTATCAACGTGGTTTTATAATAACAGCCAGTAGATAATGGTGACACGTTATTCATTACTCACTGTAAAAAAATCTCACCCATTCCATGACAAATCAAAGTCCTTTGTGGCCAAAAATGTGGTTACCCGACCCCAAAATTGAACGGGCTATACTTTTCAGAGTTGGTGTTGGACAAACATCAATCCATTCTGCAATATCATAATGCAAACAGAACAAAGGTTGGGCCGGAGGACAAAATAAGAGAAGGGAGTGCATTATATTACGCATACTTGATTGTAGTAGCCTTCTTGTCATGCTCGAAGTGAAATTGCATTCCAATCATATACAGTCAGCCATCCTATAATTCAAAACGTCATGCATGACTGACCTCTATGACATTCGATTATCATATCGCCCGGTGTATACGTTCGTTAAACATGTTAAGGGATGAGTCATTGCAATTTCTTATCACCCTGTGAATATCCACTTGACCATTATCTTCATTAAACAATCAATGTGACGTACAGTACTTAGTATTATATCTTGTGCAATAGCTATATAACTTCTCAACATAGAAAATGGCATAAGGCAGACCGCCATGTATGTCTTCACGAGATAAGTCTTTCCTATATGGTGTATACATTAAAATTGTATTGGTTGAAAACAGTAATAAAAATAAACGTCGTAATATTGCAGGGAGAGGATACGACTTTAAAGTCCTCGCTTACATTGCATACAAATTTTGCAACTTTACAAAGATGAAATATTCATTAACTAATTTGCCTCCGTTCTTTGACGTCATAATCACACTTTGCAATCATGAAATGGTGGCCGCAAATTGCTTGCGTGCATTTGGCTGATTCCTCTCCATCCATTAAGTAAATACAATGAATTTGATATTAGAAGGACAAGCGAACGATAAATTAGAAGGTGAGGGTAGCTCTGGTGGGAATATTCCTCGAGGAAATCAGACGATGACATTCTCCCCGCCTTTGTTCGTTTCTCTTGAGACATGATGACGTCATACTCAATGGGACAACGTGGGACGCACGCTGAGCATAATCCAATTACAAGCAAAAAGGGGGAAATTTAGACAGTAAATGGAGAATATTCATCAAAAGAATGTAATAATTGAGTAATTATTTTGATGGGCACACCCTCCGGTGAAGTTAATCAATAACTGCTGAGCTATCGAATTCAAATATATACATGTAATACAAAATGAAAAGTGGCCCAGGAGTGTAACATAAAACAACTGATTTATCAATGAATTCAATACATCCTTGAATCATTAACATATACCGTAAATTCGTGACAATACATGTAAATACATGAACGGAAATATTCATATAGTATACAGATATTACCAACAAAATATCATGATGTAGAAATGATGAGTGGAAAAAGCAGTAAAAAAAAGTTCAATTGTTCACAACTCTCTTCTGACTCTGAGTAGGTTTGCAGATTGTCATATCAGGGAGGTTCCACCTCCCTGGTCATATTGTGCGGACTGTGCTCAAAATGTGAATTCATGTTGGTGGTCATGCTGGTGGTCGTCTTCCTGGTCTTGGTGGAGCGATGCTTCTCGGGCAGCACGGATACGATTCAGGGTTCCCTCATCGAGTGCGGCAAGGACGTCGGGGACGGCGTTGCGGCGGTGTTTGAGGCTCGGGCTCTGGAGAGGAGATGATGGATGATCTCCTGCGGGCATCGTGGCCTGGAAAGCCATGGCTGATAGTCCACTCGCCTCGCTGCTTCCTCCCTGCATGGCTGTCGAACCCGTGGTCGAAAGGCAGGTCGGCTGGGCCGTGGTGAGGCAGGCCGGAGCCTGTTCTTTGATCAGGTTAATGTCGCTGGCTGAGATCCCAGCATGAACATCGGGCATGGCATTTCGCCGTTGGTTCAGGCGGGTTGGCTGCTGATTGGCCGGTGCTGATGAAGCAGTAGGAGACATGACTGTATACTGGCAAACTATGCTCATATCACGAAAACAAAACTCAGTGGGTGAGTTACTTCTTCCCGTTGCAAATTATTAGCTCGGTTCGTAGGAATATGGTGCTGTACTTGAAAAGCAAATAACCTCCCTTGCCCAAATCAAAATCGGAAGATTTTAAGATGTAACTGTTAATGTTGACTGTTGTTTACACAATGATTCGGTCTCTGGACAAAATTTGACGTTCAGTTGCAATAATGATTGACGACGATCTCTTTCAGTTTCAAACTATCAGTTATCTCACTCCAAGTTCAGGTTCTCTTCAACTGACTTGTTTGAATTCAGCAAGCTATATGACTGGATTAATTGGCAACCGCTCCTATTTATTAGAAACCTGGCGTCTATCCCCCGCGCTGCGCTTGCATTGTGTGTGCCCATAGACAAGTGTATTATCTCGTGAGTAATAGTGACTAGACTCGAGCGAAAAGAAAATCCCTTTCGGTGACGTATTACAGACACGCCCACTGAGCATGCGTAATGGAACTCCTTATCTACTAAAACTGCAACGGTGTGCGTGCAGACGATACGCTGTGTACCATGTCTACAGGAATCAATGGAGACAACTCAGAAACTGGCGGGACTTTCCTCCTTAGCCAGTCAAGGCATCCATTTCATCCAAATAAAATGCTCGAAAACATTCAGGCAAGTACCCTGGGAAAAAAAACTGAAGGGTTGGGTAATGATATAATTGCTACGTCATTATTCTGACTCAATCAAAGTCTACTGTCTGAGAGAAGGTCTATATAGTGATTGTTGTTATCCTCCAGAATAGAAACAATGCACTTGAAAGAATGAGAGGTAAAAGCAAATGAGCAAATGAGTCCCCCCCCCCCGGAAACACACATACAAAATAACCCACACCCCCCAAAAAACAAAACAAAACAAAACAAAACAAAAACAAAAACAAAACAAAACAAAACAAAAAACAATAACACACAGAAAAAAGAAACCACCACTCCACCAAAACCAACCCCCCCCCCCAATCAATGCACATGCAGGAATTTGGTTTAATGCTTTGAATGTAAAATAGTGAAAATAGTTATTTATGCCAACTGATATGACTATGTTTTATTCTTGTCTTCACTTGTCTGCTGTTTGCAGCAAAATGAAAGATCATTCTTGATACTTTGATCTTTTGCTTATTGTTGTAAATCAAGTTTGTTTCTTCTCAACTGTATTTCTTCCATGCCCCAGAAGGGTCCGCTAGGGAAATACAAATTATCGTCATTTTCATTGCCATTGTCGTCAATGAAAGTAATAACCTCTTGAATTGACTGTTTCAACCCCCAACCCCCCTTACTATGAATCCTTGCCCTATCGGACTTGTGATAAAGAGTAAAAAAGTTTGGATTCTTCTCGTGTAACTGCAAATTATGGACTTATTGCCTACCATCGTGATGCAAATTGTGGATAGACTTACAAAAATAGCATGGACCAATTTTATGTATAGAGGACTGGGGAATTATCCAAACATCGATTTAACTTACCAGGGACCTGGTAGTTGACCTGCATGACATAATAGCTGGGCATTGCGCAATACCCTTCAACGTCACTTATCACCAAAACATGACGTCATACTTATACACAGCACGAACGCGCCGCTCCGGGTTTCCCCTAAAAAATAATCTAGTAAGCCACACTTACCAAAATTTGGGTTTCAGTTTATGTGGTCTTTGTCGTTATTGAATGAATTCGTCTGGTTTTAACCCGAAAACGACATTATTTAATATTTAAAAAAAGCATTAATGCACACAAACTTTGGTGACTTATGATAGTGTATTCGAATATCATTTTCCCTGCAGTCGGCAATTACTACTTCATGAGGGGTATTTTCTGCAGCATTGTCTTCTATTATTATGCACTCATTCATTCTAATCAACACAACTGATATAAGAGAGGTCCCTCTCTACAATCATTTAGTCTTTTCACATTTTGATCTGTTTTTATGTGCTGGTTTTCATGTTTTCTTTGCCCCCCCCCCTATATTGTTCTCACCAATTCTACTTTCCAGCTTTTCTTTGCTAAATACATGGGGACCTAAATCGACAAGCCCCGCTTTTAATAGGTTCACCCGCATTCTTCTATACCGTATGCAATTATCATTAACTGGAAATTATTTACTAGAGCTGTCCTTATATGATATGTATTACTCTTCGCAGTGGCGTATCTACGGGGGGGGGGGCAGAGGGGTACGTGCCCCGGGCGGCACTTGAAGGGGGCGCCACAAAAAAAAAAAAAAAAAAAAAAAAACGCAAAATAGAGAAAGAAAAGGGGGAGGAATACAAGAAAGTTCATGGTCTTTGAGGGTTCATTGTTTCTCATTCAAGGACAAAATGCGTAAGAATTGTGTTTTCTAGGGATCGAAATGCAAAGACTGTCTAAAGCTCGGTCGCTTTGCTCCCTCGCATAATTATGTTCAGGATCTAGCTATTTTGTACCCCCGATGGCATTTTTAAAGTGTAAACCATTAATTGACTCTAGTTGCTTTGCCCCCCCCCCCCCCCGCATAAAGCAGGAGCTTGTTGAATTTTTGCGCCCCCGGATGGAATAAAAGTGCATAAAAAGCACTTTCAAAGTATAGAACATTTGATAGAAATCATATATTTGCCTTGCAATTGCCTTGCTAAATTCCTGAAATATATTTCTTCAGGGTTTTCATTCATTTTGCGCCCCCAAAATAGGAATGCTAAAAAAAAAAAATATATATATATATATATATATATATATATATATATATATATATATATATATATATATATATATATATATATATATATATATAAATATATATATATATATATATATATATATATATATATATATATATATATATATATACATATATATATATATATATATATATATATATATATATATATAATATATATTTATATATAATATATATATAATATATATATATACATATACATATATATATATATATATATATATACATATATATATATATATATATATATATATTGCTAGGTCGGTGTATTCCCTTGGATTATTTTTCTAAGGGTAAACTACAGAGGAAATTTCAATTTGAGGGGTGAAAAGGGAAAAAAAAATCTGATGGAAAATCATTATGTACAGACAAGGAGTCCATCCTCAATCGATGATCAGAACACTTTGAATTGCTCTTCAATGCCAACCGGCCAGTGTCGCGTTGCTCCCTCGCTTATACAATGATTCATAAAATTTGTGCTAAAAACCCCGGGTTATGTGCATCAAAACTCATTTTCATGTAAAGTGCCATCATTTCTAAATTAAAAAACGCTCATTAATCTGAGTTTGGGCATGGATGGATGGGGGGGGGGGGGGGGCAGATTTGATAGTTTGTCCAGGGCGCCAGAATACCTAGATACGCCACTGACTCTTCGTATTATGTCATTTGATTTATATGCTTATATTTTGCTTCTCATTGCTAAACATTATGTAAACTAAACGTGGAAACAAATAAAATAAAATAAAATAAAAGAATGAGTATTATCGCAGTTAATCACAATCAGGTACTATTACTGATATTAAAATTATGATCATAGTTTTTTTTGTAAAACATGAACTTCAAAACCATTCTGTAAGCTTTACAAAACATTTGACCATTGTTCAAGGTATCTGTGAAATCCTCGGCAAAATCAATCAGGAAGGAATTTGTCAAAACACTACGACCATTTCCACTGTAGCTTATTTTCTATCCAGAAATGTTCTCGTTGTGTTTTCATTAAAAAAAAAAAAAATCCAAGTTTATCATGGTCTGTGAACAATTTCAATATGACCGGATTGAAAACCATGTATATAAATCCGCTAAAATCAAGCCTTTTGCCCGTGTAAATTTAAAAAAAAAAATCTATCGATACTATCTGTCACAACAAGTAAAATTCAATGAAAAGACAGCAAATTTTCCTAGTAAGCTACTAAATTACAGGAACTATTATTCAGAATCTTGAAAATGCACAGTTCACTACCAGCATAATTATTGTAAATGTAACTATGCACCCATACAAGTCATGTATTATTTTCGCTTCTCAAAAGCGTCATAAGTTTACTTCGTAACAAATTAGCAACGTTTATTTTCATTTCGAAGCAATGTGTTTACGTCTGTTTAAGGAGAAATGTAGTGTTTTTTTAACAACATTTAGTATGACTTTTGAAATTTTATGATCACGTAGGATTATGCCAGCTATCAGGAATATCCAAAAATAGAATGTTTCTTATAGACCGTCTCAGTTAATTTTCAAAGAGATGCATGTATATATTACAAGAGTTACAATGATAAGGAGATGGTATTATGTGGAAATGTTTTTTGTTCGTTCGTTTGTTTGTTGTTGTTATTGTTTTTTTGAAAGACGAAACCAAAACTCTGCGTGTTTGAAATCCGATGTGTAAAAATGAGGAATGAAAATAGGGAAAGGGAAAACACAGTGCGGACCATGACTGTGGATCTATTTTTTTAATTTCAAATTTCAAATCATTCTATCATTATCTCTTTGGCTTATTAATCGTCTACGAGAGGAAAAAACAACAACAACGTAATAACAGTATAACAGTAGTATTGTAAATAATCATGATAATTATTTCAGAATACTTTAGAATAAATTAGAATTCTTCCTGATATTAATTGAACAAAATAATCTTGATTAATTCCTGTTATATTCTATTTCTATTATAAATTCCTTTATTGTATAACACTCTGTAACAAATCTTTATCTCATTTTTGTTTTGTATGTTAACATATTCATAGACAAGAGAATAAATTAGAATTCTTCCTGATATTGAACAAAATAATCTTGATTAATTCCCGTTGTATATATTCATATAATGCTCTTATTGTATTGCACTCTGCATGAGATGAATCTTCGTTTTGTACGTTACCATACTGTATAACTCGTAAGACTAATGAGCCAAATGTATAATTTTGACAAAGAAATTAATTTACATGATGATTTATTGTTATTTGTTAATAAAAATCGAAAAAAAGTGGATATTAGCTTCACCAGACAGTTTAGTTTTGGTGTGAAATATTCTGATTGATTGATAATGGGGATTCTTCCTACGCAACAGGGCCACACAGAACTGTTCCGGGAATCCCCCTATTTGATTACACAACTTTTTGACATGGTAATGTCTCCTAGATATACGCAGTAACGCATTTCTATAGATTTTGCGACAGTCAACAAGGCGTATTCATGAAAACGCTTCAACCGTGAATTTTTTTTTCTCTCATTGTGTACATCCAGACTTCCCCTTCATGATGCTACGAGTCTTTGAGGGTTGAGATCACTATTGACACAATGTATAGAACTTAACTAGTAATTCAGTTATGATGGTTGTAGTTGGACTTCTTCTCCATTTGTTGTGTAATGACATGTAATAATACAATATTCCCTTTTTCCATTGTTATCATTCAACAGCCACAGTATTATGACTTAAAACATCAGGAAAGAAAAATATGTATATTCCATCATCGAAACTGCGAAGATGGAAAGTAAAGATATTTTTAGACAATGAATGGAAAAGTAGACCCAATATGACATAACATAAATACGGGGCATCCCTGCAGTAGACCGACAGGGTCCGAGACCGACACCCCATTTATGAGATCTACAATGTCGGTCTCTGGCAACTTGACATTTGACCTTTGACCTACATTTCCCAAAACGTAATCAGATCGTCTTCCATGGTGATACATGCTAGTAGCAAGTTTGAAGTCAACGGATCAATTTAATGGTTCTTGAGATAATAGTGTTAACCCTTTCAAGACAATTGACCACATTTTGTGGTTTGGCTTAATAAGTTTTGATTCAGAGCTCTAAAAAATATACCAGATGTATAGAAAGAGCAAAAATTTCTGCACATGCTATGTCCATTTTTGTCACATGACCATATTGTGTTTGATGTCAGGAATTTTAAAAAGGAGAATAAGCTTCAAAATCCTTAAATTGGCAACACATTGAGAGATTCAAAATCATTGTTTTTCATCAAAATTGGCAATTTTTTCAACGTATCGATAAAATCACTAACCATGTTTATTGTTCTAAAAGACATTACACCTATTAGAACCATCTAGCACTAAAAGAAAAATATTATTGTTGCCAATTTGAAGAACAAAAACCTGCAATTTCAGAATTTACATCTATGACCTTTGACCTACGTACCCCAAAATCTAATCAGATCGTCTACCTACACTGACCTATGCTGATACATACTAGCAACAAGTTTATAGTTCATAACTCTAATGGTTCTTGCAATATCGCGTTAACGAGGCTAACACCTGCAATTTCAGAAATTGACCTCTGTGACCTTTGACCTACGTACCCTAAAATCTAATTAGATCGTCTTCCTATTGTGATACATATTAGCACCAAGTTTGAAGTTCATAACTCTTGTGGTTCTTGAGTTATCGCGAGAATGAAAACAATATGAATGCGACTCCGTCTCCTATGCCTCTGCTTAAATTCAGTTGATGGCTAAAACTATTCTTGAAATCTTGTGATAACCAGAATAAAAAGCCTCTATAATTACATGTTAATTGACCTCTTTGACATTTGACCTTACACCTTATAAACCAAAAGTCTGATTACTTTATCTCCTCCTAGTCATGAATACAAAATAGTTGAGATATAGTGATAACAAAGGTAAAGAAAACATTAATTTCACATACACCTGTATAATGATCTCTGTGACCTGTCACCTTTGACATACGTGAACAAATATCTAATCAGTTCGTCTCATTGTAGTGATGCATACTAGTTCCAAGTTTGAAGTTAATGGATCAAATGGTTCTTGAGATATCGCGTTAACAAGGCTAACACCTGAAATTTCAGATATTGACCTATGACCTTTGACCTTTGAACTACGTACCTCAATATCTAATCAAATCGTCTTCCTATGGTGATACATACTAGCACCAAGTTTGAAGTTCATACCTTATGTGGTTCTTGACAAGAACAAGAAAGACGGACGGACGGACGGACGGACAACCCGAAAACACAATGCCTCCGGCACCACCTTCGGTGGGCGGAGGCATAAAAACGGGACGAACGGACGGACAATCCGAAAACATATTATGCCTCCGACACCACCTTCGGTGGGCGGAGGCATAAAAATAATCTCGTCCTCGATGTCAATAAATTCAAGGAAATGATGTAAGTGGTATCGCTGGTTGGTTTCAGAATCCATTGACATCATTGAAATCAGGGTTTTTTTTTTATTCAAAAGCTTGGAATTGAATAATGAACACCCTCGGAAGAAATAAAAAGTAAAGATATAGTAGAAAAGAAAGTCACAAACAATGAAAACAAAAAGACTGAATCTAAAGGCACATCATAAATGAACATGAATCCTAGTAGGTCGACTTTTGGTGGAAGAAAGGAAAATGGGAAAAGATAAAATTGAAAAAAAAAAATGTGAATCCAACTTTTGTTTGCCAAATCTTCCATGCGTAAAGCGACTTTTGACCGAAGAAAATCCCGCCGAACCGAAAATTTGTCAATTATTTACTTGCCGCGGGGAATTCGTCACATAAGAGACACACGAAACGTCGTCAGACTTACGTCACATCTGCTAACGATTAGTTCATTTAGCACTCTATTTATTAATAAAACTCTGAAACCAACATATTTTAAAACACGCTTCGCTTTACGAAATAGTGTGTTAAAATACGTAATATAATTTCCGTACATGCACATTGACAAGGCAAAGATAAAAAAAACTATTTTTCTAAAAACTTCCATCCTATATAATATAGACAAAGGTAATGCCCGAGGTTCTACATATAGTACACCAATTGGACAGGCATATTGCCACTCGCCCATATTCACGATCTAAAACAAGAAGTAAATCGAACTCTATAATGCTCCTGCAATACTGTTAAACACATAAGCTCCTGAACAGGTAAAGCTTATTGGCGGTCAGCCCTCTCGCCGACTCTCAAGATCTCAAAGACGATTTATTTTTGAAGCTCCTACAATATTTAGCAGTAATATCGGTAAACCTGATAAACAAACATCAGGAGCATTTTCATGAGTTATTCAACCTTTACAATTAACTTCAAGCAATTATTGTTTATATCTATGCCAAATGCCAATTTCTCTCAAAATTGACATAATATTTCCGGACGAGTATACCAAAATCCAGACCACGAATACAGCTTTCCTGTTTGGACTTTGCAACAGGACAATTCTTGTCCTCGTGATTTCATCATTTTCAGTGTTGATGCAAATCTCATTTGATAATCGTTATTGTTCAAAGGGTACAAGCTAAAAACTAAAGTGTTAAATCACCATTTAAAAGGGCCGAGGAGTGACAACTTTTTCAAAATTGTACACTTTTAACATGCTGAGAGTCCTTAAATCATCTCCCCACATTCCGTCCCCCACTCATTTTTTTCTTCTCCCTCCCCCCCTTTCGCTATTCGATTATGGGGGAGGACACGTGCTTCCCATGCATCCTCGTAGCTACGCCATTGGTCTTTGGGGCTCTTATCACCTTCTCATATTCTTTTGATCGTCTCTCTTTCATTCTCTCTCAATTTTTAATTCCCCTTTCGCCCCTCTCTCTGTGTCTATCATCTCTCATTATTTTTTTTTCATTCAATGTGGACACGAGCCCCCCCCCCCCCCCCCCCCCCCCCCCCCCCCAAGCTTCGGCTCGGCCTCTGCCAACGCCGATATACTTTTTGGTAATGGTAATGGTAATGGTATTGGTTTATTAAAAAATCAATTGCAGCCAACTGGCTAAATTGCAGATTTTTGTACAGCGTATATAAAAACATAATATGTTTTATATTATATAAACAATGCATTTTACATCATTATAATCAAACTTATCAATGAAAATAATATAACAAATCAAAGAGATAATACACCGTAAGTACATTTCCTGAATTTCCTCAAAGGTTTGCAAGTGAATTCAGAAAGTACACAAGACACACAAAAAACAGCTACATCCATAAGGACTTCAAAAGTGAAAGTGATTCTTTAAGAATGAATCTCATTCAAACTTGTGATGGGGTGACGAATTTATAAGTCGTATAACAAATCAAAGAGATAATACACAGTAAGTACATTTCCTGAATTTCCTCAAAGGTTTGCAAGTGAATTCAGAAAGTACACAAGACACACAAAAAACAGCTACATCCATAAGGACTTCAAAAGTGAAAGTGAGTCTTTAAGAATGAATCTCATTCAAACTTGTGATGGGGTGACGAATTTATAAGTCATTTTTTTTGGTATCGCACTATTTATAACGAAAGTGGTAGCACAATACTGTTTTTGACATTAAAACAATTTTCATTTTCGTCCTTTTTAAAAGAAGCTGATAATTAATCATTCTTTTCAAAATTACCATACTTCCTGACCGTAAACATTCACTTCCTTTATGCTGAAAAAGAAAGAGAGTGGTCCTTTTCAACCAGTTCACTGTTTACATGGGCACAAATCCTTTTTAGTTGGCGGTAGTCATTCTCCGGCTCTTACTCTTGAATTCTAGAATAAGACATATCAGGGCTATTCTGTCTCTGTATTCTGTTACACCAATTTATTTTTCACTTACTGAACTATATGTAAATTTAATGTACTTTGTTTTCTGTCACTGGAATTTCACTTTACATGTATAACAATACTGCCGGCTGTAATAATGTCAGCACAATACAACTATCTCTTGACTTTTTTTTAAACTGTAAATTGTAGGCATTAATGAAGTGTATTTTCTTTAGTTGTTCTTTTTATATATGTATTTTAATATGGAAATTCAAATGTATCAGCTTTTAACTGCAATCTTGAATATTCTTCGATAAACCAAAACCTTAACCCCCAAGCTCTGGCTCGGCCTCTGCCAACGCCGATATACTTTTTGGTAATGGTAATGGTAATGGTAATGGTAATGGTATTGGTTTATTAAAAAATTAGCACAATACAACTATCTATATTGACTTTTTTCTAAACTGTAAATTGTAGGTATTAATGAATTGTATTTTGTTTAGTTGTTCTTTTTATATGTGTATTTTAATATGGAAATTCAAATGTATTAGCTATTAATTGCAATCTTGAATATTATTCAATAAAAACCTTAACCTAAACCTAACTCTCAATCGCCCACGGGGTGGATCAGACACATACTCCGGCGAAATTTGCTCCGCCCGGCTTTATTTCGTCAAAATTGTATAGGATTAGGATTAGGATTGTAATTGGGTTATAATATGTTAGGTTTAGGTTTAAAATTAGATTTAGAGTAAGGTGAAGAGCTTGGTTCAGTTAATATCAGGAAATTCACCAAGAAGCAATGTGGCCGGAGCATGTAGAACCGATGTCGGATACGACACTGTCACATGATGACGTCGGGAACAGCTATAGCTCCGTGAAAGTAAACAAAATTTGGCAATAATTGACAATGCTGCTGCAATGCCGGTAGGAACCAAGGCTTTATCACCGACAAGAATGAGGAGATACCAGGTGTGAACGCTGTACAGACAACAACCGGACGGAAAAGGCGGGAAACGGATGCGTCTTTTGTCCTAACCGATAACTATGACAATCTATTTTACTATACGTCACACCCATTGATTAGAAAATTGTGTTGAATTTGATACCTATACGATGCATGTTTATCAAATTCCATATTGTTCAGCTTTTGCACTGAAAAACAAGTAGTAGGAAAAGGGATAAATAATAAATAACAACTCCATACGGGACCGGAAACTATCAATGACGACGAAGAATCATTATTATGATGGACTAATGATTTTCATAATTATAATAATTGTGCAATTCCCGATTTACCATGCATCATCATTATTATTATAACAATAATGATATTATTATTATTCTTGTTATTATTATCATTATGATTATTATCATTATTATCATCATCATCATCATTATTATTTTATTTTTTTGGTATTATCATTATTATTATTATCATCATAATATACAAACAAATTATCGTCTTGATCGAGCACTGGAGGATCTGGATTGTATTCGACGTTGCTTGGCACTGGATTTGACTCCATCAATATCGCATGCGCTTTTAAGGTAAAACAAGTATTAATCGCTAACTTCAAAATAAAGCGGGCTGAAAGCAATTTTGCAAGCAAAAGAGGAAAAAAGACGAATTAGAAAGAGCAGAAATATGAGGGTATCGAGAGAGTATATTCAACTATATGATAAAAAACATGAATAGGAAAACGAAAGAAAACAAAACACAAAAGATGATCGAAAAAATAATGCGTTAAAAACAATGCACTTTATGACCTTGATATGTCCTTTTTGTCGCATGAAGACTTAATGTGTGTTTTTAACTTTACCAAATGGCGCGTATCAAGTTTCGAAGCTATATCCATGACGTGTACACCAGATACCGTCATAAATCAATTTCTACTGCATTATAGATAGCACTTCATAATAAATAATGAAGTGCATGCTCATGACCAAATCAAGAACAAGAAATTTTCAATGAGGGATATAACAATCATTATCAGGTATTAAGTGGGACAAAGTCTACCCCAAATTATACTCCTCACATTGATATTTGAAATTTTGTCACATAATTATAACTTCACCACTGATTTGACACGATGACACAATAACACAAGCTGTCCACATCGTCATGTATAATTAGGCATATCAGGTGATAATCTAAGTCTCATGACCACTGACATGATCACTCACATAATTCTGGTCCGCTAAGGTCCAAAGTAAAGTTATTAGATTCCGGCTGAATATTCTGAACTACAGACTGTTTACCTCATTGGCGGATTTTAAGTTTTTTAAAATCATTATCATTATTATTATTATCATTATTATTATTATTATCTATTTTTTATTTATTTATTTTTATTTTTATTATTTTTTTTATTTCATTTTTTTTTTTTTTTGGGGGGGGGGGGATGCACAACCGACGCATGTGTCCCACCCTTTGAATCCAAGTGGCATACATTGAGTACACAAGTCCAAGAATATGCCCTCCCCCTTTCAGATGATTTTTACTGAAAAAAAAAATCACTTTTCACCAGAACTGTTCAGTATTATTAGAGCGAATATCAGTATCTCGGTAAGGAGATCAATATTTCTCGGATAAATACTGATTTCGTCAGCAATATACTCAATTCAAAACGTCACCGAAACACAAGAAATCAGTATTCTAGATCAAACAAACATTCCTCTCAAATTTCAGTTACTCTATGAAACACTGAAAATCAATATCTGAAAACACGATCGCACACACTTTCAAGAAATCAACTCAGGGGCAATTTCAATACCCTACCGTACTGCCTATCATGTTCGTATGATGTCATATGTCATTGTAATGTTCGCGCACATCACAGGGTGACGCATGCACAGGGACGATTGGAATTGCCTTAGGTTGATTTTCCTTGCCATATAGTGTTTTCCATTTCATTGTAAATGGACGAAGAATTCCGTATGAAAAAAGACTTGCTTAAGTTGACAACATTTTTGCGCCCGCTGACTATACAAATACCTGATGAAAAACATGTGTTTTCGTCTCAGAGTAATACAAGAACGAAGTGTCAGTGGTCACATGGAGTGATTTCTTTCATTTTCTGGGGTAAAATATATGAAAAATAGTTGTATGTCGTATATGGAACTCAGATGTGTCCAGTAAGACATATGCAAAATTTTAATTCACCCCCAAAAGATGAACCACTCTACATGACCAGCGATGACAATGGCGCTCTGATTGTACTTTCTATAAATCACCCCAACACAAACCTCCATTTTATTTAGGACTGTGATTAAAAACTATTGTCAAAATGTCCCTTTTTTTGGAATTATCCTTGGCCTAGAACAGGAGCATCGCTATGACTCGTTCCATTTTTCATCACGTTCGCTGCCTCGTGTATGGAAATTTAAAATGAAATAGCAATTCTGAAGCAAAAAACAGAAAGGGGAAAAAATCAGAGAAACACAGAGTTTTCCGTCTTTATTTTGTGTACGCACCGATATGCGATCGATGGACGTATTTTCAGGAGCACTGCGCCCTTACATTAAAATTCATCGGAAAACGATTGGTGGGGATCCGAAGTTTGGACGAGTGTTTCATATCATTGAGAAAATATATCATGTTTCTGAAATTTCTCACCAGTAGAGGAAGAAAGTGATGAGCAATCTTACAAGTGTCGGTCTATTAGAGTTACTGACCCCAGCTACAGAAGATGCAGGTATAGAGTAGTATCGTACAGCACAGATTTCAGAAACAGAATAAATTAACCAAGAGGAGAACAATCAAAGACTTTTCACTCTTCGAACTTCAGGTTGAAGAGGAACAATTTTGTGAGTGTTACTGTAATTGGTGAATCCGGTGGGGGGGGGGGGCACATGGGGAACATGCCCCACGCCCCATCCCTCTAAAAAATATGTTTTCCCCATCCCGGCCAAATGTAATATTTTCTTTAATTTTCTGTAATATAGAAGTAATTGTGCCTCTGAAAAGTATCATTTTTTAAAAATGTTTCATGTCAGATATTTGTAGACGGGGATCACCCCTTCCTGGGCAAAAATTCATGGATCCGTCAATGACTCCTATAAACACACGTTGGTGAGTTTGACATAGTGACACAATAGCCTATAATCTGTGCATGTCGTCATTAAATGTGTCATTATCAAATCCTAATTACACTTTGATGATTACACAACTGACGTTACTGCTCCATCGAGGTACCCTTATCACGCATATCGTGTTCCGATCGGCATGACCGGATTTTCTCACCTGACGGATCAATTTGAGCTTAATGACAATTTGCTTCCTCCATTCTTCTCTGTTAGTCATTATCAAACACACCTTCTAAACTTCCCAATTTCGTTTTCCATGGGTCAGTGACAATTACTACGAACTTTAAACATTGTCTTTTCAACCCCACTTCTGGGTTAAATTTTTATCTTATTGTTAACCAACGCATGGATGATTATTAAAACTATCAATAAATTTCCTAACAATGCATATATTTTGCGAAACTGAAAAGTTCTATCAAAATGGAGTTCCCCTCATAAATGCAGTAGTTTGTTCTTTTAAAGCTCTTGTTTATTTTGCAATAATCCATTGTCAAGGTTAAGCGCTTAATATTTTACTTGACACGTATATATACAAATACAGTTTCCACAAAAATCAATATTTAATATTGACTTTTGTGGGAACTGTATTTGTATACGTGTCAAGTAAAATATTAAGCGCTTGACATTGACAATGGATTACTGCAAAATAAACAAGAGCTTTAAAAGAACAAATTTAGTTCATGAACATAATCTTTTTTGATATGTCGAATTCTCACTGAACAATCTAGATTCGTTATGTAATACCGACGCTTGAAATATTACTATGAGTAATACAATGGAACTCATTCTAAAACGCTGTATAGAATGAACACTGTCACTGTTTGGTAAACAGGGCAACTGGTATAAATCATTTTAACATCAATTCAAACCAAACACTGACATCTCTAAAAGCCCTTTGTATCCAGTGAAAAGGGCCCTACATAAAAACACATTTACATAAATTCATACTTTATTGCGAAATAGTGATTTCCCTCGATGCCCTACAATCCTATTGCTATTGCTTTCAATAGTAATAACTAGTGTGAAATCATCGATTACGTTCGAAAAGTAAACATGGTCCGTTTTGTTAGATCAGGAAGTTGGAAGTTATAACAGCACTTCAGATACGAGCAGGGGAGGAAAAAAAAATCATGATTTATAAAAAGAAAATTGGCGGTATTTGATTTAAATTGATTTATTTGATTTGTTTAGTTACAGTCCTAAATGTTGGTCCAATGGAAAAGAAAAAGATCATTTTGCTAGATCTTATATCAGACATTTGGAATACAAAAACCCTCACTTGGATGAATTTTTCGCCATTATTTTTTTGAAAAATCAAATAATGATTTTTTATTAATTTTTTTTGGGGGGCATCAACAAAATCAACAACAAAATTACTTAATAATTTCTTTGTTTTTAAAATCTAAATCGGCGATTTAAATCGTGCCAACCCTGCATACGGGTAATAATCATACTCTTTCACGAATATAAAAATAAAAAGGGGCAGTGTGGCCAGCGAAAAAAAAATACTATTCTGCTAGGGAACAGCGAAAATTCCGCTATTTCAAAAACTTTACTGCTAAATCAAAAAAGGTTATCAGCATTCGAGGGGGGGGGGGGGGACCTTTTACTCTAAAATTCTCTGACAAGCAAAAAAAAAAATTATCAGCATTCTGGGGGTGTATTTTTACTCAAAAATTCTCTGACAAGCAAAAAAACAAAACAAAAACAAAACACCAGAATTATGCTAAAATTCTACTAGATTTTGTCAAATTATGCCTAGCATAATGCTAGATGCTAAAAGAGGTCAAAATTCTGCCAGAAAGCAGAATTCTGCCAACTCTGGCAACGTTGATAGGGGGTTTCCCTCGACTGCCCTTGCATGCATGCATGTGTTTACCCATCCAAGACTTCAAATGATAAAGCCACGAACTTTGTAAAAATCCTCAGTCGATTGTACTTTGTCAACTTTTCAACCCGGATACACATTGCACGCAAAGTTATGCATCATTGGGAAGGTAATATTTGTTCATTATTTAATGAACCGAATATAAATTGTTTCATTGAAATTTCGTTCGCAGGGGGTCAAAAATTATCGCGAATATGAATATCTACAATTTAGTGTGAAAATTTAAAGTATGCACTGATGCAGCATTTTCTTCAAAATTCAAGTTATATTATGTCCAATAAAATGTTTCATAATGCACTTATACAACAAACATGACTTAAAAAACCAAACACACGAATGAAACACGATGTTAATCAACTTAAATTGACATTATAGGACACCGCGAAGACTTTTTTTACACCTTTGAAGGTAAAAGTGGAAGGGAGAAGATGGGAAAGTACTACAGACACATTCCAAGAGAGAAAGAGAGGGGAGAGGAAGAGGGGGAGAAGAAAGATGGAGAGAGAGAGAGAGAGGGGGGGGGGGAGTGAGTGAGATAACAAGAAAATAATAATTACTCAAGTGGGGCATTTGCGAAAGGGAACTGAAACTAAAGGAATAAGAAGTTGGAAATGAGAGAAAAGAACTCGATAAAAATGAAAATTGGTCAGGTCAACATAAGATATAGGGCAAATTTAGCTATAAAGTTTCCATGGTAATAAATCACTAAAGGATGATGCATAAAGGTAACGAAAACCAGTACAAATGCAACATTCACGGCTTAATATCACACACCAGCCCCCAAAGAAAAAATAAACAAGTTTTGATTAATTAGTGAGATAAGTGTCTCTTAAACTTATTATACTACATTAGTTTATTGGTTTATGTAACGTAATTTTATAAAAAGTCATTTTCAAACGCCTAACAAACCCCCCAAATTCTAAAGATGGCATAACGGGTTTAATGCTCGAATCATTTAGGTGATTATAACTAAAATGGCCTTCATTTTTTCCCTATCAATATTCTTGAAATAATGAAAAAAAAAAATTTCCCCAGTCACTCTGTGTGTCAGAAAACGGGTCATTAACCTTCACTGAGTTCTTGCATTCCCATAGACTTTCACAACACCAACTCAGTTCCGTTACATATAATGGGTTAAATGCGGCTTCAGAAATTTGCAGTAATTTGTAGAAAATGGAATCAAGAAGAAAAATGCGAAATTCCCTAGAAGGGGCAATATTTTATTTTCATAGCAGAATAATATCGATCGATCCTGAAGCAAATATATGGCACGAGTTATACATAAGAAAACAAGAGCGTTATTATCACACATTCGGCTTTGGATTCCAAAAAGCCGTTTGCGCGAAATTCAGACTGTAAGGCAACATTCAACAGCAAAATTTATTCATACCCTTATTTTAAGTTTTGATTTTTTTTCTTCGATTTTTTTTTTTTCGCTGAAAAATTGGTTTGTCCTGGTTTATGCAACAAGCAATATTATAAGAATAATTACATAAGACTAATTACAAAATTTGATGGCTCATGAGTATTTTATTCACTTTTTATGGAAGGTGGCTTGTCCAAGACTATTCACACATCATTGAATAGATGCAAAACAATCATGTACAGAAGCTTAGGAATGTCTGAAACGTGCATTTTCAACAAAAAGAAAAAAGAAAAAAAAAAAGAAGAAAGAAATGGCCCAATGCCATGCCTGGACCGAAATATGAATATTTCCACAACTGCCATGAAATGAATATATTATTTAGCATCCCATTGTTATGCAAATGAGGTGAAACCATAATCATGATTTATCTACAACTGACAATTAAAAGTATTCAAATTCTACTAGTCCACATTACATTTTTAAAAAGAAACACAAAAGACTTAAATATTACAAGGGGTGTGAATAATTTTATTGTTAACTGTATATGATATAATATATTGGGCGTACATAAAACAAGGAAAACATACTAAGATAATTCCAAAAAAAGTCGTCTGCTCGAAATCAGTGTGTAAGGATTTATGATAAGACTTACAAAAGAAAAGGAAAACATATAAAGATAATTCCCGGAAGTCGTTTGCTCGAAATTCAGTGTGTAAGGATATATGATACCGAGTTACAAAAGAAAAGGAAAACATATAAAGATAATCTAGATCTCGACAAGGTCTGAAAATCTAAATTACTTCTCACCTTTCGTTCTTTGAATACACTATATTGAAGGAGAGAGAGGAAATTCATAGCATAAAATCAAAGGAATCGGGGGGGGGGGGGGGCTAACGAAAAGTTTTGGGCATAATAATTTGTAAATGGGTTCTACTAGAGTACGGTGTGCCACATCTCTAAAAAAATATATTTAATTTGATTCTGATAAAAATAAAGAGTAACTTAGTTCAATATTCCAAAACTTTTTGTAATGATATTTTAACTTTATTTATTTATTCATCTATTTATCTACTTATTTACTTACTTATGAATTTACTTATCTAACAATTTATTTGTTTATTCATCTATTTATTTACTTACTTATTAAATTTACTTATTTATCCATTTATTTATTGCTACGTTTTGAATTTCTGTGTTGTCTGTGATGACCTGCTTATTTTTGAAAGAAAGTGCATAAAGAACATAAAGAAATCAAAATCAAAATCAAAATGAAATAAAGCAAGAGTGAGTCAGTCTAATGAAAGTTTAATATGCAAGTTGTCAAAGTATACCATGCTGGCTGAACAAAACATTCCAGTCAAATACGTCTATTGATATGTATTATTTCGTTTATAGCTGACTTAAATTAAGAAACCATTTTCGTACACGATCGTGCTTATCCAGGGTTCTATCTTAATTTTTTTTTTTTTTACAGCTCTACATTTCTAAATATAATAAAAAATCTAGCGACTTCAAACAGTTTATTTGCTGAAACACGTCAAGCGTCAATACGTCACTGATATAAGCTGGAAAAGCGTAAGCTGGTCTTAGTAAATTTTGAGAAGCCAAGCTTACATAGCAAACCAAAAACAAATAAAAATGAAACAAAAAATAAAAAAATAAGAAGGGCTCATGACCTCTCACTTGAAATCGGGACATGACTGTACAGACGTGAGCTGTGATTGTAATCGAGAGCTATTAGAGTATATCATGACGCAGTCTGTGAAAATTTCTCTGGCGAGTAGGTGAATGGAATGAGAGGATATTCTACAGCATCGTGACGACCACAATAGACTCATTGAAATGTCCAAGCATAACTTTACTAAATGACTTTCATGAGCAACCGGCAACAAAATGATGTCTGTTAATATCCTCAATACCACTCCAAAGTCATTGGAATGTATGTTTCGCTATACAAAATAATAATCATTCATTTGCAGTAAGGGCAAATTGATTAATGGCTTTCGATATCATGCACCACTTCTTACGGAGACCATAATTCATCAAGACCTACTTATCCTTATATAAAGTTTAAGGTAAAGGATCGCCATTACAGTGACGTATAAACCAAGGCGACCGGTGACATGTTTCATTTATAAACTGACGCTCATAGATCACAATGATATAGGGAGCGGCAATAAAGATGTTGGAGTTGCCATAGTAACACTCCCTAGCAACCGTGATGCATTCTTGATGGTGACAATGTGAAATCAGGCTTTCGGTGCAATCATGCAGTGGAGAGTGCTAAAAAACCCCCAAAAGTTACATGCATACTCAAGAAGTGGAGCATGATTAATCATATCACATCTTCACATTCATAAACCATGCACCAGCCGAGGCTGAGCAATACCCTTTGGCTGACTTAAAGGTTGGGAGAACTGTGGTATGTTGGTGAAGCCTCTTGACTCTCATACGAAAGGTCCCGGTTTCGACCCTTGCTTGGAGTTTACATCCTTGGACAAGATGTTTTGCCCACATCTGTCCCTCTCGACCCAGTGGGGTGTTTCATAGAGCTGTTAGTAAAGTTATGCATGACTTTACGAATGACTTGAATATGAAGTGCCAGATAGGATGCCCAAAATTTTTCCTGATGTTTTAACAAAGTGTGACTGTATTTCCAATAACCTCAATTAAATTACAGCAAAAAATTTCTTTGCATTAAAAATGTTTGTTATAATAAAAATATTAATCTACATCTGCACAGTTCAACTTTAGTTGATGCAGTTAAAAATGATTGAGTATCCCATTTAGCTTGCCATATTTAAGTCATTCGTAAAGTCATGCGTACCTTTACGAACAGCTTTATGAAACACCCCCAGGTGTATTAAATGGGTACCTGGCAATGCTGGGGTAATAATAATCGCAGGGCCCACAGAAAGAGCAGTATTAATATTAATACTGATGTGGCTACCCTATATGTACCCAGGGGAAATAAGACCAAAATATTATGTCTTCAGTTCCGACTTACAGATCATCTTAAATTCTGGTTATGAAACTGCATTTCAAAATAAACTATTGTACGAAAAGTGATTATGTATTGCTTGATGGTTATTTTAGCCATTTCCAAATTTGTTAATACCATCACTTGTCGTCTTGAACAAATATTAAATAATTTTGTTGGAATCTATAAGATGATTCTATTTCATCATTATCAGGGCCCTGTTTCATAAGTTATCCATAAAAACTTCTAGTCCGCTAAAGTATTCAACAGAGTTGCTCACAACCAATCCAATGCACCCATTCAGTAGCATATATCAATTACTGTAACTTGTTATTGCTATCAAATGTTATGAAACGGAGCTCTGAGCTCAGATGTCTTGACAACCTTTAAAGCACAAAGCTTTGATGAGCAATCAGTATAATACACTTTGGACGACAATAATTATACGAGGTGGAGTCACGGTGCGTCATAGATCAGAACCTAATCATTAATAGCATGCTGTAATTTGTCATTTGTATCATGTCATACTCTTTAAATGATTATTTTACATATCTCCACAAGATTAACCACCAAAATGATGTATGAGAGTGAACTCTTGACATTATGCAGTCCCGAGAACATGGTCCGCACTTGTCACACCATATAAAAGCAAAGCTCTCATGCATGATCTAATTTTGGCTATAAATCTTTTGCAAAATATAAAAGTTTAAATTTGTAAATGCATTACATTTACATAGTACATTGATGTAATGGAGAAAGGTTAACCCTTTTGAATAGTCATTGTAAATATTAGAAATCAATTAATTTTATTTGGGGCAGCAGAAAAGCAGTAGAGATGTAGACAGAGACAGAGAGAGGGAGGGGAGGAGAAAGAAAAGAAAGAGAGAGAGAGAAAGAGAGAGAGAGAGAGAGAGAGAGAGAGCGTGAGCAGTATTATTAAGGGGTTGGAGGCTCTGATCATTACTGCAATCTAAGGAAGATATGAATATCTTCAGATTTGCTTCTTCTATACAGAAGGTCTTTCAAATAGATCATGATCATTGATGAACACAAACAACAACAATACTACTACTAATAAAAGTAATAATGCTAGTAGTATTGGCAGTAGTAGAAGTAGTAGTAGTAGTAGTAGTAGTAGCAGTAGCACAGTAGTATAGTAGTAGTAGTAGTAATAATAATAATAATAATAATAATAATAATAATAATAATAATGATAATGATGATGATAATGGCAGTAAAAAATAATGACAATAACATTTTAATGGTATATAGGATGTATTAAAATATCTTTCCAATTAGAGACAAGGCACTCCCCCTGATTCTATAATGAATAGCAGAAGTATTTCTAAATAAGTTTTAAAATGAAATTGAAGTGCTATTTCTTAGTAAAGCCGGAGTCCAATCAATTATCATTCATAAATTGTTTCCTTCTTTGTCACTACCGGTAATGCTTTCCCAAAACAACATTCTATCCAGAAAAAAACAACAAAATATGCTAAAAGGTGAATTGCCTAAGGCAACAATATGTTTATTACATTACACCTGAATGGAGCTTCATGAAAGACTTCATGGCCTCTCCATACATCTGTCTGGGCCAGACATCTTCCTTTTCCTGCATCATAGATAAACAACCTCAGGGTAGACTGGAAAAAATGGGAACGATTGATGAAAGTGGTGTTGATATTTTGTAGACAACCATCGAATAAAGGGCTTAAATTGTCTAGAATGCTGGAGTAGGGATTGTAAAGGGATTAGGATGATGTAGGCATTTGCAGTTGAGTATTATACTGCTCATCATAGGAGACTGCTTTCAATGAAAAAGATCTCCCTACAGCTACCTACCAAGATAAAATAATTACTGCCGTCTAGAAACAAAAGTATTGCAAATGAAGAAGAAATGCAGCTTACATTATAAGAAAAAGGTTTTGAAGACTTGTCAACCCAAGTACGAAAATAACATTTTTCTAAGAAAATTCTAGAAATTCATGCAGCTTTTCTTTGAAAATACACCCAAACCAGACCTTCTTTGATTAGATCTTTATTGCTTCACATTTCAAACTTCTTTTCCTGACAAGATGTTCCTTCGGGCATCAACAATGTAGATAATATCCTATCTGGGTTGCTTCATTTATTCGCTGGTACACAGTGTTTCGCAGTAAGGGGGGTTATATTTAGCTACAGCGGTCCGCGAAAACCAATATTCTTTAATCTGCGTTTTAAGCTTGAGTGAAAACCGAAAAGGCAACTGCCTATTTATCAGCTGCTTCAGCGGCTGAAGACATCATTGCTCCTGCTTACAAAAATAGAGACGGGGCAAGTGTTGGCTCAATTAATGAGCCGGGTTCGGGGAAGATGTCCTCGTCAGCCCTTAGGGGTGGAAGGCTCTTCAGCTGTAGGCAGGTTGTAGGAACTATTGTGACCTGGTAAACCGGCTTTTATGCTGGAAAGATCTGGGTGACAGGTTTTGGAATAGACATCACACCACGAGGAGGTCTGTTAAAAAGGTCATATACATTTGGTATCCTATTGCACTATAAGTGAAACTCATAAGCATACCATTTAAACAGTAAAGATAGAGAATTCATGGAAACAGGATACAGGCTGAATGACATTAATAGATTGTAATATTATGTCTGTATAAGATTGTCACATCATTATTTTCTTAAAGATAAATAAGATGTAAGATAAAGTAAGATAGAGATTATATATAGAATTAAATTGCCAAAGAATGCAGACTAACACCCTCCAAATGTTTACCATGGGATATCTCATTCCCATATCCTCACAATGCAGTAAATTAGTGAGTGACATGACCACTTTCCTGGGGAGCGAGTCATCAAGCGCTTTGTCAGTGATTTTTACCGACAAATTTGCTCTCAGCCAATCAGATGCAAGGATTTCAGTAGCTTATAACAGTTGTCGGAAAAAAATCACCCACAAAACACTTGATGAAACGCTCCCCTGATATACTGGGACAACCGGAACTGGCAGATGAGCAAGGAAATGTGAATGTCACTCACCAATAGGGCAAGTCAACTATTAATGTATGAAAATAAGTGACTGCCAAGTCTGGGCCAATGTTTCTACGATATACTTGCATGATCTGGGGGGTGTTTCATCAAGTGTCTTTGTCAGTGATTTTTACAGACAAATTTGCTCTCAGCCAATCAGATGCAAGGATTTCAGTAGCTTATAACAGTTATTGCAACTTATCACTGATGACAAGTTTTATGAAACAGGGCCCAGGCAAACGTTAAAGACGATTCTTGTACCCCTATCCTTGGTGCTCTGACATGTCCTTGGTGTCAATTGCTCCGGACTTTACTTCGTCAAAGACATAGGGTTAGGGTTAGGGCTACAATTGGATTTTAAGTTAGGTTTAAAGATAAAGTTGAGCTCTGGTCAGGCAATTATATTGTGAAAGAAACTGTCTGGAAGCAATTGGGAAAGGTTGACCATGTCTACAGAAGAATTGTTTTATACTTTGTTGTTTTGGAATCATCAAAATTGATAAGAAATTAACCCAATCTCACTGAAAAGCACATATTCTGCACACAGAAATGGGTATATGGGACTACACACACAAGTGGCATGAATGTTCGGCTCGAACATTTCACCTATTTCTAGTCATATTTCGAATATAAGAGCATCTGAATAGCAATCATTTTCAGGGGGTGTTTCTACTATGATGTTCTTCCAAACTGACATAAAAGGAATGAGAAAGCTCACAAATTATTTTTCACCTTTCCCAGAAATCAAGATTCCTTTTAAGTTTGAGTTTAGGGTTAGGATTAGGTATATAGGGTTTGTTCCAGGTTTGAAATTAAGAATTCGCTTAGTGTAGGATATTGACTGCAGAACAACTGTCGGTGGAGCATGTCTCACACAACCTATACATACCCTATTGTTCATCAAAGAATGTTATTAACCCTTTTGAGACAAATGACCACATTATGTGGCTTGGCTCAATAACTTTTGATTCAGAGCTCTAAAAAAATATACCAGATACATGAGTAGAAAGAGCAAACATTTCTGCACACACTATGTCAATTTTTGTTTAATGACCATATTGCATTTGATGCCAGGAATTTTAAAAACGAAAATAAGCTTTAAAATCCTTAGATTGGCAACACATTGAGAGGTTCAAAATCATTGATCTTTATTAAAATTGGCAATTTTTTCAACTTTTCAACTAAATGCTTAACCATGTGTATTGTTTTCAAAGATATTACACCTTAATAGAACCAAACTAAAAGAAAATATTATTGTTGCCAATTTGAAGAACAAAATGTGATCAATTTAGCCATTAAATAATTCCTGTCCTGAAAGGGTTAATCACACAGCATGAATTTTTCGACCTCTTCTTTTATTTCCTTCCAATGAGAGAACATTCAACCTCTTAGTCATATGAAGCCCAATATATTTCTCCTTACTTACACTGGATGAAAAAGAACAATGGCTTGTATACATGGAGATGAACGGTCAATTTCACTGGTTTGCTGTTCCAAGAATTGAACATGATTTCCCCCGCTTCCCAAATCTAAGAACCTTGGATAACCTGATGCTTCTTGCGAAAATGAATCCTAAATTGAATGAGGAGATTAATCATTCTCATCCAGAAGACAGTGTAGTGAGAGCGAGAGAGAGAGAGAGAGAGAGAGAAAGAGAGAGAGACCGGGAGAATAAAAGAGAGGGAGATAGAGAGGGAGAGAGAAAGAGAGTGAGAGGAGGGAGAGAGGGAGAGAGGGGTTAGGGGAAAAAAAAGAAAGAGAGAGACAGGGAAAATAAAAGAGAGAGAGACAGGGAGAATAAAAGAGAGGGAGAGAGAAAGATGGGTGAGAGAGTGAGAAGGGGAGAGAGGATGAGAAAGAGAGGGAGGGAGAGAGAGAAAGAGAGAGAGAGAAAGAGTGCATGTGTGTGTGTGTGTGTGTGTATGTGTGTGTGTGTTGGGGAGAGGAGAAAAGCAGTCAAATACCCATTTCATCTCACAGCACATAGAATTCTCGCAATTCACAATATTTTTTTGCTCTTGTTATAAATCAATGTCTCAGGGGGAAAACATCAACTAGTAAAATTTATGGCTTACATGCTTCCTTAAGTGATCATAAATCTAAATTGCTTGTATATATTTTTTGTAATGACAGTGCAGTTCTTGGTAAAAAATGGAAGAAATCATTATTCATCTTCAAAATGCAATTCTTATACTGATACATCTACTATTGATGTGAACATACTAACTTTTTCAAGAAAACCATAAGATAGAACTCATCAACTTGGAAATCAGATACCTGTGTTTAAAACTATATTACCACTGCATATTCTTTGAATTCCTGCGATTACGATTCTCAGTAAAATTTCGACTCAAGCTGGAAAACACATGCTGGAATTAATAGTGTGATTTTAATTCTTGTTTCATTGTCTAAATATTGAAATGTACAGTTTTTCTTTGAACCGACTGCAGAATTCTTGGTAAAAATTGGAAGAAATCGCCATCTATCAGCGAATGTCGATGTGAAATAGGCTCTTAGGTTGACACAACTATACCCTGGATATGACCTCATATCGAATCTCTCCTGAAAGTCAAATCACTTACAATCCATCAACTCCAACAGTCCTTGCATCCCTTGCTAGCTGGAGGAGGGGGAAATCCTCCCTAGAATCGTAAGAAGAAACCCCTTGTGACTTCACCCATCGGATGATAGAAAACAATGGGGTATCGAGGCTTCTCGGTAATTGGCTTTCAATGGGTGAAAGTCTTTCCAGTGAATCTGGATGACAGCGGCAGAAGGGAGCAAGTGACAATGTGCATGATGGACATAATTCTTTTTAAAAATTATTTATATATAAGACATAATTCTCGAGATCAAAGGACACGGAAAGCATTGGTGCATTGTTACAATCAATGTTTGACAGGTGTTCTTATTCTTTCATTTCTGTGGAGTATAGTGTGAATACTTGACTGGATAACTGAAGGCCGTGGGTTCAAGCCCTGACAAGGCAGTGATGTCCTTTGGCAGGACAGTAATCAATATTTGCCACTCTTGACCCAGGTTCAGTGAATGGGTACAGAACCTGGCAAGATGTATTCTTTGAAGGATGTGAGTAATATTATCAGTAGCCTATCAATGAAAAACCAGATCAATAATGGAGCACCGGAAGTGCCATTGCTTGGTAGATTAGGAGCTCAAGTCAAGAAGCAAAATAATATTACTACTTTGTTTGTTTTTAATCATTTTTAATATCAATATCATCATCACCATTACTACGGTTATTTGAGTATCAATAGCATTAGTATGGTCATCACCATTGTCATTATTCTCAGAAGAATATGGTCAATTTGTCAGTTTTCTAAGCAATTCGAACCAATTTTGTTTTAGAAAACTTTAAAAATTCACATACTCCCTTTTGCCATGACCACACAGAAATGTCATCCCAGGTCCTTGAGTGGTCCCTGACTCTTGTTTCTCTCCTCCTGACAACAAGTTAGCCTACATGCATGACACAGTGTATTTTTTTCCTCTCTCAATGAGTATGAGTTTACAAGGGTCTGGACTATGCAGACTACCTCATATCCTTACTTTCCTTTCATGAGAGAGAGAGAGAGAGAGAGAGAGAAAAGAATAGAGGGGGATATGGGAAGGAACAGTCTACATGTTTATACTTCAGAATTGGTTAAACAAATTTTCACTGAAGAGAGAAAAAAACTTATTGTGACTGGTAACCAAACTAGCAGAGGGTGTGAAAAAGCCGATTCTCGGTCATGTCACGCGATAGATGGATAGATAAATAGATAGTTTGCGATGGGTCAGGGAAAACAAAAGTACATCAGGTATTCATTAAATGCATGCTCTGACCTATGGTTTCCAGTTATGAGTCAAGTAGCAAGAAATTCAGTCAGTCATGGATATATTGATGGACAGGGATAACTTTTGCACTTCTCTACAGGATGATTTCTCACTAATCACGATTATTTGTACACTCTTTTGCTATAACACAAATAAATGGCTTTTAAAGATAAAGTTGAATTCTGGTCATGCGATTACAGTGTGAAAGAAACTGTCTCAAAGCAATTGGATAAGGTTGATCATGTCCACATAAGAATTGGTGTATACTGTGAGGTTTTGGAATCATCAAAATGAGAGACTGGCCCAATCTCACTGAAAAGCACATGCGCTGCACACAGAAACGGGAATATGGGACTGTACACATGATATTCAGCTTGAACAATTCAGCTATTTCTCATCATATTTCAAATATGAAGGCATTTGAAAAGCAATCCCTTTCAGGGGACATTTTCTACTGATATTTTTCCAAACTGACATAAAAAGGATGAGGAAGCTTAGAAATCACTTTTCACCTTTCCCAGAACTTAACCTTCTCTTTGAGCAATATTGACTTCATATCTCCAATTCAAAATATTTGTAAAGAATAGACGATTTCTCACTAATGCTTCATAATTTCCTCCATTGTACAAGGAAAGGCTTTTGCCGCTGTTACGGAATACATCCTCCATGTTTCATGGCTAGTCTTTCAGTTACAAAGAAAGGAATGGTTTCTCATATAATCTCTATAACGTGCAATCTCATTTCTTTTAATGAAGAGTTATACAACAAAGAAGGCTTTTACTGAACAGTCGGGTCGCGGTGCGGCATGGTGCGGCTCGCTAGGTAGAAATTTTCCCCCCAAAATTCAGGAATTTTACAGCATGGAATCTTCTTTTTTAGGAAAAAAAAAGGAGAAAAACATCTCCTCTTCCACCTTTCCTCATGAATTTTACCCTTTTAACATTTCTCTCTCTATCTCTCATTTTGTTATTCCTTGCTTTTATCATTCTATCAATTAGCTTTTCATCCTTCCTCTTCTTATGATATTCTTTGTTTCCTTTTATCATTTTCTCCCTCACCTTCCTCATGTTAATCTTTATCCTTCTATCATTTCTCTCTCTATCCTGGCCTTAGTCATGTTATACCTTTTTTATCCTATCCTTTCTCTCTCTATCTTTCATGATATTATTCTTTTTTTTTTTTAATCATTTTCTGCTTTCCATCTTTACTTACATTCCTTAAGCCATTCTTTTTTTCTTTAATGTTAATATAATTTTTTTTCTTTTCATCTTTCCTTTCGTTATGTTATTCTTTATTAAAATGATCATCTTCTCTTCCAACTTTTCTTATGTTACTCGTAATATCTTTATCCTTCTATCATCAATGTCTCTATTTTTCTTTATGTTATTCTTTGTTTTTGTCCACTCATTTTTTTCTTTCCAACTTTCCTTTTGTTGTATTCTTTGTTCCTTTTCATCATCTTCTCTTCCATCTTTCCTACCCTTCTATCCTCTCTCTATCGTTCATGTTTTTCTTTGCATTATTATTTTCTTTCTTCCCTTATTTTTCATCTTTAGCCTGAAAATGGGAAAATAATACTGAGATGATGCTTTTTCAATTTGTCCCCTTGAAGACACCATACAACTTAATGTTCAAAAATTTCTACCCACTGTGCCGCACCGCGCCACGCCATGACCTGACTGTTCAGTAAAAGCCACAGAGAAGGGGAAAGGAAAATAGAGAGAGAGAAACAAGAGATAGAACAAGAGAGAAATAGAAAGAAAGAGACAGAAACAGATAGAGAAAAACCACGTAAATTCTAGATACAAACAGGTTTTTTTTTTTTTTTAGACTTTAAACCATTCTGACCTATTTCACATCTCAGGTATGTACCACATTAAAAAATATATTGTACAAACTAAAAATAATGAAACTAAAAGTAATGTATATACCTCTGTGAATAAACATGACCCCTTGCCATATATTTAATGTAGCCAACTTATGAGGAGATTGAAGGTATGGCTGCTCCATAATCTTGTACTTGAAGTAGATGAGTGAGCTTTTCTCTGTTAAGTTTGATAAACTTGCCTGGTTAACTATCTTTCACTTCAGACGATTAGAAAGAGAGAGAGAGAGTGAGGGGGGGGGGGAGATGAAAAGAGAAAGAGAGGGGGGAACAGGTGAGAGAAAAAGAGAAAAAAGGAAATACAGACACAGAAAAAGAAAGCAGAGGCAGAGAGAGAGAGAGAAAGAGAGAGAGAGAAAGAAAGAGAGAGAAAGAAAGAGGGAGAGAGTCAGAGACAGAAAGACACAGAGAAAGAAAAGGCAAGATAAAGAAAGAGGGGGGGGGGGGAGAGAGAGAGAGCTTCAATAATCCTCACTTGCCCCTCTCTCATCTAATGAACATAGAGGGTAACGAAACTGGACAGGTCTGGAAAGTGGATGAAAAGGGGGGAGTCCCTAGTCTGCTTGACCATTTCTATGAAATGTGGATGAAAGCAAGTCTCCTTATTAGAACCAATTCTAAATTGCTGATCATGTAGTTAAAGGGGAAATTTGCCCTGGTATCAAGTTGGTGTCAATAAAGGAAGAAAAAAATGGGTTAATCCAATGCCTACGGGAACCGGGTGGTTCCTGTATTGAGCCTATGGGAATGAGAGAATTCAGTAGTCAACGGGTTAACTGATCAGCGAAAGTTTGAAGAAAATCTGATTAAGAGTTTTTTGAATAATCAAACACAAATTGACAACTCGTGATTTCCCTTGCTAAATGCTTCTTTTGTAAAAATTATACTAGAAATCTTTTCTTCTCCCAAATGAAATTATTACTATATCTGTACCCTACAGATTATGCTGTTAAAGGAAGTGGCTAAGGAAAATCATTGCAATTCATATCAGCAATACTGCAGTATTTTTGAATGTAAATGGGGATTTTTATACATCTAAAAAGTTTCCTCCTTCCCATGGAGCATACCAATCCCAAAAATGTGTGTGCAACCTCCAACTTTGACGTTCTTGAAAAGGAAAGTGTGACTGCTGTAAAGTGCTGTTATATAAGACACACCTACTACACTGCAAACAAAGTAATTAATTAATGACAATGAAAATGGGATGCTCATTAATATGTCTGTCAGAGTAAACTGTAATATTACTGTGGTTTCTACCAACTATTCAAGAAAAAAAATCTAAATCACGTCAATCGGTCTTGTTTGCACAGAACCAATGCATCCCCTCCCCTAAAGAAATATACATTACCCTGTCCCCCACCCTTCCCCCCCCAAAAAAAAAAAAAAAAAAAAAGAAAAAAGGAAAAGAAGAATTATGAGGTTCCTTTGATTTTAATAAAGAAACAGGTAACAATCTATCATGTACAATGGTTTCAGATTTCAGATTTATTCTCATTCATTCTGATTTGATTTTATTGATATGATGATGATCAATGATGAGCACAAATACAATGCACATAGGTAGTTCGATTTGATCTGATTTCATTCATCAGGTATAAAAACAGCAAAACATGAAACGTATGACAGTGAAAGGAAATGCATTGACAGAATAATCCACAAAGGTTGATAATAAAGTTATTTCCAATAGCCAAGTGTCCTGGCTTTCAGTTCAAAATTAAACTTTCTTTTGAGACACACTATACTGCACTCAATGATTTACATAATTGACCTTCTTTTCTTTTCTAACCCTGACATAATAACAATCATGCCAACAGAAACAAATCCTGCCTTTTATTGTATTTTGCACTATAAGCCACACAGCCAGATTGATATGGCAATATATGCCAAGGACTTTTTAGATTTCCATATAAATTATCTTTGTTCCATTCTCTCTGTCATTTTGCATTCCCTATCTCTCTTTCTTTCTCTCTCTCTCTCTCTCTCTCTCTCTCTTGTATGCTGCATGCATTTCATAGTTAAAGTAATTCCAACATACAAATCCAGCCTTTCATTGCATTTTTTAATGATAAAGTCACTTACAAAGTGAGTTCTGTATGGTAACACTTCTGCTAAGTACTCCATAGACTTTACACACCCTGGTTCTACTCCCTTGAACTCTCTCTCTCTCTCTCTCGTCTGTCTGTCTGTCTCTCTGTCTCTCTCTCTGTCTCTCTCTCACCTAGCAAAAGTCATGGCAACATAAATAAACACTGTCTTTCATTGTATTTTTCACTCAAAGTCACTTACAAAGATACTTAAGTATGGAAATACTTAAATATGCTAAGCATTTTACACTAAAAGTCGCAAAGCTACATGTAGCTCAGAAGGCAATACTTATAAATTCTATGGACTTTGTAAGATTTCCACACCCTGATTCCATTCCCTTGAACTCATTGTTTCTGACTGTGAGTGTCTCTCTCATAGTAAAAGTCATGGCAACAAAAACAAACCTAGCCATTCATTGTTCACCTTTTTTTCACTAAAAGTCACTTACAAAGCTACATCATATGGAAATACATACTGATGCTTTCTTTTTGATTTCCACACCCTGCCCCATTTGCTCTCCCCTTGAATAGTTTGCAGGGTTCACATCCACAACAGTTGGTGTCAGTTGCTACCCTTCCATCATTTTTTTAAATTATTCTACTTTGTTGCCTTACATATCCTCAACTTTAACTTGAATGCATGCAAGAGGTTGTTCACTGAATGAGTCCATGCCCTTCTGGCGCCAAGCAGACGATTCTATGCTGGTTCACTTAACCCTTTCAGGACAGGAATTATTTAAGGGCTACATTGATCACATTCTGTTCTTCAAATTGGCAACAATAATATTTTTCTTTTAGTGCTACATGGTTCTATTAAAGTGTAATGTCTTTGAAAACAATATCCATAGTTAGGAATTTTGTCGACCAGTTGAAAAAATTGTCAATTTTGATAAAAACAATGATTTTGAACTTCTTAATGTGTTGCCAATTTAAGGATTTTAAAGCGTATTTTCCTTTTTGAAATTCTTGGCATCAAATGCAGCACAGTCATGCAACAAAAATGGACAATGGACAAGAGAAATTTCTCCTCTTTCTTCTCATGCATCTAGTATATTTTTTAGAGTTCTGAATCAAAAGTTATTGAGCCAAACCACAAAATGTGGTCAATTGTCTTGAAAGGGTTAAAGGAGAATGAAACCCCAAACTTGTATGCACTATAACAGAAGCAGAAAAATCTTAGAAGCATATCACTAAAAGTTTGAGGAAAAACGGATAAAGAATTTAAAAAGTTATGAAGATTTTAAAAACCTAAAATCGCTAAATGAAATTGGCAACATACCATTATGCTAATGAGATGCTATGACGTTTTTGTGCTCTCTCTTTATAGGTGATAAATAAGAAAATTATCAGATTTCAGCTTTTAAACAGAGAAAATTGAATTATCAAAATTGTGCTTGAAATATATTGTGAGGAAATTTTATGAACATCACCTAAAATACAGAAATCAAATTTTCTAAGATATATTCAAGGAAAGTGGATTTTTACAACATTATTTGTATAAGGCAATTGGAAAGTATAGCACATTTACATCACAACATCTCATTAGCATAATGAATACATTGCCAATTTCAGATCTCCATTCATTTAGCGATTTTAGGATTTCAAATATTCATAACTTTTTTTTATTAGTTGTCTGTTTTTCCTCAACCTTTCACAGAAATGCTTCTTTGATTTTTCTGCTTCTATTAAAATGCATTTATTTGGGGGGGGGGGTATCATTCTCCTTTAATTCTTTCAATTCCACATTTATTGCATCAAAGATTTTCATCTCTCTCTCTCTCCCTCTTTCTCTTTCTCTCTTTATCACCCTCATTCCCACCCTCTCTGTGTATTTATCATCGCATCCTCCACTATTAACCCCCCCCCCCCCCCAGGTCATCAAGTTTCATGAACATAGAAAATATACATTAACTCCCAAACTAAAAGTATTTTAACCATTTATTAACAGGGAGAAAACAATTACATTTGGTTTTGGACAATATTAAAATATCTTTCAGGTAACATACTATTTTCAATACAGGCTAAGGAAACCGGTTAATACTTGAAAAGTGGTACATATATCATTATATTGGGGGAGAGATGGTGGCATTTCAGCAAGGGATAGGTAGGGCAAGTTTTTGTGATGTTGGTGCTAAAGAGTTGATCTTTTGATGGACATTAGGGGATTTGAGTAACACCTGGCTTAAATCACAATGGTGCAATTTCACCTCTCAAATAATGATCCGCTCTAACAGATCTGACAGCCAAGTCACACAAGAAGAAACATACACTGTACACTGGTAAGTGGGTTCTGGGTAGTGCAGGTGCTAAAGAGTTAATCTCTTGATAGGCATTACATGATTTAGGCAACCCATTACACCCCAATGATGTATTTTCACCTCCCACATAATACTCTCTTCAACAGATCCCAGATCCATGTCACACAAAAGGAAGCATAGACTGTGAAGATAATGGTTTAAACGATCAAAATTGATAACTCAGTGAGTCTGTCTAGAAAAGTGGGCATAAACAGGGATTATTTATAAAATATGTATAGTAATTAAATAGCAACTTGTACTGTCTAGAATAGTGCAGAGCTGAATAATATTCAAGTTATCACACTACATAACATTCATATGGCATGTTAGTGGTGATTCTTAGTACAGAATTATGATTATCATACTAAAACAATACTCAAACCATGACATGACTGTCCTACATATACAAATGCTTATAGAGAAGATTGAGTTCTGGGAAAGATGAAAAATAATTTGTGAGCTTTCTCATTTTTTTAATGTTAGTTTGGAAGAACATCATAGTAGATATCATCCCTTCAAGTCATTGCCCTTCAAATGCCCTCATATTCGAAATATGCTGAAATGTTCAGGCCGAACATTTATGCCACATATACGTGCATTCCCATATATACGGATATACCCATTTCTGTGTGCGGTGCATTGTGCTTTTCAGCGAGATTGGGCCAATTTCTTATCATTTGATGATTCCAAAACCTCACAGTATACACCAATTCTTACGTACACATGAATGATCAACCTTTCCCAATGGCTTTGAGGCAGATTCTTTCACAATGTAATCGCATGACCGGAACTCATCTTTATCTTTAAGTTCATCACTAATGGTATAGATATGGAATAATCTTACAAAATGTTGTATAGTTTTTCTTGTCTGAATGGGGGTAGCTTGTGAGTGATACTCTACCCAAGAAGAACACTTTCACAAATCCTATAGATATCCGCTCAACGGACTTACTTGTACAAGTCACTTTCCTTCCTTCCTTACTAGATTTCTTCCTCTTTCCTGACCTGTTTTCTCAATAAACCAAACAGATCAAGCTAAACATAGGCAAACTTTTGTAACAATCATTCTCAGAATTGCATTGCTCAACTATCAAACTGACAAAAAAAATGTGCCTTTCTTTGCAGTGAAAAGATGATCCAAATAAGTTTGGTTTTGAAATTTAATCATGTAAAAACGTGTGTAAAACCTAACACAATCCAAAGAATTTCGAAAATCAACCTAAGGCAATCACAATGACTATACATTTGGAATATTACACTTGATATTTCAAATGGATTTTTTCTAAATAGATGATTTAGACCTTATGTACATACATATTCTCATATTTTCAATGTATTACTACTGTATTTTACTATATGGATTTTTACCTTGTAAACTAAACAATTTCAGCCTTTTAGCTGCTAGTTTAACGTGTTATTATGACAGTAAACCAATTCAATACAATACAATACAATGACACACTGCATGATCCATACATGATTTCTATGGGATATGGTACTGATTTCTTGAAAAAAGTTGAAAGCCCTTGCAATTGTGTTACATGTGAATCAAAGTTCAAAATTTTATAATAATATCAATATCAAATGAACGATTTAGCACCGTCATTTCTATCAAAGAATGAAAAAGTATTTCATTTTGGTCTTTTTGGTAAAAAGTTGGTTAAGCCCATTAGTTGGCCAAAAGGTTACATCACCCTGAGCTTCTATTATTAAGTGGGTTAAAAACACTACAAAACGGTAACTTCAATAGATGCAAGGTAAAAATGACAGAGGTAAATGTGTCAAAGGTCAAAATGTCAGAGAAAAAATGTCAAGTAAAAATATCAGAGGTACGATAAGAAGTTAAAAACCTCTTTTTAGATCCATTAAAAGTGTTTTGCTTGTTGATATGGAATGATTTCAGTAAATGACAAGGGTCAACTCTGCACATACCTCATCATCAAAGCCCTTTATATTATGTTTCAATGGTTGAGGATTTTGATACATCCACTCCTGTATGAAAGGAAATCTGGACTAATGGACGTGGTACAAAAGGCTGACTCTTTTTTAATATGCTAGTTATTTACAATAACTTTTACTGCTTCATTTATGGGAAACCCATTTTTTTCAGATCTACATGTATTTAGGGGAAAAACCGGCTTGTGCCCCCTCTTTTGAAACCCAACTGACATACCTTGAGTACACAAGCAAACAAATTTGCCCCCCTTGAAAGAGCAATTTTTCTGCTTTGTTCCTCCTTTTTACAAAATCCTGAGTCCACCCCTGGGTTGCTCAGAAACCACAAGACTTCATTATATAAGAACAAAACGACTCTGGCAATGCCAAATAACTCCACTTGACTGAAAATTCAGCTGTATACACCATCGTCATTGGCCTTTAACACGGATGAATCTCAAATGAGAGCTGAAAGGCCTAAATGACTAGGCTTGATTTATTTCACGAATTTTAACCACCCCCTTTCAAACAACTAATCACGTTACAGCGTCATATAGTCATCAAGCCACATAGGATGCAGATAAACAGTTTACATGTTTCTGACGTGTTCCCCATGTCTTGGCACGTGCCTTAACAGTTCAGATAGTATCAAGTAGAAGTAATGCATACCGTTTGTGAGTAATCACTGGCCTTCATGATAAGCATATTTGTTTATTTTTTATGTTCACTGATTTTATTGTAAAATTAATATTATATTTTATTGTTAGTACATAAATGATATAAAGATTTGATATATTTCATCATATAGTTTTATTATATATTTTTATATTTCATAGTAAGTACATAATAAACATTACATATTATATTAAGTAGTATTCTTAATTTTTTTAAAAACATTTCATAGTTAGTACATATATCGTTTTATATTTTCATGGTGGACTGGAGAAATGGCAGATACTTTAAAGATTTCATCACTTAGTTTTTTGAGCTTTGTTGCAAAATCTATCAAAAGCTTCAGTACCAGGATGCATATTTATGGTTTAATACACTAAAATTCTGATTGAAAGTGAATGTTTGATTGAAAGTGAATGTTTAATAGTATCCTTCAGAAAAATGGGCTTACATCCCTCCCTTTGCAGTCACATAAAGAATTAGCTAACTCATTTTGTACAAAAATATTTCAAAAGTTTGTAGTGAACCATGCCCCTCAGGCCCCAAGAACTGGCCGGCCTATGCTTTCTTACATACATGTACATCCCCCACCCCCTTTATATCAATATCTGGTTATGCCACTGCTGTCAATCAAGAGCTAACAGTGCTGCCTGGATTTGAATAAATCATTCTGTGGTCTTCCTCCACCATTTATTTGCATAAAGTACTTGTACAGGTATGCACAGCTTAATCAAATTATTAAACCACATAACCTCAACAGACACATGTCAGACTTTACACAGTTTACAAGCTTCTGACGTATGTCTTACCCATATACGCACACCATATTGATAGAGATATTGTACAAATAAATGAGATGCATATTTATCTTCCCTCTATGATTAAACATAACCCTTGCCTTACATTTGATATGGCCTACTTATGAGGAGATTGGAGGGATGACGTTGCAAATTACTAGCTCCTGATCTTGCAGTACATGAAAAATGGGGTTGAAGAAAAAAGAAAGTTTTACTATGTGTTTTATTGTGAAACATGAAGGTTTAAAAAAACAACAACAATACTATACTGATTACACTTGCACAACAACTGAGATGTATGGTATAATCCCCAAGACATATTACTTGCAAATGCATAGATAGAACTAAAATTAATCTTTATGTCCACATCAGCTGCTGATTAAAAGTCAAACTGCTGATAAAGATGTTTGTTTAATTAAAATTGAACCACTAATTATTCTTGATTATTCCTGGTGATGTACAAAAAAATGAAATATGAATGAAAAACTTACAAATCAAAATATTTACATGGCCATGTGTTTTGAGGAGGTAACCTCGCTAGTCATAAGGACTGCTAGTCATAATGACCACAACTCATAAGGACCGCTACCCATAACGCATGACTAAATGAATAGCAGTTCTTTATAAATAGTGGCCCTTATAAATAGCGAGGAAACATAGACAAATTACCTCGCTATTCACCAGGATTGCCATTCATAAGGACCGCTCTTTATAAGGACTGCTATCCATAAAGCATGACTAAATGAATAGCGGTCCTTATAAACAGCGAGCAGACCCGTTTTTTGAGGATATCTATTATGCTTTACCATAGAGGTAACATTGTCACTACACATGACCATAACTCTTACACATGACAGGATTTCATATCCAACCATATACGGAAATCAAGGACATTGGATAAGCACATATACTAACAAATTCCACATCCCTCTTTCACCGAAGCTCAAAATACCATAATCCTGAGTTTTTCTAAGGAATTCTAGAGTGGAAAACATGTTGGCAAAATAAAATTTGGCAAAAAAAGGTTTGGAAATGAGCATAAATGATGACATGCCAAAATCTGTTATAAATGAGTCACGGAATGCTAGTCATTAAAATGCAAGCAAATTAATTTCTCTACCTCAAACAAGCAAATAGAAGCATTTCTGTTACATCTATATCTCATGCTTTCCTTTAAATATCTCTTTGTGTCTCGAGTCCTTCCCAACTTTTCCTCTAATTCTTTCTCTATCTCTATCTCTCCATTTCACTCTCATTCTTTTTCCTCTTGTTCTCTCTCTGTCTGTCTGTCTGACTCTCCCTATTTCACTCTTTCATTCCTCCTCTCTCTCCCTCTTTCTTCAATGTTCTCTCTTCTTTCCATTCACTCTCTCTTTCTGTCATCTTGTGATCTCTGCTTCCCCTCTGATTTACTTAATTTCACTCTCTATCTCCTAATTATTTATCACTCTCACAACCCCTCTCTCTTGTGATCTCTTCCCCTCTGCCTTGCTCAATTTCACTCTCTATCTCCTGATTATCACTTCCGCAAACTCTCCCCCCCCTCTCTCTCTCTCTCTCTCTTTCTCTCTTTCTCTCTCTTCAACAAATCCTTTTGTATTGAATATTCTTTCAACTGCTGAGCCACAGTGGAAATAGCCTACAATATGTATATCACAAGGATGAAACATCACTCATTCATTCTCATTCAATTTAATTCACTTAAAAAACAAAATCACTTTTTAACACATATTAATTACATAAATGTGCTGGTTTATCTTCATTTTATATTTCACTATTATCAAAATGAAGGGAAAAAATCCCTCACTCTAACAGTGATTGGCAGCATTTCCCCCAAACACAGATATGCCCTCAAGTGGGCATAATAGGTCCCTTTTTAAAAGTAATCTTGTTTAATCTCTGCATGGTACACAATACAAGAAAAAACAACAACAACTAAACAATGTCTTAAAATGTGTGAAAATACATCCTTGCAGTCAACTACTACTGACAACTCCTACCCCCCCCCCCCCCCCCCCATGAAAAAGAAGTACTCAGCATTGAGAAATGCAGCAATCGGCAACCAATACACCATAATATACAGTCTCTAAATTGTCAATTTGTAGAACCATTCAGGTATTCACAGAGCATTGACAACTGATTTATCAATGGCAAACAGAAGTACCTTAAACTCATGAAATATGTAGAATCTGATATTCATTATTTACTCTTCAAGCTTGATGAAATTCTTCTGTCACTCGATCAAATATCAACAGAAAGTGAAGGTCTCAAACATCAAGTATATGTGAAAATCAGTGCAAAAATACATGGGAGGGGTGACTGACTGAGCTCACCTAAGAAAAGGGAATATCTATGCAAGAATAGACAAAGCCTAAGACAATGGATGTAGCCCATGTAAAATGCTTGGGTAGGGACAAAATAGTTTCTCTCTCTGTTTGTGTACTGTGCAAATTAATACAAAAACATAAGGATGTAAAATGAGGTACTAGGTTTCATGCAATTAATGATAATACTGAATGATTTTTCTTCTCTTTATATTTGGGGCACAAGGGTAAACTGCACTCACTTTAAAAACATTTCACTTGTCGTGCTCATACCTCGTGTGATATACCCTTGTATCCACTTCAAAGCCATTCACTGTTTACTGTTCATATTTAAGTATCTAAATGACTTGCTCCCTCTTTTATTTCAAAACTTTTATAATTTAAATAATACTATTCACTCCTACCCTACTCGCAATTCCTCCAGTTTTCATCTAGTCAACCCAAAGTTACTGATTGCCCATAGATCAATAAGACACCATGGTCCAGACCTATGGAATTCTCTCCCAGAATTCATTAAATCCTGTTGTTCCCTTTACTCATTTAAAGCCAAAGTTAAAACGATGTTACTATCTGAATATACAAGGTAAAATTTCTGTGTCAACTCTTCATCATCATCATCATCATCATCACCATTATCATCATCATCATCATCATCAACATCATCATCATCACCATCATCATTTCATCAACATCATCATCAATATGCTTTTAATTTAGGATTTCAATTATTTATCCATTCTGCTTATTTAAACATGTTTTAGCTATTTCATAATATTTGTCTGGGGCTGCCATATTCTCAAGCAAATTGCTTATAATGGTAGTCCTTCTTCCGCAAATGACTTTATATTTGATGAATTACAATAATTTGACAATTTATCTGTTCGTGTTTGTTTTTGAAAAATGATTATTACATATACTTGCTATTTATGATTCATTGTCAAAAAGTACTTTTGTATTTTATTTTATACATGTTACCGAAAAATGTTGTACTTATATGAATGCAGAAGAAAATAAATCAAATCAAATCAAAATCAAATCAAATTCAATATCATATTTTTGGTAAAAAGATACGTAGCTGCAAGCAACAACAGCTCCTCAGCATTTTTCTGTGTGCTGTAAGTTAAAGATTTGTGAGAGGCACACTACCAATATCTCATTGTATTTTGCCGAATTGCTTTTTCTTTAACCTGTTGACTGTGGAATTCTGGCATTCACAAAGACTTAATAAAGGAACCACCCTCTTCACGCAGGCAATGGGTTTAGTGTTTTAACGACTTATGTCTGAATGGGTCCATACTCATCACAGTTTCACCTTAACAGAAAAATAAGAAAATTAGCCAACTTACCTCTCTGTCGTAAGGCGTCAAGGATCTTAGACAGTGCCCCCTTGTGAGATTTCCCATCTGGATGCGTTATGAGGACGTCCACATCACCGCACGTTAGTTTCCCTCGACGGTAGGACCCGCAGACCACCGCTAGCATTCCAGGAAACAATGATTGGGCTGTTTCTCTCACCTATTTCATAGAAGAAAATAAAGAAATGTATTAGTTCAGATTATCTAAAACCACTGCATACACATTATAATCCAACTACTGTAATGATCGTATGAAACATGCTCTAGAGACAATTGCTCTGTGTTAATTTTGAACACTAACCAAATTTTAAACTTCAATTCTGGACCAAACACTATACCTAACCCTAACCCTAACCCTAAAAGTAACCTAAAATTCAATTGCAACCCTAACCCTATATATTTGACGATTAAAGCCTGGAGTAATTGCTGCCTTAGCACATATTGGAGCGCCACTGTAACACCAGAAACATTAGCAATCGGAAAGTTTTGCAAATTATTCATGATGACTATTTACACAGGAAAAAAACTTGGCAACTTGCAAAAATTCAATTTTTTCATCCAATCATGCCATAGAATTAAACTATTTTGAAATATTTCCCTTCTGGGCAGTTATCAAAATATAGTATAGATAGCATATTGTCACAGGTCTTCCAAAAAGAAAAATATCCTACCGAGTAATACATTTTGATATATTGTTATTTTATTTTGTGTGTTGGAACAAATTGGAGAGTTGTGCACTGCTACATCCCAGTGACATTACTGAATCATCAAATTTGAAATTCCCATATGTACTAGTATACTGATTACAACTTTCAAAACTTCATAACTTTCATAACACTGCTTGTCCGATTTCTTTCAAATTTTCACCAATCTGCTGCCCTGATTTTTCTGCATTATTTCAGAGCAACTTGAAATTACGGTTGGATATCCCTTTAAAAGAGAAATCTTTTTGTGCTGAAACCAAAACAAAACATCCATAACAATTGCAGGATAAATTGATTCTAGGAATATACATTTCATAATGCATGTAGCGCAACCTCTCCTATCAAGTGTATGCATTTAGCATCCCACGCTAGAAAAAAGGAAACATAACATTTGAAACTGACAGCTTCACATTATCATAGAAACTACTTCTTCACTTGAGAACAAGATGGTCATCAATTAGCTCCCAATAGTTTCCTCTCAAGTACATTCTCTATGAGAGGGAACTATTCGAAGCTCCATGAAATGACTGACCAATCAGGAGCGACCTCCAGTGTCGTGACTCTCTGTATGTATAGCCCTGCCACCACTCAAGTTTACAGCACACCGCTAACCAGCAATTTTGCACTAGAGCCCACAACTCGAGGGTCCAAAATTCATATCATTTACATCAAATTCATCCCAAATTTGAAAATCTATGACAAAAAATAACATATCATGTAAATGTTCATCAAATGCTACTCAGCACGACATACAGTATATCCTGCTGTAAGCCTGTTCAAGTTTATACTGACACAAGTAGAAGATAAATGAAAAAGGTTTTTAAAATATCATCTTCTGACACACAAGCAGATAGATTATCAGTATTCTTTTTTCTTGATGAATTCTGATTTGCTTCCCAACTGATCAAGTGGTATAGTATTTTGTTTTTCCAGTATTCAGATCTACGAAATCAAATATGATATTTGACATCACATTAATGTTCTTCATATACATGTATATATATATATATACATATATATATATATATATATTATATTTATTTATTTTCTGAAAATGAAATGTATCATTTCTCATTTGCTTCCTTATTGGTCAAGTGGCATAGTATTCCTCTTGTTCCAGTATTCAAATCTACAAAACCAAATATGATATTTGACATTTATGCTTGTTCTTTATTTCTATTTTCTGAAAAGGAAATGTATCGTTTTGCCAAATAAGGTAGTGATGATAATAATAATCCTACTTCCTGTACTACACTTTGTCTGAAACATTTAATCAACACATTTTAGTACATGAAGGCTCGTCATTTTTCATTTTTCTAACTATGGTTAAGTGATACTTCACTGTGCTCAAGTGTAATTGACAAGCCCAATTATTCACTCCAACAGGAAGTATTTAAAAGAAAATCCAACCTTTGTAACAAGTTGATTTGTGTGAAAGCAGAAAAATAAAAAACAGGACGTTGAAAGTATGAATTTTGAAAAATGAGATCCCCAAACCTATGCGAAGCCCGTTTGTTGTACACTAAAATGTCATTACCGTAATTTCCGATTTTCTCCTATGAAAGTGCCTCTTTCCCTCGGGGCAGTTATCAAAATATAGTGTAGATAGCATATTGTCATAGGTCTTCCAATAAGAAAGATATCCTACCGAGTAATACATTTTGAAATATTGTCATTTTACTGTGTGTGTTGGAACAAATGGGAGAGTTGTCTGCTGGTACATCCCAGTGAAATTTGAAATTCCCATATGTAAACTGATACAACTTTCAAAACTTCATAACTATCATAATGCTCGTCCGATTTTGTTCAAACTTTCACCAATCTGCTTCCCTGATTTTTCTGCTTTATTTCAGAGCAACTTGAAATCAAGGTTGGATTTCCCTTTAAAGGAGAAATCTTTATGATGAAACGAAAACAAAACATCCATAACAATTGAAGGTTGAATTGATTTTAGGAATCAACATTTCATAATGCACGTAGCGCAACCTCTCCTATCAAGTATGCGCATTCAGCATCCCACGCTAGACAAAAGGAAACAAAACATTTGAAACTGACAGCTTCACACTGTCTTAGAAACTACTTCTTTACTTGAGAACAAGATGATCATCAATTAGTCTGGATAAATAAAGGAAGTTTTTATTTGGTTTCAAGTACTACTTAACCTTTCCAAGTAAATGTGAAAGTGGCTAGCTTCAGTATAAATATATCATAAAATGCTTAGGTAGCTTAGCGAAACGTTGTGGCGCGTAAGAATGTGGGAAAGACGCATAGAGGAAAACTGCAAGTTTTGTATGTGCTTATAAAATTAGAATCAGACATATCTGAATAAAAATTTTCATATTATTTTGCTTAAAATTGTTCAAATATTTGAATACTAATTCTACATTGTAATATTTTGAGTCTGCCTTTATAGAATAAAATTATGATTCTGAGCAAATTTGTCATATGCGTTTTTCCCGCGTTCTTACGCGCCACGACGTTTCGCTAAGCTACCTTAGTATGCTTACTACTACCCGGGTCTGCTCGCTATTCACAAGAACCGCTATTCATAGAAAACCGCTATTCATTTAACACGCGCTATGAATAGTGGTCCTTATGAATAGCAAGGAAATTTGTCTATGGTTTGCTCGCTATTCAGAAGGACTGCTATTCGTACAAAACCGCTATACTTTTAGTCACACGTTATGGATAGCGGTCCTTATGAATAAGTGGTCCTTATGAATAGTGGTCCTTATGACTGGCGAGGTTACCCCCTACTACCATTTCTAATAAATTATCAATACAGATATTTACAGTTTTGATCAACATTATTTTTCATACTAAGCTTTCCAGGAACGAACCTCAATACACTTCAATAAGTTTGCGAAGACTATCAGAAAAGTAGAATCAATTGAGATTCTCACTATTTCCCATTCCAATGTAATTAGAGAAGAATGTGGTTAAAACCAGAGAGACATATGGTCAAAACATTCCACATATTTCCGTGTTTCCCTCGAACAGGAAATGAGCTATGAACAATGAATTGAACAGAATAATTATCTAAAGTACACTATTTAATAATAAATTATGATAATGAATTTGTTTTGAAGGGACATTCTCGTTTGAAAAAGAAACGTTAAAAAGAAGATTGAGTTTGGGGAAAGGTGTAAAATCATTTTTGAGCTTCTACATTCCTTTTATGTCTGTTTGCAAGAATATCATAATAGAAATGTCCCTGAATAGGATTGCTCTTCAAATGCCCTCATATTTGAAATATGATGAGAAATAGCTAAGTGTTTGGGCCGAACATTCATGCTACATGTGCATGTGCAGTCCCACATACCCATATCTGTGTGCAGTGCATGTGCTTTTAAGCGAGGTTAATTAGGCCCAGTTTCTTATCATTTTGATGATTCTAAAACCTCACAGTATACACCAATTCTTATGTAGACATGATCAACCTTTCCGAATTGCCTTGAGACAGTTTCTCTCACAATGTACTCGCAATGACCAGAACTCAACTTTATGTTTAACGTACCGTGCAAAACCTTCCTGCTGTCCTGTTTGTTCTCAGTACTAAATAATATGACTACACTATCATTTCCTGTAGTCATATCCATTTCCTATATTCGTTTAAAAGGGAAACCATCATCAAAATTTCAGTACAGTTGCCTCAATCATCAAATAGAGGATGTGTTCTATGCTATGGTCAATTGGTGATTTTTTTTTTAATGGAATCCGTGATTTTAACATTCTTAATGAAAAATTCAACATCTGTTTTTACACAAACCTGTTTCTATGAAACAAATCTATTCCTTCAATAATGACTAAGAAGTCAGCTTTAAGACCAAAATGCAGAAAGTACAGCTGCGCTAGGACTGTGCCCGTTCTTTTTAACCGTACGTAGATTAGATCTTCCACAGCACTGTACATACAATGGGTGATTTCAAGTTCGGTGTTGGTGTTAGTGTTGGTGTTGAGAGCATGAATTGGGCTGCTGATTCTAGCCCCAACATCGAATTCGGGTTTATAAAAATAATACCAATCACATTATTGATAGTTCAACACCTAGTGAAGTCAATCCCAGCACCAGCTTCATTTCAGGTTCGGTGTTGTGGCTGGTGCTAGTTTTGCCCCAACACCAACACCAGCTTTAAACACCGAACATGAATTCACCCAATGTACAACTGCACAACCTTATAAGTACGGAGATACACCACAACTAAGGTGGCCTGTACTTCAACAGAAGGAAAAAAAAAAAGAAAAGAAAATTATGACATTTTCTGTACAGAGCAAAAGGGAGAGGATCTCACAAGATACGTCAAGGAGAACTTTGCCAACTTGGATTGATTGCAAATTCAAAAAATCATAACTTTCTTATTTCTTATCAGATTTCGCTCAACTTTTCCATAATCTGTTTCTCTTTTTTCTGCTTTTCTTAAAATCAAACTGAATACCAGGGTGGACTTCCCATTTAAATATTTCCAAGCAAGGTGTTAAACCAATGGACCGCACGTACTGCTAGAGACACCTCTACATACTGGTTGGGTGAAAGCGTGAAGCTTCCTGTACTTACAGTCCTTTCGATATCTCCGGCTTCCTCTCTCGGCATCCTGTCCAAGAACTCATGATAGTGTTTGAGACCTATCTGTTGCTGTTTGGTCAGCTTGGCTTTCTCTCTCAAATCTTCCAGGGTCCTGAACCCCTGAAACAAACAATTTTGATCAAACTTTGCAGAGATTTGTTGGTTAAAACAATTTTTATTTCTTTTTCTCTGATTTTTCTCTCACTTTCTGTCCACTTCTATTTCAGTGAAATATACATAGGACATGATAGCTCTGGAAAGAAAAGAAGTTATTATTACACAAAGGAAATGATTTAAAAAAAAAGAAAAAGAAAATCCCGTAAAAAATCCCTTTACATATTATTCATAAAGGAAGGGGAAGAACACTGAAGGAATCAATCGAAATATCTGGACATTGCTTCCAGAGCCGAGGATGGTAACAAAAACTGAATTTTTGTATGGCAGCATCTGGGCGGAATCTACATGAATATATATTAGCTTCTGCTATGTTGGACAAACCTCAAGCATGCTTTCAGTTGACAAGAGCAACTTGTGTATAAGAAAGTATGAATTCAGTTTGAACACACCAGTCTATTGAGATCTAGATGAAAGTGAACAACAGTAGAGGGCTCTCTTTTGTAATATAGACAGGGAAGATAAATGCTGGACATGTTACGTAGATACAGATCTGAAATTGCTAATTTTCCCTCTCTCTTCAATGGGATGTAAGGCTTTTTAAAAAATGTGGTTGGCACTTTCTCTCTCTCTCTGTTTTCTCTCTTTCTCCCTTAACCTTAACCTAATAATTTTCATTTGTATTTTTGTCCCAAGAGGCATTCTTCGTCCTACTCTTTATTCTTTGCTTTCTCTTTTTTTTTTCAATCCATACCTCCCCCCCCCCCTCTCTCTCTCTCTCTCTCTCTAACTCTTCCTTACTTTCCCATTCTCTTTCTTATTCCTTTTTTGTCTCTAAAGCTCAAGCTCTCAGTCCCTCCCTCCTTTCCCCCTTTACCTCTTATTATCCACACTCTGGTCACTGTACCTCCAGCCCCCCCCCCCCCCCCCCCCCTCTCTCTCAATATTTTAAAGGTTCCTATGGCATATGTCATTATTCTTCCACTTCTAGTTCACTTTGTTCATCTTTCCTCATCACTAGTCTCTACATTACACTTCTCCCAATGTTAGATATATACCCTTTAATCTGTACACCACTAATGTCATCAAGCACTTTACCTGTTGGACCCATTACCTGACCACCACAGGCCCAGCTCCCCATACTGTACATAATAGTTCTATGGTCTATGTTATTTTTCCATTTTAGTCTACTCTGTCTCTCTCTGTTCCAAACTATATGCTGTCTTCTATTATATCTGACTAATTGCCCCCATACCAAATTCCACACACCTCATCACCAATATCTCGAAGCACTTGACCTGTTGCACCAACTCCCTGGCTACCATAGGTTTAAACTCCCTATACCACACACTAAATATTTATTTAATCATTTTATCATTTTAGTCCATTCTGTCTCATGTTCCCATCATTATTCCTTCCTCCACAAGATTTCTCACACTGCCCTCATACATACTCCCACATATGCATACCCACAAACCCAATCACAAATGTCTCCAAGCAGTGGCGGATTTAGGGGGGGGGGGCAATCCCGGCCCGTGCCCCCCCCCTTTTGAGGGAAAACAATGCATTGTGCCCCACCTATTTGCGATTGTGCCCCCCCCCCCTTTTGAGGGAAAACAATGCATTGTGCCCCACCTATTTGCGATTGTGCCCCCCCTTTTCTACCCAAAAACCTTTTTTTTTTTTTTTGCTTGTCAGAGAATTATGGAGGGGAACTGGACCCCATAACCCCCCCCCCCCCCCCCCCCCCCCCCCACTGAGCAACTTTTGGAGGGCTGGCGAGAGACCAAAAAAATATGGGTCTCCCTCCAAGCAGTTTCCCAAAGTTGACAATCCTGCATTTGTGTGCCCCCCCTTATACGAAATCCTGGATCCGCCCCTGTCTCCAAGCATTTACCTCTTGCACCCACTCTCTGGCTACCATACGTCCAGCTCCCCATACTGTACAGAATAGTTATATGGTATATTTTATTTTTCCATTTTAGTCCACTCTCTCTCATTGTTCCCATCTATATGCTGTCTTCCATTACTCTGACTAATTGCCAACTTCCACACACCTCATCACCAATGTCTTCAAGCAATTTACCTGTTGCACCCACTCCCTGGCTACTGTAGGTCCAGCTCCCCATACGTTATTGAACAGTTCTATGGCCTCCATGTCCTCTCCCTTGCAGACATGATCTATCTTCCTCAGGTGCCCACTCTCTATGATCTCCAAGATCTTGTCAGCCATCTTGGTTCCAATCCCTGGGATGGCGCTGGCTTCCTAAAGGTGGAAAATTGGAAACGAGAAGTAACTTTGATTTTAGGCTTCTTGTTTAATGTGTTGTCCAAGCATAGGCGCCGGAAGTGGGGGGGGGGGGGGGGGGGGGGGGGGGGGGGGGGGGGCAGGGGGGGGTGGTCGCCCCCCCCCCCCAAACAAAAATTTGGGAGGGCAAAATGCATTTTCGCCCCCCCCTATAAAAAAAAATTTAAAAAAATCAGTAGTAAAGGAGTAAAAATCGTGTGTATATTAAAAGCTTGATTGCTTTATTACGTAATTGTAAGCCTTTGTATTCATTTTTCGTATTCATGGAGATCACTGAAGACAGATAAAGCATTCAGACTTTAAACTTTAACGTAGTGGAGGTTTTGTATTAGACGCAAGGTTGCCAGAGTTGGCAGAATTCTGCTTTCTGGCAGAATTTTGACCGCTTTAGCATAATTTGACAAAATTTAGCAGAATTTTAGCATAATTCTGGTGTTTTGTTTTTTTTGCTTGTCAGAGAATTTTCGAGTAAAAATACACCCCAAAAATGCTTGTCAGAGAATTTTTGAGTAAAATTTTGTGAGAGGGTGGGAAAGCATGGGTGTTTTTTTAGGGGTGAGAAGACATGAGCCCTTGAAAGGTGAGCCCCCTGCAATGTTTGCCCCCCCAATCCCAAACTGCTTCCGGCATGCCTGTGTCCAAGTGCACATAACCACAAGTACAGGAGAGCCATCTGATAATAATCTTCTGTTCAATATAGACTTGAACATTCAGTGTAGTTATAACTGATTCTGGAAGAATTTATTTTCTGTAAATATCAGAACTCAAGATTTCATTTGAGCATATTCTATTCATTATTACAAAAAAGAAAATATGACATTCACCTAAAGGCACTGGCCCCCCTTCTCAGATAAACCTGTGGTATAAATTTGATAATCATATCTCAAAGTTGTATTCAATGAGAATACAGACATTTGCTTGACCTTTGAAAAATTTAACCCAAAAGACACACCTGTGGTCCTATCTCAAAGTATTGTGAAATTATTATTAAAGTAAACACACAGATGGATGCACAGCATTTCTGAGTCCTCTGTTGGACGAACAAGGGATAATTAAACAGGAGATTAGATTAAGAAGTGGTGCTGAGGCTCGGAAACTTACTTCCCATGTAGTGACATCCTTGCCATGATTCTTGAGAGCAGATATAGCTTTCTTGTAGCCAAGAGCTCTCCATCTGTCCTGGGTATTCTCATAGGCTTTCATCAGAACCTGTTTGAAATTGAAATTGAAATTGAAATAAGGTACATACATGTAAATTGTGATTAAACCATCGACACAAAAGGAATAACGTTTTGTGTTTGGAATTTCCTTCCCTGTTTTGTTTAATACTGTACACGTCTGATGAAGTACACAATACTGTTCATTATAATATATCGATTAAAACTTTCAAATCTGTAACAACAAAAGTCGAACACACAATCTTCAATTTTTCCAAACAAGTTGCTAATCATACAATTCCATTTCATAAACACAAAATTGTATCAGAAATTTTAATGAACCTTTTATATAGTCTGCCTAGAGCCATGAGGGTGCTATTTATATTCGCACAGAATTAACGCCATTCTGGCACACAGTAGATTATGTTGATGCAATAGTTAGTGGATAAGGATGACATTACAATGTTATGAAACACACAGATATGAATGTCATTAGAGGACCGCTGATGTATATAGAAAAATCAAATCCCTGTTGAAACTTGACCCTAGATAGAATTCCATTTCATGTAAAGTTTTCAAGATTTCAGACATACATGTACCTCTAATTTCTCTGTGATGTGCTGATTGTGGGTCATTTTATGAGCGGTTGAAGGCCGGGAGCAAACCCAGTTTCCTCTCTGAAAATTAATTCACAAAAAAATAGATAAATTCAAACACTGAAAGATATTGTAATACATCCTGGAAATGCTATATTATTTTAATTATACAGATGATGTTGTCTACGGGTATTATACTACATGACTATCAGTTTAAACTTTAAAGTACTTCCATTTTAACATGAAAAGAAAGTAAAAAGTTTGTTTGAAATACAGAGTCTTGTCTCAACTTGAGCTGGATATCAGTTAGAACTATATACATAAGAACTTCGTGATTGTAACTTTGCTATTGACTGAGGGACTTGTAGTCAATTTAGATCAATTGTAAATCTTTATAAATCGGTATACACTCATGGATATAAAAAAAATTGAACATCTATTCTTTAAATTTGTTTTGAATTCTTTGTTATATTTCTTATTGGAATATGGGGGGGGGGGGGGCTTCTTAAATTCAGAGGATTATATTTACTCACATCCCAGTAATTATTTAGCCTTGCTGTAGGTGTGCCTTGCCATTAAGAATTTGAATGGTAGCATCAGTGCAAAGCTAACAGCAGGATTCGAAAATCAACAATCTTTTAAAGTATACTATACATTCCTTCACTTCATAGATTAATGCGGGTTTAAAGTTATATTTCTTCTATACAAGCATTTGGTTTGGTTAATGGTAACAATTAAAATTGTTTAGTCTATTACAGCATTGTGTTTATGAAAATAAATGTGATTGATATTCATCATATCAAAATCATTATCATCATCACAAACTTTGAACAATGTGTGAACAAAATAGTGTCTTGAAACCCAGTACAATCTCAAGCCCACAGACACTTACTGGTAGTTTGGATGGTGACGTGTTTGGTGTAGAGACATTAGAAGAAGAATCTGCATCTGAAGAAATTATTCTCCCTCTCTCGTCACCATTCTCATCATCACTCCTTCCTCCTTCTCCTCCATCGTCATCGTCGCTGGGTACATAGTTACTATCATCACTATCATAGCCTCTCCCTCCACCCCTCTTGGAAGGACTTGTCATCGCCTTAGATGATCCAAGACCAGGAATCTGCTTTGATGTTCCTGGCATGTCTGAACCTTGAAGAAGTTCCAGCTTGCCATCTTTGCCTTCAGCATCGTCATTCTTACTGATCATCTCGTCAACTTTGATGTCTTTTGGTGTGAATAACTTGAACTTTTCCGACCTCACAGGAGTGAGGATAAACTCTTCAAGGTCCAACAATGAGGCTTCTGACAGGCAAGAGCTGAGCCATTGGGCTTTGACTACCTTTAGTCGATCAGGCACTTGGGATTCCTCATATTTCATGATTCGGCAAAACCTTGGGAACGTCATCTCCTCATCCACAATGACATGGGTTGTTTGGTCATCTACTTTAGGCTTCACTATGGCTCCATGTTTGGTCAACTGTTTCTTGAAGATATCTGTCCTTGCCTTTCCAAGACCTGCTTGAAGGACAAAGACACTTAGACCCGAGAACATTCCAAATGAACCTTCAGAATGTTTTTGCTGTTTCTTGCTTGGACAGTTGGTGTCACTCCTTGAACTTGAGCCTTGGCGCTTTTGTGAAGCCATGCTTCCTGCAGAATGGACTGGAAAAAAGACAGAAAACAAGAATAGATGTTTTGAATTTCTTCATATTTTTTCTTTAAAGCAACTGAAATGAATTTAGTTGAATCAAAATAATGATTTGAAGAAAAACAAATAGGAAAAACATGCAGCTGCAGTTCAAAATCTGTATGATGGGGGGACCTAAAGCTACGCACTTTGTTTCCAGCGGCTAAAAAGTCACCTTTTCAATGATTTATGCGAATTTCTTTAATATATCTCGGTTCTACATTCTCTTAAATTAAATTCTTGAGCAAATTACGACAGGCAAATATCAATAACATTAATTTCCAATTTGATGTCAATACCCATGTCGAATTTGGTCGAAAAAATGAAAGGGTCCTATAAAGCTATGGACACGTAATAAATCCATGCAAATCTTGATTTTGAAGCTGACTGACGTGAATTTCACCCCGATTTGCAAATAGTGATAATATCACCAAAAATAAAGGAAAATTACTCATTCTTTTTGGCGAACGTAAATGATAATCTCGTTGCTCAGTCACACCAAAAGTTTGACGCATTGAACACGTCGCATTGCGTGTATTTGCGGGGTGCGTAGCATTGGGACCTGCGTAACTTTAGGACCCCTGACCATATTAATTATTATCCTGATATTGCTGTTGATGACACTGCAATCTTATTGTTTTGATGAACTTTTGTCAACACTGACACTACCAATCTTGTTTGAATAATAAGGAATTCACATATTAAATGATAAAAATGTGAAATGAAATTGAAAAGGATACTAAAAACAATAATCTGATATTATATGTGAACTATTAATTCAGGTTTGCATAAATGCACATCCTTTGACCTTTCAATCAATTTACTTTAAGACAAAAGACGAAAGAGTGTATCTTCGTGGTCATAACCTCAAGATCCAGAAACAACATGCACGGCTAAACATCCGGAAAAATAATTTTACCTACAGAGTAGTGTCTCACTGGAATATGCTACCAAAGTCAGCAGTGGAAGCATCTACAATCAATAGGTTCAAGTCAGAAGTCGATGCCTTCCTCTCAAAGAAGTACAACAAATTTACATTTTTAGCTGATTAGATTTCTTAATTAGTAGCAGCAAATACTGCAAACAAAGGATGTTAAAGATATTCAAGTTGTCATACAGTGGAAGTTAGATTGAAAGTGGGAGGGCATTACAAGACAATCGTCTTACAAGGAGCCCGACAAGACAGGTGAATACAGGTGAATACAGGTGAATACTACGGTCCCACATTATTCAATATGAATTATGATGTTATGTTTTTGTCCAGAAAATTAATGTCAATTCACTTTGGACTAATCTGTTTAATGTAAAAAATATTTGACAACCATTCGAATAAACACATGTCATATATTTATCTCATTGTAATTGACTACCTAATATAGAAATTGCAAGGTAATATCAAGCATTTTTACCTTACCATAAACAGTTTTTCTTTTTCGGCTCAGAGGATGAAGTTTCAATTTCAGGCAAATTATACTAGATAAAATCATAACAAATTATAGATAAAATTATTTTTTGTCATATTAATAAATTCAAAATTTCATAGTGCTTTTTATGATGTTTCTATAATTCATTCAGAATATGTGTGTGGGTAATAATACACCATTTCGCTGATATTTTGCATCATTAAACCGAGTCAGATTTTAGAGACGACTGAAAAGAGACAACAGGGGACAATGTGTCTTTTAGCCACGCCCACTTGTTATTGTTGCAATTAAAGCATGCAAAGCTAAGAGACATGGAAAGTCAGAAACTTTCTTCCATTGCCGGGTGTAAATTTTGTGTTAAATAGTATATATATTTGAATCTAGATCTACACACATGTATCATAAAGTATGGAGATATGTATAGATTCAGTTGAATCAGCAATCGCTGCTCAAGATGGAGGTAATGAAGATATATTTTCTTGATTTTATTTTGATTCCGAATGTTTCCTGTGTCAGACTCTCAGTCTCAGAGCGATGATGCGCTGAGCTATACCGGCCTAGACCGGAGCCCCAGCGCTGCGGCGGCCGGCGCGGCGGGCGCGAGGCTCCTCACTCAATGCATATGAAAGAAGGGAGTCGAGTGAGAGAGAGAGAGAGAGAGAGAGAGGGAGAAAGAGAGAGAGAGAGAGAGAGAAAAAAGGGGGGGGGGGGCATGGCAATAATTTCTCATAACGGTAAAATATCAGTTTAGGATACTATGATTTGCTTGTAAAAGTAGATCTACAGTGTTATTCTTTCAATTTGCAGAAGCAACCGGCAAATGGGGGAAAAAATTGTCTTAGTTCTGACCAGTTGCATTTGATAAATATGCCTCTCAAATATTGTTTCAATGTTTGGAAAGTGGAGGACTGGCAAACACGCTGGTCAGGATGGAAAAGCAAATTTTTTGATGGGTTGATATCAGAGGGCATGAATGATGACAGTAACGCCTATTTTTGTGTACAGTATCTCTCTACAAAGCAGTCCGTTACATTCAGATGTTTAATTTGGCTTTAAGATCTTTTTAAAAAATCTAGGTATAGAAAAATAGAGTTTTTGTAATGACATTTTAATAAGGACCACCATATGAAGAAAGTCAATTTCTTTGCTCTTCAGCAACAGCCTACAGGGCGGGCAAGTTTGTTATATTGAAATAGCTATACGAGCTCTGTGGCTTATCAATCTGGTACTGGCCACAGAGCTATACAGCCCATGCCTATACTGTGTGTGGAGGAGGATATCAACCAAAAAATCTAGATCTAAATATCACCATTTCCCACATAGTGTGAGCCATGGAAACCACCCTCGGAGTTTGCTGAAGGGGTTACCTTCCAGGATCAACTAAGATTGTAAAAATTGAATGAATAAAAAAGAAAAAAAGCCACAAAATCGGCAGGTGTGATCGTTTTTTTTTTACCTTTCATGTGTAACTTGTATATATGGGACTACACCAATCTTAACTTGCATGTGTAGTCCCATATATACAAGTTACAAGTGCAAGGTAAAAAAACCCGATCACACCTGCCGATTTTTGTGGGTTTTTTTCTTTTTTATTCATTCAATTTTTATAATCTTAGTTGATCCTGGAAGGTAACCCCTTTAGCAAACTCCGAGGGTGGTTTGCATGGCTCACACTATGTGGGAAATGGTGATATTTAGATCTAGATTTTTTGGTTGATATCCTCCTCCACACACAGTATAGGCATGGGCTGTATAGCTCTGTGGCCAGTACCAGATTGATAAGCCACAGAGCTCGTATAGCTAATATTGAAATACTCCATAAGAATTCCCTTAAATTCCAATCATGTTTTTTATTTATAGTGATCATGGTGATATGATAGCATTAAGAAGAGTTTCTGAATACATCTCTTTTTTTTCATTATCTTTAGGGGCAGCGAGAGTTGAACTCTGTGCAAATCTTTTTGAAGGGGGAACAACCCCAAGCCTTGGTAAGTGTCAATGTCCAGTACTAAAATTATGGGTCATGAACAGTAGATCTAAATGAATGTTTGATGGTTATGATAATATGATTGCTTATTTGGAGATAGTGTAATAGAGGAAATTCATTGTGTGTGTATTTTAGGTTTTTACAGACATGTATCAATCAGATACGATTATTTATGTCTGTTACACTCACCATCTGAAAGACGTGACTAAGTTTTGAACCTGGGTCCGCTGAATCAGTTTATAACTTCCACTGTTAGCTGGATTACAGGTGCATGCCACAACGCCCAGGAAATTCAGTATTAAAAATGTGCATTCCAGTTAATTTATGGCATATTGAAATATGGTTCCATTTTGCTGAATACTAATTTGTATGACAACAAGTGCAAAGTGAGACCTCTCACTCTCCAAATACAATTAAATCTTACACTTGTATGTCTGATTAATTTCTATTCAGTATTTGTTGTCCTTTTCTTATTGAGGCATTTTCATGTTTCTCCTACATACATTTAGGTTTACTTCAAGTAATCAAGAGAGAGTGTCCCAGTCTTCCTGTCTTTGTTCTGATACGGCCGAGGGGAGGAGACTTTCTTTATAGCATGCTGGAATTTGAGGTCATGAAGCAAGACATTAAGCTGATGAAAGCTCATGGTGCTGATGGTTTTGTGCTGGGAGTACTCACAAGGTACAGTTGTGTCAGTTTGTTGTCATTGCAAGGTATAGAGTTATGAGTCATCAATGCAGGATCATGCAGCCATAGGAAATAATATATTGACCTTTAAAAAAAAAAAAAATCATAATTGTTGTTATTTAGCAGCAGGCTTGGCAATTAAAATCAATGCTGATAAACATCACTGATGTAAATTACGAGGTTATTTGATATACTAATGACTTAAATAGGTTTGTGTTATTTATTGGAGTCACAAATTTAAATCTTTATTTTTTTGTAATACCAACCATGTTTAGCTGGAACATATGCCTTTGGAGGAGAAGATTTGCACTTGTTGCTAAAGCCAAGTATGAATAGATTTTAAAGAGCTACTGTATGGAAGATTAAAATGAAGCTAGTTTGGATAGACAGTTAACTCATTTTTTTAAAACTCACATGCTGCTAGTTACCATGATCACTACAATGGCTGCATGTTATTATTAAAGTAGAATTTCATTGATTTTGAATATTGATTTAATTTTTATTATTGCATAGGTGAAGCTTAGATTGAACAAGGTTCATCAAAATTCAACGCTTGGAAACATTTGAAGTAATGATTATTATCAATTATAAAATGATATAACACAGCCCCGCTATAGCACCTATAGAGCTCTTTGAACGCTGCTGAGATATGTGACGTCATACCGGGGAGCAATCCTTCCTAAGCAGACGATGCCCCATAACATCTTACACATTTTCAGTGCCTGTTTTGTCATCTCATCTTCACTTATTTCTCTTACTTCGCTAGCATCAGTATAAATGTTTATTTGTTGCCTCACTCTAAATTTCCTGCATGGTATTATTTTGATGAAAAATGCAGCGTTAAAAAAATAAAGGAATCAATCGCTTGTAAACAAAATAAGATGCCATTGTATTTTCAGCTGCATGCACCGCGGCATGTCGGCGTTTCAAGAGGGAACGAATACCATCCATGCTATAATTCAGCGGGCTTTACAATTCGAAAATGTGATTTCTTTGATTAATCATTGACCCTTATCATGACTTTTTACAAACAAAAGATTTTAGTTACTAGAAACGGTTTCACTTCCCTTTTAGAATGATGTGAAATACGGTCATGGTGAAACACACCAAACTCTTTATAATTTAAAAATAATTGCATTGCAGTTACGTTCACTTGATATAGGACGTCGTCTGCTTAGGCAGGATTGGTACCTGATATGACGTCATGAAAACATGGGTATATTTCTGGCGAATCGCTCGAATATCCCAGATGCTGAGAAGCGTTTTTATTTGTGCCATTTTTTAATCATCAAACACGCAGTTAACGTAAAACTTATACGATTACCATCTGCAAGCTTTCTAGTTTCTAGAGATACATTATTGAGTATATTTGTGATTTGCTTTGAATATCTACTTCAAGCAAAGTATGATTATAAAAATTATTTAAAGAAAATTTATGTTTTTGATCTCCATGATGTGATTTTCCATGAATTAATGGTGTTATAAACTTTGTCGTGCTTTTAACCATTTTTTTTTTTTTTTTTTTTTTAGTGATGGGCACATTGACAAGAACAGATGCAGAGAATTGATGGGTATGTCATCTATGTTTTAGGAAAGACTTTGTTAACCATTACAGTGCTATCTATGCTGGGAACAGAGTCCGCCAAGAATATCAAAGGGTGAATTGTATGTTGTGAAATTAGTTTTATGGAAAATCATATTCTGCCCAAGTTAACAATGAAAAAATGAATTACAAATCGAATTTGTACTGTGTGTTAATGGCTTGTATTACTTTGTGACACAGGACAGGTAACCTTTCCTGTGTCATCTATGACACAGGAAAGGTGTAACATCTATGACAATCACTTTAAAAAAAAAATCACTTTTAAATTAAATTTTTAATCAGAAGTAATCATTTACATAAATGAAAACATAACTCTTGTAAAGCTTTTTGATTTGTTCATTACGTTGGTATCTGACTTGCAGTACTAAATTTGGAAAATAAGTGACTATGTCAAGTACAGAAATGACAAAGGCCCTACATTTGACAGTGTATGTCATATCAAAGTTGCTCTGACATCCTTTTTTTTTTTTTCCATTTTCCCTTCAGATTTATGCAGACCACTGCCAATAACATTTCACAGAGGTAATACACAGGAAGATTTTCTTATTGTCACCAAAGACATGCAGTATCTCAAAGACATGATGAGTCATTTTCATGTGGTGGATTTATTATTGCCTTTATTTCAATAGAGTTGATGGAGAGATCTTTTGTTACAAATCTAGATAAGTACAAGATGTAATTGCTTCAATATGCAAAATTGGTTGTCTCTAAAATTTCCAGAATATGTTTGTGCACATTTAGGTTGTGGTAGATAGTGGAAAGTACCATTATCATGGTCAAATTTTTATGTGTTTTTAAGGTACTGATTCATTAAAAGGACAATTTATCCCCATTACAGAAAACAGCCTAAAAAGCCATTGTGTTTTTTGAAATATTTGTACAAGATTTTTTTTCTTGAGAATTGCATTTTCTTGTTTTCATATCTCTCCATCTCCCTCCCTCTCCCCTTTTCTGTCTTTTTCTCTTCATTCAGCTTTTGACATGTGTGCTGATGCATATGGTGCTCTTGAAGACATTATCTCTCTTGGTTTTGACCGCCTGCTAACCAGCGGTCAAGAGTCAACTGTTTTAGAAGGACTTCCCATGATCACTGAGCTTGTGAGGAAAGCACAGAGCCGAATAATCATTATGCCCGGTTAGTCCATGTTTCAGATATAGAATATTTTACATGGTTTTGACCAAGGGGATTAGTCATTATACGAAAGGAGTGATGAATTTAAAGTCAGATTATAGTGAGATAAGTCCAAGCTATTTTGTCCCTTAGGTTACCAACCACATCTAATATAGTAGTATATGTTATGACTGCATCAAGCTGATAGCCCTCCTAGAGCTTGAATCAGACAAAGTATCATATGAAATGATATTTGTACTTCATTTTATGTTTACAATCCCATAATACAATTCTGTAATACTTGGTAACATAGGCCCTATGGAACATATCTTGAACTTGCACAGTGAGTTTCTATGGAGAAATTCACACCATCTGCCAATTCCCCCATATGGCCATTTATTAGTCCTTTGGTTTGGTTTTCTGAGTATCAGGTCATGTTACTTAATGTAGTTACCACCCAGAGATTTCAAAAGGTCTGCTTCAGGGAAGAAATTTTATCAAACTAAATTTCTTTCCCCAAGCCAAACTGAAAGATTTTCAATCTCTGCTAAGCCATGCTCCGAGTAATCCCCAATGGGATGACATCCAAATTCTTATTCCTTGATGAGTTAACTCACTTCCTAACTCTAGTTGGTCTAATGCAATTTCACTTTGGGATGTTCGATTAAAGGGTACTACCAATCACTTAAAATAATTTTGTGTTCAGCTAGAATTTTTTACCTTGCATGCTATGGGCTAACAGTTATTAGGTATGATAAAAATAAAGGACAAGCTATAACTTGGTGTACGGAACCCTAGTCAGTACTTGGGTTCAGTGCAGGTGTGTGTGTGTGTGTGTGTGTCATGGGCGCAAATCCAGGGGGGGACAGGGGGACATGTCCCCCCCCCCCACCTTTTTGAAGATAGGCGAATGTCCCCCCACCTTTTTGAATAACCTTTGTTTTTTTGGGGGGGGGGGGGGTTTTGCTTGTCAGAGAATTTTGGAGTGATCGTTTTTATCATCACCATCCGAAAGACGTGACTAAGAATCGAACCTGGGTCCGATCAGAGTCAGTTTGTAGGCGAATACAAAGAGCTGCCCATAGATGTTACCGCCAGACCAACTCCTGATCCGTATGCATCAACTCATCTACTCACAGGTTGCTTTTTTATCGAGAGTGTCCGTAAACTTCAAATATCTCTTTATAGAAGTAATATTTGAATCTTGTATTTTGAAATGATGTGATGACATGACACCCCCTAACATACAGAGTAAAATATTTGTTGAAACCATTTATGTATTCCCACAGGTGGTGGCATCACAGAGCGTAACCTTCAGAGGATCCTTGATGGTAGTGGGGTGAAGGAATTTCACTGCTCTGCCAGAACTTCCAGACAGTCGCAGACAACCTACAGGAATTCAGCTGTGTCCATGGGAGCAGCGCTCAGACCTCCAGAGTTCATTATGAAGTATGCAGATAGTGATCTTATCAGGAGACTGGACGGCATACAGACAAAAAGATGATATAGATGAACTGATTCATGTGGGAGAGACGAGACAATGTTTCTTTCTGTACGTGTCTGACAGTGATGAACAATGTAACACGACACAAAAGAAAGACATTATTTTCATCGATTTTACAAACATAAATTTTGGAGAGCCAGATGTCTCCCTGCCCAACCCTTCCCCCCCCCCCCCCTCCTCTTTTTGCTCTGGCTCTGCATTGGTCCTGTGGTAGTCCGCAATCTTTACCAGTTGGGTCTTTTTAAACAAAATACTTCTTTTTTCTTCTAAATTATGACATTATGAATCATGATATGCTTGATATGCATTGTAGAATGTATTGACACAAGATTTCCTTAGTTTTTTTTATAAATTTCAAAACAAAACATTTTTTATGTTGCCTCCTGTTATAGTTCGTTCAATTTCCTTTTAGATTCAGCATGCTTGCATCACGTTAACTGTATGTCACTAGGTTTTGTTCACCCATATAATAATTATATTCTATTTCATATCATTAGCCAGCATAATTCATGATAAATGAGTATTCATTCATAAGAAATAAGTATTTCTGGTAGCAGGTCTATACAGGAACATGAAAAATGACAAACATTAACCCTTTCGAGACAATTGACCACATTTTGTGGTTTGGCTCAATAATCTTTTATTCAGAGCTCTAAAAAATATACCAGATGCATGAGTTGAAACAGCAAAAATTTCTGCACATGGTAATGTATTTTTGTTTCATGACCACATTGCGTTTGATGCCAGGAATTTTTAAAACAAGAATAAGCTTTAAAATCCTTAAATTGGCAACACATTGATTGGTTTAAAATCATTGTTTTTCATCAAAATTGGCAATTTTTCAACTTTTCAACAAAATTTTTGACCATGAACATTGTTTTAAAAAACATCACACCTTATTAGAACCATGTAGCACTAAAAGAAAAATATCGTTATTGCCAATTTGAAGAACAATATGTGATCAATTTAGCCCTCAAATAATTCCTGTCCTGAAAGGGTTAACAAAGTTTGAGAACTTTCATGACTACAATTTCTGTTTAGGAGGCAGATGGAGAGGGTGAGAAAATGTTTTGTGGGAGTATGAGGGAAAGAGATTTAACAGACTGCAATTTGTACAGAACATTCTAAATGTTCCAATTGATGCATTAAATCATGTATTAGGCAATTTGTTAGATTTAATCTGGCTGTGAGGGTGATAGTCGTATAATGTGTAGAAGACATGGTATTTGCATGGTGGAATAGATAACATTGATGAGCTTTATGGTTCATCATGTGTGTGTGTGTGTGTGTGTGTGTGTGTGTATGTTTAAGTCCTGAAAAGGACTGGGTTTTTTTGGAGAAGGATAGTATAGAAAGGAGAGAAGAGGAGATATAAAAATGCGAGAGAGAGAATAGGAGTACAAAGTATCTTTCTTGAAAAGGTGTAGTCCTGAAAAGGACTAGTAAACCAGATGTAAGGTGAAGGTGCTCAATGTTCCAGACAGTTTGACTGTCCATCGATCTTCAGGACCTGACAGCTTCACCCCTTTCATCTAGTTTACTAGTCTTTTTCAGGATTCACCTTTTCAAGAAAGATATACTTTGTACTCCTATTCTCTCTCTCACTTTTCTATATCTCCTCTATATATATCTCCTCTTGTCTTCTTCTTCTTCAGGATACTCCTCAACCTTGCTCTACTTGCTCTACTATCCTTCCAAAACCCAACAGTCCTTTTCAGGACTTACACACATGGTGAACCATAAACCCAATCATCGTCAAGACAGGTATATTGTCTGTGAGTTGAGTGAGATAGAAGAGGAGAATAATTGAGATTTAGAGTCAGAAGTGACAGAAAGAGAGAGAGAGAGAGAGCTAAACAGGGGAGGGGGAGGAAAAGGAAGAATATATAGACATGTTGGGCTAAATATTGAAACACTGAGGAGAATGTTCATTGATCATTTTAAATCATTTGATACACTAAAGATTAAAGCTCATAGACAGTCTCGGTAGCAAAAATCGTACTGGCAAGAAACTTATCTGAAATAGTCACATACTATTCTCCTTTGATCATAAGACATATGTACGAGATTATTTAACATTCCATTCACGATTTCGAACAAATTTTAGTGTAAATATCTATAAGAAACGCTTGGTAACGGCTTTTCACTGCCTCACGCTAAGACCATATCCACCCGAAGGTTCCCCGCACAATAAACCCAGCGCTTCGCATTATGTGTAGCGTATTCTACACACACTGCAATCCTCGTGTAAGTAGTGTGTGTGTGGCCGTTGTTTGAATTTACATCCCCTTTTTTGGGGCCAGGGATTTTTATTACTTTTCACCTCTCATTCGATAAATATTTCACTTGAGCAGGAAAAAACTTCACAGCATCTTAGTTATGTTAGAACCCTGCTGTTTATTAAGTAAAATCAAAGAAATCTCACGAAAAGTTTTTGAGGGCTTCCCAAAACTATCTGTTACCTTTAAAACAACATTTCTTTATAATGATAAAAAAACACAAGGTGTATCTTTTTTTTAAATCTTTAGACCTCTAAAGGTTAAAAAAAAAGAACAGAAAAAAAAAACTTCTAGTGGGAGAAACTGCTGATATAAGGTACGGTACCTACAATACATAGAGGTTACAGGGCTAGGGCTAAAGTAATAGGAAAGCTCATGAAGTAGGATTTGTGTACTAAGGGACGAGATTTGCATGCAGCCATAGCATGTACCATACCGGTAGCTAGTGGGACACGCCCACATTTCTCAGCCCAATCAAGTTACAGACCGTCCGAGCTAGCTGCGCTGGTATGGTGCTCCGGCTCCAGGCCGGCCCGGGAAGGCCCTGGGTACATAGGGTATACGGTTTGTATATCACATACAGTCGTCACGAGTTCTCAGTCGGATCTCAACTCTTATCTCACCTCCACAGAAAGGCCTGGTAGATTTTGGAAACTCGTCACCAATCTGACATTTTGTTCTTATCCAACTATCATTGTTTATTAGTCCTGATGGAGACGGATAAATTGTAAGTGAATGCATTTCTGCATATTTTTTTGAAAGGCTCATAATATTAACATAATTTGGCTGTCGTGATCTGTTTGGCGGTACCAGTGCAGTGCAGTGGCTTATCGCCGGACGCCGTTTGACGTTGGCGGCCGCTGGGTAGGGTGGGATCGGTGCTTTGCTCCGGATCGCATGGGAGAACGCATTTACATGAAGGAAGGACTTCCTTTCGTAGCCCGCCCCCTAACCCTAACCCTGTCACTGTCCCTAAGTCTAACCATGATAATGGTAACCTTATGGGCGGGGGAGGGGGGGGGGGGGTTTACCAAAGGAAGTCTTAAATTACTACATAAGCTGGGGCCTGTTTCTCGAAACCGTCATAAACATATGTCTAATTTCTTGACTAAGTCAGTGCTAGTTCTCTAGTTGTCCGCTAGGTAGGTGTTTCACGAAGCCGTCTTTAGTCTTTACCAAGACGCATGACAACTAAGTCTTATGACTCCTCCAACCCTGTCATATCTTTTTTAGTCGACGTACAGCGTCATCACATGTTATTTATTGGGTAGATTATGGTCGGCAAAAAGGGACTCTAGATCTACATACTTCTATGCAATTCTTTCTACGCATTCACTTTATCTGGAATTTATCCATGTTTATATTATGAAAATTATATGAAAATGCATAGTGTTTCTGTTCAAGGCTTATCTCCACTTAATTCTAGTGAATCAACACTCTTTCCACATTCTAATGGATAAAAATACAAAAAAACAGTCTAATTGAGGTCATTTCAATATGAAAGGAACTTTTTTTTTTTCAAATGAAAAAGAAAACCATAATAAAAACGATAACAATAATAGACTGACAGGAGGTAGGCCTGTATCAAAATGTGGTGGGATTTAAAAAAAAAAAGGTTCAACCAAAACTTGTGAAATTAATCCCATCATTGGAAACTGGGGGGAAAAAATAAACTATTGACAAATAAACATTGGGCAAAAAAATAAATAAATGAATAAAGGACTTATAAGCAATGGGAAGTATTATAATCTAGAAAGAATATAAATTCATAACTGTTGCTAGGTATGTTTTATGTCAAAATGAATTTAGTAAGTCTTTTAACTTCTGATTGCAAGCTATTTTACGATATATGGGTCCTTCATATCTGATCAATTAGCATGAAAAATGACGCGCTACCATAATAAACTTGAAAATCACATGTTACTTCTTATATTTATTACAAGAGTGCCTTTTGTGTGAAAACAAATAATTGGGCGATCTTCGTAAATGATTTCTATAAAGATTTCTTTGGTGAACTAAAATCCAACGAGGGAACTGTAATATGACACCGTAGGCCAGCCATAGTCAACAGCATATTCTCTGGTTTTCAGACCCATATCAGTGTAAACATAGATTATATCAACGATTTTTAAAATGAATACTTTGAAATATACGTGTTTAAACTTATAATATGAATATTTTTGTAATTTCCATATCATAATCAAGCCCCAAAACATTATGTAAAACATTCAAAGCATATGATTATTGCGATGAAAATATATGGGTTTATTTTGATGAACTATCAAAATAATCAAATGACGACATCCAACGTAAAAACTGGCTCACTGATCATGAAATCAATAACTCATATTTTTCATTTTACAAGCAAATCCATCATGTAATTTACATAATTTAAAAAGTGTTTGGCATCTATTATACCCTTCTACATTTTCTATTTTCTTTTATTTCCTAATTCATTCAAATATTTGCAGTTGAGTTAAATTTAGCTTTTAAAAATATAGTGTAATTGCAACCAAGGCTACGTGTCGGTTCCTATTCTCGCCGATAGTATCGATATCACGAGATGTCTAGCTAGTTAGCTCTTTGTGAAACAGTTTAGGAAGATCATGGACATCTCCGTAGTTGGCGGATAAAGTTATGACTGTCTTGTCGTTGGTTTCGAGAAACAGGCCCCTGCTCTCCTCTTTAAAGGGTACGAGTCACCAGAAATAATTTTGCTCTGACTCTGTATGTTAGAGGTTTCATGTCGTTATATTATATTCAAAATATGGGCTTCAAATATTAATTCTATAAAGATATATTGCAATTTTAATTACACTCTCAATAAGCATAAAAGCGACTTGTGAGTAGACTACTCGACGCACCCGTACAGCTCGCCAAGATAAAAGGCTCGCGCAGAACCAAACTTGGAGTTCGGTTCCGCGCAAGCATTTTCATGTTATCCTCTATTTCCTTCGTACTCATTGACTGTTGACCTATAACATACCAGACAAAGTTCTTTGAGGTTGATTTTATACTTTCTAGCAGAACACAAATTATTTTTTCAGGTGATTGGTACACAAGTGTCTGAACTTCTGAAGTTCTTAAAGCAGATAAACTGCTGTCTTATCTATAGCTCTCAGTTTCAAACAATATATAACAAGTGTATTGTCATGACCGTACAATATTAGAGACTTGGGCATCATTTCATCAGACCATCATAAATCAGACATATAAGTACAAGTTTGCCGACATCCCATTGAAAAACATACGGTATAGATCTACCAGTATATTGAAATGAATGCATTTCAATGGGATGTCGCTGAACTTGTACTTCTTTATGACGGTTTGATGAAACACTGCCTTGGCTAACAAGATAGGCCTAACCATAATCATAGCCTAGAGTCACTCATGGAACCATCACTATGTGGGGCTGTGTCAATTTTGGTGGCAGTCGCGACCTCTAAGTTGAAGAGGTGAAAACACCAACAATATACATGTAATAGGCAAAATTTTGAGGAAATACTTCCTTCTCCATTTTAGAATGAAAGAAAAGCTGATTTCATGCTAAATTCTTCAACAGGATCTTTATCACCTTGATCAAGGCTATTTTTGTCCGGCGAATTTGCTCCTTCAAAACACATTTTATGTGCTGGAGATTACACACTCTCTATGGGAGGCAATTCTATGGAAGTACTGTATAAGTGGTTATTTTCGCGATTTTCGCGAGTCGGTCCTCGCGAAAATTTCCACTTCAATATATGGCTATTTATAGTGACAAAAACATCACAAAAATCGCGAAATTAAACCCTCGCAAATTTCCCTACCTAGTCCAGAATCGCGAAAATATCTGTACGCGAAAAAAACAGCTTATACAGTATGGAGTGCGAGGTTATCTGTAATCGGGGGGGGGGGATGTCTCATTGAGGCCTGATCGGCTTCTGCGTCTATAAAAACAAGTAAAAAGGGTTGTTTTTTCAGCACCAGACGGGTAACCCAGGGATCTCATTTAGGGTATCAAAGACAGGACAATCCTCAAAAAAGGGTATCAAATTCACTAATAGAGATGAGAAAAGATCCTCAAAAAGGGTAGGAAATTTAGCAGTACATTTGGGAGCCAGTCAGGAACAGCGAATCTGAAAATACAAGATAAAAAGAATCCAAAGAGGTTCTTTTTTATTTTTCAATGAAAACATGATTCTGTGTTCCAAAGTAAATATTAGTTTAACTCTACCTTTTCGGCCAAAAAAGGGCCAAGAAGAACCAATCCTTGAATAGGGTGTATACAATACTATAGATGCAAAATCTAAAAATTCCCTGTTAAGGATCTGAAAATCAGAAATTTTCGCAGGTTTCCCTGAATAGGGTATAAAAAACATCTCAACTTACACCTCGTTTAGGGTGCTTTTCAGAAAGTCATGGACACGGATGCCATACAGGCCTAAATGAGACATAACCCCAGTTTAGTTTAGTTAATGATATTAAGTTGTCACCACCACCACCTCACTCTAGATACCTTTCCTCTTGTTCTGTTTTGTCATCTTCATTCCTTCTTTATTCAGGTGTGTTCGTTCATTCCATCCCACACCTGATTCCTTAGTTGAACTCAGACAGCTCCCATTCTTATGTGATCATCCCAACCTACTTATGACCTCATCCCCTTCTTTCCCTATTGGTTTATTTATTGAATTGGATTTCCCCTCCTCCAAATTGGTATTGTTGATCTATTCATTTGAATGTAAATTATGTTCTGTAGATTTTGGGCAAAGCAGCCCTAAGTTTAGTTTAATAAAAGCAGAGCACTACCATGTACCAGACTTCGTCATGATCAGTTCATCTTTCTTGTGTTTCCTGAGTTCTCTCTACATTAAGTTATCTCCCATCTTCATGATTCTTAAGTTTGAGGATAGAGTTGTATTTTCTAAGTTAAAAACTGTTCATTTTCCAATGCTACATTAATGTACACATCAGACGTGCGTGTCTGGCCAGGTTAAATTTGTCATTTTTTTTACATTTTAAATTCATTCTTTTGTCTCATTAGTTTTTTTTGCATTTCCTTATTATATGTATGCTTTAAATGAAACCTCATTCATCCTAACTCCAGGGGATCGAGCCCCGGGGGGTGAGCTCTCTGGGGGTTGAATTCATCCCAGATTACATTAATGTACACATCAGACGTGCATGTCTGGCCAGGTTAAATTTGTCATTTTTTTTTACATTTTAAATTCATCCTTTTGTCACATTAGTTTTTTTTTGTATTTCCTTATTATGCTTCAAATGAAACCTCATTCATCCTAACTCCAGGGGATCGAGCCCCGGGGGGGGGGGGGGGGGGGGGGGCGAGCTCTCTGGGGGTTGAATTCATCCCAGATTAATTTGTGTGTTACATGTAGGTGATTGTCAGGTTAACCCGTTGACTACTGAATTATCTCATTCCCATAGAGTTGATACAGGAGCCACCCGGTTCCTGTAGCCAATGGGTTAATTTTGCTATTCTCTTTACACTTCAAACATGCTTTTGTCAAATTAGTTTGTCATTTGTTTTTACATGCACTTCAAATGAAACTGCATTCATCCTAACCTACATTTTACTCAGGGGAGAGAGCTGTCTGGTGTTGCATTCATCCCAGATTAGTGTTTGAGGTGATTGTTTCGTTCATTTTTTCATTTTTTTTACACTTCAAATGAAACTTCATTCAGCCTAACTCCAGGGGAGCTCCACTGGGGGAGCTCTCTGGGGTTGAATTAACCACAGATATCATGTGAGGTGATTGTCACTGTGAGCTGTTCGTGGTCAGACAGATGAGAATGAGTTTTATCTTCAAGTAATCAAATATTTATATTTTATCTTGAAAGTAGCTTTGAGGTTTTTTAAAGTAAAAATATCACTTTCTATATTTTTCCCAGATTTCCATGTGAAGTAAGTGTCACAGGGACAGTTCCTGGGCAGACAGACAGCATCGATGGATGCATCCTTGTTGCCGAGAAATTGGATCTCCTACCAGCAGACCTGAAGCAGCTGAGGGATGCTGTTGCCAGTCAGCAGGAGGTAAAATGACGATTTCATCAAGCCTTTCAATTTATTTTTAAATCTTGAAATCTATTTTGATACATTGAAATTAAAGGGGAAGTCCCCATGGTATTTAGTTCATTTGAATAAAAGCAGAAAAATGGGGCAAACAGATAAGAGAAAGTTTGAGCAAAAAAAGTTGTGAATTTTTGAAATTGTGATCAATCAAACACAAATTGGCAACTTGTTGACGTACATGTATCTTGTGAGCTCCTCTCCCATTAGGTCTGTACGTGAAATTTCATTAATTTTTGATTTCTCAGTTGTCGATGGAGGAATATGTTTCATACATGTACATGCTTTGTGTAAAAACTTGTGCAATGATCATATCTAGGTAGCGGGCATCATTAAATGTTTTCTTTTTGAAAAGTATTAATTTTGAATTTTTTTCGTATAGGGCAAACTGGAGAGTTCGCAAGATATGTAACAGAGTTACCAATTTGTGTTTGATTGATCACAACTTTAAAAATTCGTAAGTTTCTTATTTCTTATCAGATTTTCCTTATTATCATTGATCTGTTTCTTTATATCCGGGTGGACTTCCCCTATACAAATTAAGTTGATGAAAATCAAAACTAAAAGCATATTGTTTCATTTAATTACTCAGCATAGTTATAAGCACATCAGGAGCTCTTGCCTCGTAAAATATATACATAGTTTCTGAGCTTTATAAATTATTAGTATTATTATGAAACGGTCTAGGATTTTTTCAGATTGGAGGGAAGAATGAAGGAAGCTGGAAGCAATACCTAACTTAGAAAATGTCATACAATTTGGCCATTTTCGTAATGTATTCACTATTCAAATTTATACACGTTTGCCTAGTGACAAACTAATACATTCACCTGTAAAATCCTATTCTTTTTCAATTGTCAGAATGTGAATTGCATGTATTAGGCGTTGTTAGGGTGGACAAACATATTGGCTTGCCCAACCTAGCAACCCTTAATGTATGCAATCTGCATTCTGACTATTGAAATACAATGATTTGTAACAGGTGGATGTAATTCTTTGTTACTAGGAATTTGACAAAGAGGTAAGCATTCGATTGAATGCAAATTACGAAAATGGCCTATTGATTCAGATAAGTATATGATATTGTTAAAAAATTGCAGTTTATCTGATTTTTGGGAAATATAAATCCATGAAATTGAAGGAGAAAAAATACTTTAAAAATCATGAATAAATCCAAGGCCGAAGTATGAAACCCATGATTTTCCAATTTGCTTGCTTGATTGCTCATGGTTTCAGACCATTGAAAATGTAGATTTTGTGATTACTATTAGTTTGCTATTTAATTGTAGTATCACATAAATGTAACTACTGACCATTTAAAATACTAATGTATTTTAGTCTCCACAAGTGCACCTGTTTATTTAAAAAAAGAAAAAGGTTTGAATTATAACTTCAGAAGTACTAAGTACCCAAAGTTGATCTCCAGTTTCTTCTCTCAACATGTTTATTTTTTATATTTTTAGATTGATGCTACAATAGGCAAAGGAGTGGCATTCATACCTGTGGACTCTTCAGTGTTTGGGTACCGTAGAGTGGTCTTCTCTCCGACTGGACCTACCAACAGAGACTACGACGATCATAGGAACTTTGCCGATGCAGCAGGAGCTGGTATTAAGAGGTAAATGTCGAGGATCGTTCAAACTCGATGTGGGTATAAACTGCCCTAAAGCAATGCTGTGTTGAAATGATATGGCCATTCACATTTCTCTATCATATAGGCTTTGTTGCATGCAGCTCTCATTTGTTTCACACCCTCTTGCTGTTCATTTACAAGAAAAAAGGTTTTTATTTTATTTTACAGAAAATTGTATAAATTTTCATATTCTTAGTTGTTAAGGAAGGAATACATTAATTTCATACATGTTTTGTGCAAAAACATAATGTGCCATGGTTTCATTTAGGGGACATGGATGATTACACATTTTTTGGGAGAAAAAAATGAAAATTTATGATTTTTTTTAAGTACAGGGCAAATGGGAGAGGAGCTCGCAAGATACGTTACAGAGTTGCCAATTTGTGCATGATTGATTATAACTTCAAAAATTCATAACTTTCGTATTTTTTATCTGATTTTGCTCAAACTTTCATTGATCTGTTTTTTTGGGGTTTTTTTTCTGCTTCTTTTGAAACCAAATTGATATTAGGGTGGACTTTCCATTTAACTCTGAATAAAAGAGAAGGCTAAGTTAGAACTGGGAAAGGTGAACAAATAATTTGTGAGCTCTGTCGTTCTTTTTATGTCAGTTTGGAAGAACATCATAGTAGAAATGTCCCCTGAAAAGGATTCCTCGTCAAATGCCCTCATACACGAAATATGAGGAGAAATAGGTGAAGTGTTCCGGCCGAACATTCATGCCAAATGTGTGGAGTCTGTGGACAGTCTTATACCCATTACTGTGTAAAGTACATGTGCTTTGCAACAAGATTGAATTAATTTCTTATCATATTGATGATTCCAAATCCTCACTGAAGACACCAATTCTTTTGTAGACAAGATCAACTTCCCCCAATTGCTTTGAGACAGTTTCTTTCACAATGTAATTTCATGACCAGAACTCAACTTTATCTTTAACTCCCCATGCACGCTGACATTTATGCTTGTCTGATGACCTTTAATAAAGTATATCATGGAATCAGCCCAAAACTCATTAAATGTTGAAGTGTCATATGGTACTTTGGGATTAGATTAAAGCAAAGTTTTACTTTGCCAAAGAAAATATGATTTTATGGAACACATACATGTATAAACTTTTAAAACTGGTCCATCAGTAAAAAATAGGGCAAGTTGATACAGGATTGTAATTGCCTTTAAAAAATTGAAAACATTTATTTTACGATTTAAAAAAAAAATCTGTACAAAAGTTATGTTTCTTTTTTCAAATGCCATGAGCTTGTGATTTTGCTAACACAAGTCTTATTATCTCATAAATGCAAATAGTGAGAGATTTTAGGAGTCTTGTCATGTTAAAGTTGTGGTTATCTACGGTAATGGGAAGCCATCATCATTAATGAATATTTACAGTTTTTTTCATGTGCAATGTTCAAGAGCTCACTAATTACTGATAAAAAGATAATTATTTATATTTGTAGATAATTGTAAAGGGTTTGACCCATGAAATACTTTGAAGAATAGCTTTGTACATGTATGTTTTTATTGGAGACTACCCTTCCAAAAAAAAAGAACTATTTTGTCTCTCTCATCACTATATCCTTTGCCAAGATTGTTGTTTACTTGATGGAAGCTTTCATATTTGCTGTGGTGTTTTTTTATTTGCTATGTATATTTGCACACATTTTGAGATTGCATGTGTAAATTTACTCTCTTGTATCATGTAACTTCATATTTTTAAAATTTTGACTTGAAACTTAGAATATTATACACATCTACATGTAGCATTTTAGTAGTCTGTTAGTTTTACTATTTAACCATCTTGGAAGATCCTTTTTTGCCATGACATTGGTACAGGATGCATTTCAAACACTGTTTGCTATTAAGTTTTGACACTGACAGTTGTACATGTAAGCATTTTAAAGGCATCAATCAAAACACCTTTAATTCCACTGTCAGATATTTTAACAGTTATGTACATGTACTCCAAATACTGAATTTATATACATGTAGCTGTGTATGTCGGGACTTTTTTTCTACAAAGCTTTACTGGCTGTTGTAGCAACATGCTTTCCGTGATTTTGATTTGATTGCAATGCACTTCTAATTAATGCAAATCCTTCAATCTCATTAAAGTGACTTCATTTTTGGCCTTCTTAGGAAAAGAATTTAATTCATTGAAAATGAAGTGATCTAACACTCACTGATTTTATTTTGGAATGAAAATATTCATGCATCAAAAGTTATTCTGGGTTTTCAGACAAATTATGTTGGCATGACTAAACCTATCAATTTAGTTTTAATACTAAAATTTTAGTTCATTTTGAACAACTTAAGTATTCAAATTTATTTTACAAAGATTCATTCCTTTGCTCATTAAACATATTTCTTTGTGTTTTTGGCAGAGCCATAGCTGCTGGGATGACCAAACCACTCCTGGTTGTCTGCCCAAGCCCTGGCTATCCTAATGCAGTCTTGGCTGCAGCTCTAGGAGCACTCCAAGCTGCTTATGTGGTGAGTCTAGCAGAATTCATATCCTCAGTCAAACAATGTCCCTCCAAAAATGAGAATGTGAGCAAGTGCTATTTCAGTGAGCATTTTGCTTAATCAAGAATTGAACATTGTGCTTTTGTTTTCCTCCCGTCTGTAATATGACTGGAGATTATGGCTGTATTATTAGGTCCCTAGTTATTCTCCCGGTCTGTAATATGACTGGAGATTACGGCTGTATTATTAGGTCCCTAGTTATTCTTACAGATTTAAAATTGGATTCATAAAACCTTACTAAGCTAGTTGTCAACTAATTGCATAGGCTTCTTTACATAGCTAGTTGCCAGCTAGGCCTAGTAAGGTTTTATGAATATGGGCCCTGAAGCTTCATAGACCATTTTCCCCTTTTCTTTTTTTTTCAAAAAGCAAATAGTATGCCTGATGTTCATCTCTACTTCTTTGCATTAACATTCTGTGGTAAAATGCAAGTAATTCTTGCAGTTTACATTGTACCTCAGTCAGATATTTTGTGAAACATTTAGGAAGAGAAGTGACAAAAGAAAATAAATAAAAAGAGTTTTTATCACAGCTCTGCTTTTAAGATAGTGTTTCCAATGTCTAAGCTACCCGTCTCTATCTTACAAGCCTTACGAGATTCGTGAAGATGTTCCAGAGAAGAGGAACAAGGTGACATCTCTGACCATCTATTCTGATGGGATCTCCAGTGATCTCAAGAAATACATTGATGGAATCGAGAGTGGAAGGTAAATATCTTTTAATTTGGCAGACTGTGCAATCCTTCAAAGACCCTTGTAATAGGAATTGAACTTAGAAGTTGTTTATGACCAGTTGAATTTAGTCAGATTTTCCTCTCAGTGTCCTGATAAAGAAAATAAGAAAATATTGTGCAGTCAAGCCTCCCTCAGTAACAACCTTTGTATAAGGCTCACTTGTCTATAAATATTTCTTTTGTTTTCCACGGTCAGTGTTTCTCATAATAAAGCTCTGTCAAAGAGAACCTGTATGCATCCTTAATAAACACTTCTATAAAGATTATTTTTATTCTCTCCTTTGAGCTGTCTGTATAGATAGATTTATTTATTTATTTATTTAGTCTTATTTAACCAGGGTGGCTTCATCAGTGATTTCAACACTGGTTTACAAGAAGGCCCTCCAAATTGACAGATATAACATTGACAATAGAATACAAGATATGAACATTACAACAAAAATCATGATCAAACAAACAGTCAAAATGAATTTACAATACAAAAGTAACCAAATATGATACATTCTCTCTCTCTCTCTCTTTCTCATTCATCACCAGGCTTGTTGCTAGGGACATTGGAGGATCAGATCCTGAGAGAATGGCTGCTCCTAATGTAGCAAGCTATGTGGAGAAGGTCTTTGCTGGCTCTTCGTCTGTCAAGGTGAGTTTGAGTGGATGTCTCCTCAATGAATTAGGAAAAAAACATGTGATATGCTAGTCATCAGTACAAAAATGATGCATAATTTCAGAAAAGGAAAGAAGTGGGAAATGAGTAGAGATAGGAGAGGAGTGGCAGCAGAGAAAAAGAAAAGAGAGAAAAAGCAGCAGATAGGAAGAAAATGAGGGGAGAGGAATGATTAAGTTACCTTTAGACATCACCAGGGAGTGCTTAATAAGTTGCAAACATACCAGTTAAATGTATGATAGTAATATTATTGACAACAAAATTTGTTGCTAAAATTAGGCACTACAAAACAGCATACTAGAAGTGAATGAGGGGGGGGGGGGGGGGGATACTCACCCGGGCATTTTTTCTCACACAATGAGATATTGACAAATTATTGCGCGGTCATCCGGGTACTTTTCCGCAAACCATGAGGGACACTGATTTTACTTGTAGACTGAATATCCTTCAGTGTTTTATGTACACGGTTTTATGGCTTCATGTTTTATGCATGTGGGTATCATAACACTATTACCACCCGCATCATTCTGATGACCTAAAGCTAATTTTTGTTTGATCATGTTTTGTTTGATCTAAATAATCATTTTTTGTTTGATCTAAATAATTATTTTTCGTTTGATCTGATCTGTTTTTTTTATGTGATATTTATAATTATTTTCATGATTTTTCATTGCTACTCTCTGATCTTTATTATCATTATTTACATGTTATCTTTATTAATTTTCATTAGATCTCCATCCCCTTTTTTATTTGATCTTTATTTTGTTATTTCATGTAAGCAGCTAGAAGTGATATCTGATGACTCAGCTTTGATGGAGAGTTATCCTCTCTTCTCTGCCGTCAACCGATGCGCCAAGCTTGTTGATCGTCATAGAGGGCGTGTCATCAAGCTGGAGTATGCAGGGACCGGCGAGATCACCAAAACTCTCATGTTGGTTGGCAAGGTACCAGAAGTTTTTTTTTTATCTTGCTAGACCTAAAACTAGTGCATGGTAATTTCTGGAGAAAAAAAATTGAGCAGCTGACATTTGTATTTTTGTGTAATTACAAAGAATTAAATGTAATTTCTTTCAGTTGCTTTTTTGATGTCCCAAATCATGATATAGGAAAGACAGCTGTATCATTAGGATTGAATTACTTTTGTGAAATGATTTCCACTACATTTCAAGAAGGAAATATGTAGGGTTTCCTAGAAAATCAAGAAAAAATAATGCATCCATCTAAAACCTGTACCAACGCTAGTCTGTTTACGTAAAAATAGGAAAAGTAGGAATCATAACCACATCGATATATATGATTAGAGAATGATAGAACTGAGTAAAGACCTTGAAAAAGAATTCAATAGAGTGTATCATTACAGAGTCAAGGACATTGTGGACGTTGTTATCTAGGTGGAAAACCCTCTGAAGATAACTACTTATCTTGTGTTTTATTTACTAGGGCGTGACCTATGACACCGGTGGTGCTGACATCAAGGCGGGAGGAGTCATGGCTGGAATGCACAGGTAAGGGATTCTTGTAACTTTGACAAGGTACAGCATTCTTTCATGTCACACAACCTGTGGCAAAATGTGTGTTCCAGCTACCCCTTGTCAAACCATGCTGATTTGCGCTCAGTGGAGTAACAGACTCATTCACAGTGTGTTTTCATCTGGTAGGGGACCAACAAATTGTAAACTATGCATACATGACACCATAAGAATCATCAGTACCATTGAGATGTTCACCTTTGTCCTCACAGTCATCAAATATCATAGTCATCACTTTCAATATTTTCTTTTTCATCCCCACCATCATCTCTTTACCATCATCACCACCACCACAGGCATGAATATGCAAGAATTTCTTTTCAACTGGGGGGGGGGGGGGGATGACCATTCATGGAGAACAAAGCCATTCCTCCCTAATTAAAAGAAGGAATGCACAGATCTATGCCAATGACCACCACCATTACCCTTCAACATCATTTCCATAGCATTATTACCACCATCCCATACATGCCAACCGTTCTCTTTTTAACGGAACCGTCCCGTTTTTGAAGTTTTTAGATCCATAAAAAACGTAACATTCCGATTTTGGGGAAATAGTATTTACACCAATTGGCTTTCCATAGCATCCGAGTGCTGCGAGGATTGCATTGGGCAACATGCGTGCAGGCTGCTGCTGTGCGCCATGCTGATCTCTATATGTGCAGCATGTAATAATGAGTGCGTGTGCGTATAGTGCTGTGCATATCCCTGAGCCATATGCACAGCATGCATGCAATCGCTACGTACAGTATACCGTTACATACGTTATACGTTAGCGCTATAGAGAGTCGCTCACCGCAAGTTGAGTCCGGAGTGCGTTTCACATAAATAGTCGTACATGATTTGTGATTTGGTTCAATTTTGGAAGAAAATCTGTCAAAATAAAAGCAACTTTGAGCGGAACAGTGTCAGCCAGGGGCCCCGAGGCAGGCCGCTGGACCCCCTGCCAATGTGCATTCCGTTTTCTTAATTTCAAATGTTGGCAAGTATGCCATCCCATCATGACATCACCATCATCAAAATCACTGTCAGTATCATGATCTTCAATGTGATCACCATATTTTCATCATCATCATCATTACCATCATACCCATCATCATCCTTGTTGTCATCATTGTGTTACCATAATGGACATCTTCACTCCTCACAATCATTACAATTAGCACTAGATCTACTGAATGTAAAGTAATTTGTTCATTAATCTGTTTTTTTTTCCTCAGAGATAAATGTGGTGCTGCAGCAGTAGCAGGTTTCTTCCGAGCCTTGGACGTCATCAAGCCAGAAGGTCTAAAGGTCATTGGAACCATGGCTATGGTTAGGAACAGTGTGGGTGTAGGTAGGTCTAGCCCTCATTAGTTAAACAAATATGTATTGTAAAATAGAAAATTTATGTATGGGGGTTCACTTCTTCTGGATTGCTTTGCCATGTTCCTTGTTGAAAAAGGAAGTTTTCATGGCACCATTTTTGACTTAAATGTTCTTCTTTTTATATGTTCTTTGATCATTCAGGGACAATACAGACTTTATTCCTACATATAATGTATTAAATATTCAGTGTGGGCTTTATGTGCAGTGCAAGGCAATTTACTGTCAAGTTGCAGTGTAAAGTTGTTTGCAAGGTTCTGAAATGAGGCTGCAATTGAGAACTGCTTTAAGACCAATTGTGATGAAGAATTTTCTGTATTAAGTTCAGTAATCCTAATATAATGAATTGCAATAATGTTTGAATGCATAATTGATTGTGAATTTTCTGAAGTAGAGTAGAAAACAAATTTTAAAGTGGTACATTGAAGCTTAATTTGACGAATGTCTTGATCTTTTAAAAATGTTGTTTTGTAGAGAGCTATGTTTCAGACGAGATTATTACATCAAGGGCTGGAGCAAGGATTCGAATTGGCAACACAGACGCTGAGGGCAGGATGGCAATGGGTGACTGCCTCTGTGAAATGAAAGAAAAGGTACCTTCTTAATAATAATGATAATAATAATAATAATGTATTTATATAGCGCATTTTCCATATATATATATATATGTTCAAATGCGCTTTACAATGTTATTAACGAAATAAGTGAGTTTTGAGAAGCTTTTTGAAGACATCCAGAGATTGTTGGTTACGGAGAATTTGGGGTAGTTGATTCCACAGTTTGGGAGCAGCAGTTGAAAATGCTCTGTAACCAAGTGTGGGCAGCATCTTGAGAGATGGATAGTTGAGCATGGTGCCTTGTGAGGAGCTGAGAGAGTACCGGGATTGTTGACTGATAGTTATGAGTTCAGATAAGTAAGAAGGGGCGAGACCGTGGATACATTTAAAGGTGAGTAGAAGAATCTTGAAGTGAATCCTTGACCTAATAGGTAGCCAGTTCAATTGACGGAGGATTGGTTTCATGTTTTTTATTCTTTGAATTCCTGCCAAAAATTTTAATTTAAAAACTCTAGTAGGGACCGTTCACGTGATTTTGACACCAGCCTCACCGAGCAATTTTATGACCATCACAGGTATTGCTTTTATTTTTTCAGGTGATACCATATTCTTATTGGGAATTTTGAACTGTATTGACACACATGCTATGAACTTATTGCTAATTAGTACCAGATTTAAATGATTGCGAGGAGGTGCTACTTAATTTGTGAGTCATTTCATGGCTGATTCCTTTAAGAATTTGAAGTTTTTATTGCCAATTTTTGAAGGACGTAGGGAACACAGACAACAGCGATTGACTTATCACTCTTGGTTCAGCGATACCACTGGCACAAGGCCCCTTGACATGATACGCCACTGCCAGCGAAAAAGAACACATTTAAATACACAACATCAGATTCCAACAAGCCAGTTTTAATGGATGGAATGCCAATTTCCATGTTTAATAAACTGCAACTTCAATCAAAAAAGTCTACTCATATTGCACAGTTATTGTTCTTTCTAATCTCCTATGAAATCGCTATTCTCAAATTAGAAAAATCAAATATTGTATCTAAATCCCAGGACCAATTTTTCTATTAATGGGTCTTCTTCTTCTTCTAGGGTCACTAACATATGCCCTGTCCAGTGTAGGACACGGGATCTGGCCTAGATGTCGAACCCTTCGAAATCCCAGAGAGTGCAGGGTTCTGGGAGGAGGGGGCGGACTGAAAGATGTTCCATTGTCTGTTCCTACAGTCACTTCCAATCACACACAGTTTCTCTATCCTTATAGCCCCATTTCTGTATTGACTGGTCAGTCTGATCTCCTATGAAATGGCTATTCTCAAATTAGAAAAATTAAATATTGTATCTAAATCCCAGGACCAATTTTTCTATTAATGGGTCTTCTTCTTCTTCTAGGGTCACTAACATATGCCCTGTCCAGTGTAGGACACGGGATCTGGCCTAGATGTCGAACCCTTCGAAATCCCAGAGAGTGCAGGGTTCTGGGAGGAGGGGGCGGACTGAAAGATGTTCCATTGTCTGTTCCTACAGTCATTTCCAATCACACACAGTTTCTCTATCCTTATAGCCCCATTTCTGTATTGACTGGTCAGTCGATCCCACTTTATTGCAATAGAATAGCAAACATGTACTAACTTGTGAACTGCAGATAGACATTGTTTATTTCTTAATCCCTGCAGGCTCCCAAAGAAATCAACCCTCAACTGATGACCATCGCCACTCTCACTGGCCATGCAGTCCGAGCCATGGGACCAAACTACTCGGTAAGATCTACCTATTTATACTATTACTTTAATAATGACAAAGAACAATTACTGAATTGTAAAGCATAGTTCATAGCAACAAATGAGTAAGGAAGTAATCTATCAACCCTGAGAGTGAGAGAGGCTCTGGGCTGTATTACATGCAACATGTAAGAGTGAGATTTTGTTATGCACAGCAATTTTATGATGCCTTTTTTTATGTCATGTGTGTATAGATCATTATGGACAATGGACCTGCCAGGAAAACTGACCATGCAAGAAATATTCAGAGAGGTAAGACCCCCCCCCCCCCCCAGTCAATTTCATCACTGTTTGATATTTATTTGATTTGATTTTTGATTTGATTTATTTATTTATCTTTATGATCCTTTTTCTCTTCAAAAATATTTTACAAACTGAATTACAACATAATAAACAAATATTAATACATTATCAAATAGAGTAATTGCATTGTATAATTAACGTAAATGAATCATAAAGAAGGATTGTCACATAAGCAAAGCTTGATGGAGTGACAATCCTATACAAAAAAAATTGGAAATACTAAAGAAAGGGGGATATTAAAAAAAGAAAAGGAAAAGATAAAAAAAAGAAAGAAAAAAGACTTTTCGTTGTATTCCAAGTAATAGAAGTCAATTAAGGATGGGGATGAGATGAGATGTATGGAGGAAGAAGACATAAATAGAAGAGGATGGTAAGTAGAAAAGTGGACTGTGTTGAAGATATATTGGAGAGAGAGAGAGAGAGAGAAAAGGAGAAGGGGAGGATGAAGAAAGAAAGAGGGAGAAAGAGGAGAAAAGAAGATGTAATATGTCATTTACGCCCAGAGTCATCATACTGTTTGACGAGGTACTTTTTGGCGGCTGCCTTGAAAGAATAGAGAGTAGTGTGTGACTTGACTGCATCTGGTAGTGAATTCCATATATCGGGACCGGTATGTCTAATAGATTTGTGTGCTAATATTCACTAGACAAAAAATAAATCAGAACAGAAAATCACAGAAATAATATTTGTGAAAAGAGAAACTGTTATGAGGCAAATATGAATGAAAATTGTAGTAAAGGGCCCAAAACTAGGACTCAGTGTTGTTTTACATTTTGAGAAGCCAAGAAGACCAAAATATTGCTGGTGAATTAATTCTCCATGCATACGGGTGTATGAAAACTTCAGTGTGACTTATTTTTTTTGTATGATATGCAAATGTCTTTAATTTTGGCAAAGTTAATCTTTAAAAAAAGTTAGGAGACTAATATTTGTTATCTACTGTATAGCAGTTGCTAGCCATTTTAATACATGTTTTAACTGCTCCTATTTGATTGGAATGCTTTTGAATATCTTAATCTTTCTTCCCACTTTGCTACACTACCAATGATGCCTTTCATTTGTTCGAAATCTGAAGTCATGTGGAGTATCTCATGCTCATTGCAATCTTCTTTTTTTCATTTCAGCTGGTGATTTGATCGCAGACCCATTTGAAATCTCCACCATCAGGCGAGAGGTATGCAATACGAAGCCAATCTTTTTTTATCCATTTTTCATATATTTAGATATTTTTGGTTTTGCTTTACTGTGAACAGGTAGAAGTAGATGGAGAAGACTTTAAATTTATTTATGCATTATTAGTATGTGTGATGTGGGAGCACCATGGTATGATTGTTCATTCTTTTGACTATTGATTGACAGGCTGAAAGTTTAAATCCTTGCCATGTGAGAATGTTTTCATCTACAAGTGTCTATCTCAGCACAGGAGTAGAGAATAGGGGGTGTGGGGGGGGGGGGGGGGGGGGGGGGGGCCTTTTGCATAAAAAGTTGTGTTTAATTTTTTTATTTGCTTTTAAATGCAACTTTTTATGCAAGAGGGCCCTGGTAAGGTTTATCCCTTGTTTTGCCCTGTGCATCAATAATAGTTACTGGAACTCTAGCCATTGTTATGATTTTAAAAGTATACAGGAACATTGTTTGATATGTAACATGCAAAAATTTGTAAAAACAGAAATGTAATCTTAAAATGATCTTAACTTTCGATTATGTAAATTGTATTTATGTCCAGGACTTTGCATTCCACAAGGGGAAGTCTGAATATGAGGACGTCCTACAGTCAAACAGCCAGCCTTCTTCAATGACAGCTAGAGGTCACCAGAGTCCTGCAGCATTCCTCATGATGGCTTCAGGATTGGACAAGGTGGGTTTGACACTTATATTTTTTAAAAGCAGAAGTGAATTATGCTGATAACTCAGAGAAATAGAGTGTGGGGTGTGAGTGCAAGACTCAGAGAGAGAGAGAGAGAGATAGAGAGAGTGAGTAAAGAAAGTAAGAAAGGAAAAAAAAAGAATAATTAAAGAAAGAATAGAGTAATAGAGATGGTGACAGAGAGAAAGCAGGAGATAGAGAGAGGGAGGGGAGAGAAGAGCGAGAAAGAGATAATCCAGTAGTATTCCTTATGATGGTTTTAGAATTGGATGTAGTGAATTTGATTTATGTTTTCATATAGAAGCAGCAAATTATGCTGATTACAATCGGATAAAGAGAATGTGTTTGAGAGAGAGGAAGAGAGAGGGAGAGAGAGTAAGGAAGAAAGTTTTTAAAAAGAGAGAGAGAAAGAGAGAAAGTTAGACATGGAGAAAGAGAGAGTGAGATTCAAAGAAAGAGAGAGAGAGAGAGAGAAACAGAGGGAGAGATATAAGGATGAATGAAAATGTGAATTTCATGATTAAGGAGGTGTATAATTCTGTTGTTTTTTTGTGAAGGAGTCAAGAATATCTTGATTTCATTTTCATGCAATGTGTATTATGTTTTTGTTTATCAGCATGGGCAAGACTCATCTACACCAATAGCCTACTCTCACATAGACATCGCAGGATCCTCCGGACCTTTCCCTGGTGTGCCAACGGGCGCACCGATCGCAGCCATGACAGCCTTTTACATGATGGGCTTCTAATCATGTGGATTCTATCCATCCTTCCATTGTCTAAAATGGACACAACCAGGTTAAGTCTGTAACATTATTTAGAGTCAAGAGGTAAGTCTCAGTGATGCAGATGACAAAATAAAATAATGTGCATCATACCAAATTAAACAACACATAGCAATCATGTTGACATAAAAAAAAAAAAAAAAAATTTCTAGAAGTACTCATTAAGTTTGTTGCTGCTCATGTCACACAGAATGAAAATAGCAATAATATCTATAGAAGGAGAATTTCTATTTTGTGTAAACATTTATGAGACTGAAATCTTTGCTATCAAAGAAAGTATTTTCCATTTTTTTTAAAAAAGAGATCTTTCTTTCAAAATATTCAGTGCATTTAATTTTAGTTATCTGAACAGGAGACCCGTGGTAATGATTTTGAATAATCAGTGTATATTTTAATTATGAAGGTAACAGATGATATAAGAAGTGCTTCTTTAAGTTCAGTGTTTATTGGTGTCCTGTTACCAAAGAATTGGATAGCAATTCCAACATGTACATGTATTGTACTATGACCAAATTTTGGTAATAATGTTCTTCCATTTGTTCATGTGTGCCGATATTTGTGATGTCAGTCATTAGCCTATTTTATGTCACATGCCATAAATGTATATGATTATGTAAGGGATGAAATTAAGACCAGTATAGGGTAAAAGTCATAACTTTCCTTCATTTGACATTAACAAGCCAAGAGCATGATTTTATGAAAGATAATGTAAGTATATGAGCATAGATTGGTCAAAGAGGGGTCAGTTATTGTTGGGAAAGGAAATGGTGAACTAATACACGCTAAAAGATTTTCTTGATAAAAAGGAAATCATGTTCTAGAAAACAGGAAATTATGTTTCTCCCCACTTGTCTGTGTGGAGTTTGTCATATACAAAGTTATTTTATCTTGCCTAAAACTTGCAACCCCCTAGAGATAACCACAAAAAAAAAAACTCCTCTACAATGCAATTACTGTAGGATAGAGTGATCCAAATTGTTATGAACATGTATACTAAAAAATAATTAGAATCAACACTCACAAACAGCAATAGTTTTGTATTGTCAGAAGATATTTACTCGTCATTGATACGCTATCATCTCTCATTTCAAAATCATAAAATTACTTCTTTATTGAAGGACTAATTTCTGTTATATGAGTCTTTATGCTCCAGCTCTTGTTTGGAAATGATATGAAGTTAAACTATACATTCCGTACATATTATAGTTATTCGATTTTCTCTCTGAAAGCTTGTGTCAGTCCTACATAACTGTGACTCTTTGAGAGTTTAAAGAGAAATAAGGATGTTTTGTCTTGGACTGAGATTAGACTTTTTAATTTTAACTATGGCAAAGTGTTTTCTTTTTTAGTTGACTTTATGTCGTATTGTTTATGAAGTAAGAAATATTCTTGTTATATTACACTGATAAATTAAAATTCCGAACTGAATGCTTTATTCCATCAGTACAAAGAATTATTTTTCAAAATAATATATGGTTTGAATCTCTTTGATAGCACTGTGCATTAAGGGGCTGAAAAGGTTGAAAGTAGTGAGACTATGTTTGTATGCGTTTGTGTCCAAATCTGTTCCTAATGACAATTATAATGATAAGTATGGATTTAATCCATTGTATGTGCACAAGAACACAGAGACTATAACATTAAAATATATATTCAAACTTTGAAATCATTCATTGCATTGTTATTGTATCATTTCTTCATTCTGGAAGATAACCCTTATTCCTGTAACCCATTGAGTACTGGATTCTCTTTTTCCCATAGGCTCATACAGGAACTAGTTGGTTCCTGTAGGAAATGGGTTAAATCATCTGAGAAAAGAGTGACCATCAAAAGGAGGACAAGGTTTGCCATCTTCTTAAGTATGAGTGTTAGGGGATTTGGCAGGTCATTGCCAAGTAAGGATAATTTTTAATCAAGAGAAACTTATTTTGTCCAAGTGTCTAATAATATGGCACTATTTGGCAACATTACCGTTACAGCATCTCTTTGCCCTTTGAAAAAAATAATTTTGAAATCTGGATGTTGTGTAAAATGGTATGTATCATTTTCATGGCTACTTGATATTGCCATTCATAAAAATGGTATTTTCTTTGATTTCATTACTGTGAAATGACTGGAATTGTCTGGAATTTGTACATATATTCGTATTTGACTGGAGTCTTAATTTAGCATGAATCTGCTTACAGTATGATTTGTATTCAACAAATGCTACAAATGATTTTGATACATTCATTTCAGATAATTTTTAATGAAGCTTTGCGACATGCCCAATAAGCCAGTTCATAATTACAATTTGGGCATGTGCAGATATAGGTTGTTTGTCCCGAGTACAATTGACCTTTATACGCTTTCATAGTGTGCGCACCATAATGCGCACACCAGTATGATTTTAGTTTAACAAGTAGCGCTTCCACCAACCCAACACAGATGCGTGCACGTACATATTAGGGTCATTTCAGGGTCATTTGTACCATGTACTCAATACGAACTGGCTAATATTTACCAGTGTTATTCATTCTTATAACTCTCTCTCTCTCTCTATTTCTCTATTTCTCTATTTCTCTATTTCTCTACTATTAGGCCATTCCCATTCTCCTTACAGAACTTTCTCTGTTACTCCTGATCCTTATATCTCATTCTCCCTTTATTCCTCTATATTACTGTAAAACCAGAAACGTTCAAGACATAATTTAATTTCAAACAATGGCCATTTTCACAGCAAGAAACATTAATTTTGTGAATTGCAAAACTTCACTGTTGAGTCGGTTGTAATTCAATATTTTTGCAGCATGAAACTTTTACAAGTCTGAACTGTTTGAGAAATTAGCTGAAATTAAATGTTTCTGGTTTTATAGTCGTTATTTTCTCTCTCTCTCTCTCTCTCTCTCTCTCTCTCTCTCCCCCCTCTCTCTCTCTCTCTCTCCCCCCTCTCTCTCTCTCTCCCCCCTCTCTCTCTCTCTCTCTCCCCCTCTCTCTCTCTCATGCATGCTATCTCTGTTGTGTGGTATACCACTTTTTGTTTTCTTATTTGCTCAGACAACATACATGTACATCATTTTAACAATTTAACCCGCATCCTCCTTATAATACAACAGAATATTCGTTCTCTTCATAATGGAAACAACATTAAACCTTGCAATTTCAGTCACATCATCTCTTTCACTTTACTCATTCTTTTATACTCTTCTCATTTATTTTTTTCATGAACTAATGCATACACGTTTTCTTCTCTCTTTTCTTCACATTTGTTTTACTCTCAAGACTAAAAGTGTACACATCAAAAACACACTGTCACATCTGTTTAAGTTTCAAAAAAAGAAAAAATGAGAAATTTTATTGAAACCCTGATTTCATACAGCCATGAAATAATTCAGATTTTGTTTTTGTTTGATATTTAGATACATATGTATTTCATTGAAACTCTGATTTTATAAGATTGTGGAATGAATTAGATACTGTTAGCAAATACGAACTGGTGAATTTGCTCCCCAAATATTATTTGGTATCTTCCCCCCCCCCCCCTCCCCCTTGTTGATACATGTTGCATTTTGATCTATGTTTTCGGCTATTGTTATCAACACACCCATTGCACCTCTCCCACTTTGATCCCGTAGCGTCTCTTGTCTTATTTTGCTGAGATACTATGGCCCAAACTTCAGTGATAAGGTATTAAAGACTTCAGGTTTTCATTTCAGCACTCAAAAAAAAAATCTATATAAATGAATAAATCAAGGAATCAATAGATAAATTTAATAAATAAATAACGAAATAATGAATATATTTAAACAAAAATGAAATATAAAACAACAAACAACATGCACATCAATAAAAGACAGATACATCAGTTTGTTTTTGTCTTTTTAGAGAATTTATTTGAACTCATACACATCAATAATACACAAATACATCAGTTTGGTTTTGTCTTGAGACAATTAATCGTCAATTATATACATATACATCACAGTTCAGTTTTTTTGTTGTTTTTTTTTAAAATCAATTTATTGATACTCCAATTGTATTTACAACCATGAAATACTTACCGTTTTGTTAGCAAATACAACGTGGTGAATTTGCATCCCAAACATTAGTTGGTAACCCTCCCCTCTTGTTGCAGTTTGATCTATGTTTTCAGATGTTTTCAGATATTGTCATCAACATGCTTATTTCCCCCCCCCCCCCACACTTTGGTTATTCCCCCATGTTAATGCGTGTTGATGTGGATTTATTTTTCCAGATATTGTCATCAACACTCCCATTGTAGCCCCCCTTGACTTTGGACATGCAACTCGACAATATTCTCCTGCAGAATCTTTCAGTGTGTCGACGACTCCATGGCTTCTAGTACAGCTACAATATATTCCAGGTTTGGTCGCTTCTGTGGATTGATATCGCAACACTCTTGTCCTATGTTTTGCAGAGCGTCGAGTTTAAGATGAAGTCCCATTTCAACAAGAATCTTCCCAACCTGATAAGCGTCGGATCTAACTGATGGGTACTGGCCATCCAGGGCAACCTCTGGTGCAATATGATTGTAAAGTCCCCTGGTGCGGTATCTCTGCTTTTCATCACTGCTTAGTCGGTAAACTCTGCAGGGGTTGTTGCGTCGTGTTGCATGGCCAAAATCAATGACCTTTCCCCTGAGAAGACCTAATTCTAAACTTAGCAATACGTTATTTGACTTCAGGTCGTTGATGAGGTATCCTTCCCGATGCATGACTCTGATGCCATCAGCAACGTCGAAGGCAATCCTATAAGCATCTCTCTGGTGCCATGCGGAAGATCTTGAGTGCAGTGCCTCAGAGAGTGTGGTGCTCCTCCCTTGCCTACTGTCCCCCACGAATTCCATAGCGAGAGCCAGGGTGTGTCCATCCAGTGGAACATAGCCGTAGTATCTTGGGAAGTGGCGATGTGCTCCAAGGTCTTTCTGGATGCTGGCTTCCTCTCTCATGTTGAACAGTTGGCGCCGTCTGTAATCAGGATCTCTTGAAAGGGGAAACCTCTTCAGGGCGATAGGATCTTGTGTTCTGGCGTGCCTGAAGAGGTAGACGGCACCGTTAGAGCCTCTCCCCAGCTCAATGTCCCCTGCTGTGCTGCTTGTTGTCCACAAAGCAAGGTCCTTCTTCTCACGCACCATGTTGTTACATCTTGGTGGAGATACAGACTGCATCACTTGGTGAATGCTGGTGAGTGCAGTCACACTGGTCCAAGCCTGGACACCAGGGGATGATGTTGATGACTCAGAAGTTGAGGATGAGTTGAGGCTCGATGAGTTAGCACTCTTTGGAGGAGTGCTGTTGGTTGAGAAAAAAAAAAGAATATTAGTACATATACTCCATTTTTTTTTCTTCAGAATTATATATAGCTGAATTTTATGTGATCATATGTAAAAATGTATTATATAAATTTAGTATTTAAAATCTGATATATATTTTTTTTTAAGAAACGATATGGCAGATTAATTTTTAGTGTATAACTTCATCATTTGAAATGTTCCCATTATGAGAAATACATTTCTGATGTAGTCAACTTTATTAAAATTAAGACAACAAAAGGGATAACAAAATTCAGGATATAAGGTACATATTTTGAGACTTAGTCAAATTTTTTGAATGCAAGAAAAGTGAAAAGATTTATCAACCATTTTTTAACCATCTCTATTTTCTTAATTTCTGATAAATTTATGTTGTTTTCAGTGTTTTGTAGAAGTTTTTTCTTTTCAAAGAGACATGTCAGTTAAGCAAACACTTTTTACAAATCTTTATTATACTCACTTCTGGTCACTTGATCTGTTAGCTCCACTTTCAGTCTGGATGATAGCTGGATGTGCCTGCATTGCTGATGGAGTAGATTCCTGTGATGGTATTAGCTGAGAATCTGAAGCTGAGCGAAATACTGGAGCCAGTCCGGCCGGATCAATTGGTGGAAGGATGTACTCATGATCCTGGCCAAGGAACTCCTGTGGAGAAGGATTCCTGATCAGTTGCAGCTGTTGGGAGTGGTCAGAATCTGGTAGAGTTGAAGATATGAAGTTGAGTAGAATGGGACTGGAGCTAATTGACTGTGGCTCTTCATCCAAAGTCTCTACGGAATCTTGAGGGGCGGTTGGTTCCAGGATGCTGCTGTCTAGATCTGCAGACAAGGAGGCTGTTTGAAATCCTTCAGCTGTCAGACCAGTCTGATTGATTGGTGGAAGGACGTACTCGCGATCCTGGCCCAGGAACTCCTGTGGAGAAGAATCCCCAAACGGCCTTGGCTGTTGGAAGAGATGATCAGCACTTGTGGCCTCAGAATCTGGTGGAGTTGGTGGTGATATGAAGTTGAGTAGGACAGGACTGGAGCTTGGCTGTGGCTCTTCGTCCAAAGTCCCTGCAGAGTCGCTTGGGGTACTTGGTTCCAGGATGCTGCTGTCTAGATCTGTAGACAATGAGGCTGTTTGGGATTTTCCAGATGTCAGTCCAGTCCGACTGATTGGTGGAAGAACAGACTCACAATCCTGACCCAGGAACTCCTGTGGATAAGAATCCTCAAGCGGTCTTGGCTGTTGGAAGTGATGATCATCTACTCCTGCGGTCTCAGAAGCTAGTGGGGTTGGTGGTGATACAAAGTTGAGCAGAACAGCACTGGTATCCAGCCGATGCTCTTTATCCAAAGACCTGGCAGAGTCCATCACTGTTGGGTAAGTTCCCTCAGATGATGCCTGCAGGTCTGGAGCTTCTGAGTTGTTGTCCACAGGTGATGACAGGGAGACTGATGGTGATAGGTCATCTCCCTCTGTCACAGACATCTCGTCAGAGTGGGCAAAGTCAGGATCCAAGGGGCTGGAGATGCGAGGTGCTGTCTCACGTTGGAGTACAGTCTAGAAAAAAATTGGGGCATCAAGAAAGAAAGTGCATTGAGATAACAGGGCAGAACATTTATGAATAACAACGATGCTGATTATAATATCGATTCTTAAAGATAGTGTTAAAATATTAAAAGCATAGTTCACAGGACACCCTAATCCAGGATTCTCTGTGGGAGGGGCTGAGGAGCACAAGTATTTATCTGAAATATATGATTTGCAAAAAAGTAACAGCAATTTTATTGTTAATAATAATAATAATAATAATAATAATAATAAAATGATACATTAATAAAAAAAGGTTCATCGGGGAACATACATGCCCCCTATGCTCCCTGTATCTGCCACTGAGGAATGATTGTTTCCATATATTTTTTTTTTTTCTGGTTCATTCAAGTTGTTTGCTTTTCCTTGGTTATATTTTATTGTAAACATGTTACACACATCCTAAAAACCTCAATATCAAATACATATACATGTACTTGAAACTGCTTTGTTTGATGATGCTGGAGATGGTGATGGCGACGACGATGCTGACAGTGATGATCTAATTCTTACCTGAAGGAGTGCCTCTAAGTCCTTGACACGTTGTTGTGCCGTGTGAAGCTCCTTCTTCTGGACTCTCAATTTCCGTTCTAACCCCTAACATGAGAAGAAAAAAGATTGTTATCAGTTTGCCCATCCCACTTATAATGATTTATCTTTACTTTGTTCTTCTCTTTGATTTTGTATACTCTTATGATGAAATCAAATTGTCGTCATGAGATTCAATATTTATGAAACTAAAGTGTTATTGCTTTTAAGCTTTTAAGATTATTTCATTGCTATCAATTTTCTTGTATTTACAAGATCAAAAATGGAGGAATGACATAATACTTATAGTATGTTAATTTATAGCTCTTTACAAAACAATTACAATATTTTATAAAGTCAAGTAGTATTGTATCAAGATATCATGGAGCATTTTAATGATGGTACACATGTATATACCTTGACATGAACATTTGCCCACTTTGTTCTTCGGTTGTAGCTCTGACATTTCTGTCTGTATGTTGCAGCTGTCTGGTGGGTGTCCGTCCACATCTGTTTGATGTCCATCAAGGTCTGGTTGAAATCATGTGATGGAGGCACAGACATGTGATTGGCTAGGTCCTGAAGTGAGAAGCGGAGAAGGAATAAGAAAAAAAAATGTTGAAAATATCATTTGTGTTAACAGCCTCAGGGTAAACTGAGTAAAGTGGGTTAATAGGAAATAATTTTTAAAAAGAACAACTACAATCAGAAAAGAGCAATTTGATAATGAATCAACCATGGGTATCTCTTAGATATCCATTGTCTGTATATTTTCGTCTGTGTAAAAAGCTAGTTTTAGTCTGATGAATAAAAAGATAAAAACATATACTAGGAATCTTACACATCTCCACACCAACAAAACGACTGCCATTCAATCGAAATCTAAAAGTTAGATTTAGAATTACTTCTTAAATCAAATCTTGAAGGATAGGCATACACCAATGTACATGTATTCTATCATTTAACTAACTAGTCCATTCTCATATACACTCAAGTCGTCCTTACATGAAGTCCAATAGCGATATCTTGCAACTGCATTGCAAGCAACCTGGTGTGGTGTTTATGCTGCTGCCATGCTGTTGCCACCGCTGGAATTGGAGTTGCCTGACCACCGCCAACACCCATCTCAGAAGCCAGGTTGTAGAGGAATCGTACAACTTGGTCCCCCACATCAGCTCGAAGTTGTAACTATGGTGTTGAAAAATTGGATGGTTAGAAAGGTGAATTTTATTTGATCGATATATCAACTTGAAAGTGAGTGCAGGTGAGAGAGGAAGAATGAGAGAGAAAGAGGGGGGCTAACGTATACATGTAAACATTTTATATAAACTTCCATTCTTTGTCTAAGCAATTTATGTTTTCAAAATTACTTTCTCAAATAAGGGCTTGATGCATCCCAAAATAAAAGATGTCATTACAAAAGCAAGAAAGGTGGGAATTTTTTTTAGCACATTTTACCTATTTCAAATGTTTCGTTGTGCTCGGCTGTTTTAAAAAACGTTTTTTTTTTTTTTTCTTTCTTTCTTTTTTCTGAAAATAGACTGTTTGAATGAGATTCGTAGAATAAGACCTACATCTATAAGCTGAAAGTCTGCAGTGGTGTGATCATGTTGTACGTATGTCTCTCGCCTGAATAAATGCTGACTGGATACATTATGAGATGAATGGAGAGAACAAGGAATTACAGAGAGAGAAATTATAGAGACAGCATTAGAGAGGGGCAGGATGGTGTTTTTGACAGAGCAGAGAGAGTGCAAGATATATGTAGTAGTAAGAGAAAGAAATAGGGAGAGAGAGGAAGAAATAGAGGAGAGGGGGAGAGAGAGTAGATAAAGAAATAGATCTAGGTGATAAAGTTATAGGTATGATGCCTGATTTCCCAACATTTTTAACCAAACAAATAATTTGTGTCTTACAACAATAACACAGTTGCACAGTGGATTTCATTTTCTTTTACATGTTACTGTATTTATCATGAGGAATGTCAATTTCCAGCTTTAGAACCTTGACATACACTTTCATAGTAGATTTATGGTGGGAGTGGGGGGGGGGGGGTGTTCACAAACTTATTGTAGTTATGAAGCCTTTATATTTGCCATTGGATATTACGTAAATTATACATTGAACAGCACCAACTACTATGGATAAATGCCATTTATCATTATTGTCGACATAAAGATTAATGAAATATTTTATGCAAACTTGCTCCAGAAACGCAACATATAGATTACATGACTTGTGTAGAAATCTATTGCATGTAGGCTAGGCCCTCGGAGGAGCCGTATCATTGATTTTTAGTGATGTATTTTTGTGAAATATTTTGGTTTATCGAAAGTCAAAAATCACAAAAATTTGTAAGTGTACAGAGGATCACATAATTAAACTGCTAGTCTATTTACCGAAATCTTGGGTCATCCATATTCGCAAAAATAGTCGAATTTTCTCAGAGAAATTTCAAAGTTCAAGCAATTCAACAAGAAGATGAATGAGTGAATGAACACATTTGTTTGTTTGTAAACAAAACGCACCGCAAACCATGGAAACTGCGCCACTGCGCAGCGCGTTGATATGTTGCGTCATGATGTACGAAACGGTACGAAACAATGATGATAAAATGTGACGCGCTTTTATACGTAACAATACCAGCGTGATTACGTCACAGTCACTATGTACTTCAAGTTCATATAACCAGAATATTCATGAACATGATACCACAGTTAAGGAAAAGCTGGACAAGCAGGCAGGAATAACGAACGAAAGGGGAAATGCTTGTTAAATTGAGATATACAACACCCCCCCTTTTTTTTTGTTCATAAGGACTTGTCCAATATTTTAGTCAAGAGAATGATGTTTGTGTTGAATGGTAGCCCTACTTATCTTTTCTTTTCTTTTTTCTTTTCTTTTTTGTTGTTGATTGGGACTTGTCCAATATTTCCCTCACGAAAATAATTTTGTGTTGAATGGTTGGCCTATACTCGGCTAAATTTTCGTATGCTCTCCCTCTTTCTCCATTCTCTTCCTCTCGTCTCTCGTCTCTCTCTCTCTCTCTCTCTCTCTCTCTCTCTCTCTCTCTCACTCTCTTCCCTTTCATTTCCATTAGGGGTAAACCTAACAATGTCATTGACCTAATTAAACAACTCCATTGCCAAATAGAAAGAAAGAGAGAGAGAGAGAGAGAGAGAGAGAGAGAGATCTTTCACTGTCAATGAACTTATACTACACAGTGAGTACAAAAAAAGTAGGCCTACTTTTGATCGTTCATGGAACAGCTGAATAGTAACCAGGATCTGGACTATATCATGATTCAATGTGAAGCACAGTATGTTTTATATCGGTTATGTAGTTTCCATTGATGAAATATTTATCAAATTCTCAGCAATCTGTTTTACACGGGCTTCAACGACGTAAGTTACTCCTTTGACGCTCCAAAAATGAACTAAAAAGACTTGTGCATGATATATTTATGTCGAGTTTATTGCTTGAATTCAGTCTCTCCTACAGTGGGATTATCTTGCTTTAATGTTAATTACAAAAGTGACTTTTCTTTATTATCTTTACAGAATGAAATATTTCAAAATTTATAATTCAATTTGTTAATGATGTTAAAAATGAATAATTTTAGTTTTAACTTACATTTTATTAAGTAATAGGTTTTTAGTTTTATATTCATAATCATGCACATTCCAAGAATATAAATTTTTCTTTCTGTCTGTAATATTTGTTTTACTGAAGCACCCTATTTATCTTTTAGCTGGATGGCGTGCACTTGAAAGGACTATATAGTACCGTCTAACATAATGGCAACATTGAGATGAGCTTCGAATTAGTTCGATAATCACTGAAAGTCGCTTGATTTATAATTACATAATTATGATACTCAGATCGACATGTATATGTACGTATTCCAAATAGAGACAATTATGACTTTTATCTGCAATGTCTGTTTAGTTTATTGAGGCATCCTATACTTCCCCTTTTCTTGGACGCATGCACTTGATAGGACCATCGTCTCACATGATGGCAACCCTGAGATGAGTTTCGACTCAGTTCGGTAATCACTGAGCTCGTGTTTCGACACCGTTAGTAATTAAATCCTAGAAGGACCTTGATCTAAATCATATCATTACAAGCTGTAAAGACCCAACATGATGAAACTAAGTGCTGGAAATAATGCCCAGTTTGCCAACAATTGTGTTTTAAAGTCCCTTGCAATGGTCGTAGATCGAATGTTGTGTTTCGTTTATAGCAAAGATCTCAAATGAAATTTGACCATTTTGTTTAAACATCGCGTTGGATGTTGCATCAATGAAAAAAAAAAGACAACCTGAAAGCATTTTGATTGTCAGCATCCTTTCAAATATATTCAAGTAAGCATTTTATCAATGATGTATTGCAACCTTATCATTCAGAGGTTTGAAACCGAAGACATTTGCATAGTCTGATTTCATATTATTCATGTATTTTTTGCAAGATATAACGGTAATCAGGAGAATCACATATTATTTACAAGATTCGATAAATTAGAAAAAATAACAAACAAAAAAACAAATAGTTTTGATATTAATGATTTAAATTTAATGACTCTATTATAGAAAAACGGGAATGTAATGCTTTGCTTTTTGTGATACAGTGTTTATAACCTAGGTCCTTGCAACAAATTCAACGTTAATTGTTATACCTTGCCCATTGTAATACTTTCATGCTGTTCATCATTAAGAATACTGACGGTATAATGTGTCATTTTATTTCGTAATTCCTAAATGAAAAATTATAGCTATAGATAAAAATATATGTTAATATAATGAGAGAAAGATATAAAAGCTAATTGTTAAAAACGTTCTTCATGACGAATCATAAAGAATTAGAAGAACAAAATTAAGGGTGTATCAACGAAACTTGATCCAGTGAGATCTCCCAGATTCTGATTCGTCAACAACACTATTACGTCACAAGAGAACTAGGCTTGTTTTGGTGCACTGAAACTTCCGAGAAACTCTCAGTTAACTCCGTATTATTGCTTGGAAGAGGACAAGGTCGCTTGGGGGAGGATGGATGGATGGCTTCTCCTTTGATACAGACCATGATATTTCATCCCTTGACCACGGTCATCATCGTTCTTGAAACCTGATAAAAGACAACACTTAACATTCCAAGTACGTGTCCAATTTACCCTTGACTATATGGGTCATACAGCATGCAGGATAATTCTCATGATTCTAATCAGGAAAAAAAAAAAAGACCATTGCTCAATGTACAAATAGATTTGACTATGTGGATATCTATGAAAACAGCAGCCCAGGGGCGACATCACCTGACACGATTGGATTGGACACCTCACCTCCCCTTCAAAGTTTGTATCTTCAAATGCGAATTCTGAAGCTTTTTATTATTAAACGAAAGCATGTAGGGTAAATAGTGGGACACGGGAGCACGTCGGTGCGCGTGCCCCATCAATAATAGTAAAGGGGTCGTGGTAAGAAGAGGCCACTATACGCCGTTATTTACTCTCTCATAAATTAGTGGCTTAATTTGTTAATTTATATTTCATTCACAGAGCAACACCGATCCCATCATAATACCAGCGCCCCCTTGACTGTCTGGACCCCCGCTACACAACTTTGTTTGTGAGCTAATCCCATAAAAATTAATAAGTCTTTAAAAACTAATAATTTTTACTTGATGGAAAATTGTCTGCTAAGTTGTCAGCTAAGTTGGTCAGACACCCCCACTTTCCAGATTAAAATTCTACACACCGATAAATGTTCCAATTGATACACTTGATGAACATCGCCTTTATCAGTAGGAACTTCATTATATAATAATGTTAATGCTTTATCATAATGATTAAATTTTTTATTTCCTGCTACAAACGTCAGATCATTTTTTTTTCCTTCTTCACTCCTGTCTGTTGTTTTGTTATTTTTAAAAATAAATCGTTGATATTCATCTGAAGTGTGAATTGAGTGAGTGATGATTAATATGCCCCTCATGTGTGAATCGACATGATACTGCATAATGTACATCCAGTGCATGCGTACTTCCATCATTTTCATTAACGCCTTTGGATCTCGCGCTGCGTGTGCACGCTCTCCTATTTCACCGCGCCGTGCTCAGCGCGCGAATTCCGGGCACGAAAGTCTACTCGACAGGGGGGAAATCAAAGCTATTCCACAGTCACACGAATGCAACTTCTCAAACCGTGCCGGGATGTTTATCAAGAAAGTTGATACCACTTTCTTATCGTGCCTTTTCGGTAATTTTTTTTTTCCTAGCGAATTGTGTAGATTTCAGTGACCTTCTGCCTGTGCTCACAGTGAATCTGCAACCAATAAACACAATTTTGTAATTGTTTGTTAAACTGGACTAGGATACATCATTCGAAGTGAAAAGCACAATTTGATGGCTAACACTCCTGGCATCAACGGATAGAATACTGGACCTTCTGGTAAGAAAATCATATCATATTGTTTACATTTTGTTATCTTAAATGACTGAAACATTAGAGAATACACAGATTAACAATGATTAAAGCTCTTTACAAAACCATTCGCAATTACTATCCGTATTATATTTCTCATCTGCTGGGTCAAGATATCATTTTCTCTTTAAATTCTGCCGCATATACATGTATTTGAGAGTGTGGGGTCGGATCATCTTATGGACGTGTTCGTTACCCCTTCCTTTCTTTCTTCTTTCCCCGATTTTAAATTGTGTTTAACCAAGTCGATTAGGCAGGGCCCCAGATGCATATGACCCATTATAGCTACGCCACTGATTTAGAGGTGACGTAGTCGAGTGGTTTAAACACCTGACTGGAGATATGCGAAGGTCGTGGGTTCGATCCCCGGCACAGCACTTATATGTCCTTGAGCAAGGCATTTTATCTACTTTGCTCCTCTCCACCCAGGTGTAAACTGGGTACCCGGAAGGATGCGAAAGTCATTGTGGTTTGTTTAGCATTGTGCGCGTCTGTAAAAAGACTCCTGACTAGAATGCTCTCCAAGGATTGGAGAAAGTGCACACACTGTGTGCGGGCCGGCAAGCCATGAATCCGATGACCGGGGAAATAGTAAAGCGCTTTATTAGAGACATCGTAGATGTAATAGGCGCTATATTATATATAATATTATTATTATATTTAATTGCAAGTTGGTAACATAATTCCTCTCTGTCAACCGTATATTGAAATTGAAATTAAGTATTTATTGCCCATTTGGAAATATGTCAGTTTTTTTGTATGTGCAGTATTATATTTCTGCAATAGTGTTTGGTTCTTTTATTTAGTCTTCATGTCTCTGCTGTGACCGTCATTCAAAGTATATCTGCAGATATACACAGACAAGTCATTAAACTAAATGACAGACATTACATTTTTAAAACGTCGCCTCCACATGACGTGACAGGAAACGGAGTAAAATATTTTCTGTGTATATTATTCACGATATGACGATATTCATGTGTGATACATCACTTTGGCTGCAAATTATAAACCTTTTGACATTTTGATCATCATAAAAGATATTCTTATTATTGCTTGTATTTCCAAAAATCTATGCTTGTCTTGGGGGCATTGCTTTCTGTAGTACATACCCCTCCGTTTCAACATATTACGTGTAGGTCAATCATGATCCGTTATTCAGCTCAATTTCTTCATGTCCATGATGTTTGTTTGATAATATAATTTTATTATTTTTTATTTCGTTAATTATGGAATCAATATAACGTGCATGTGTTTATACTGAACGGTATAAAAAAGGGATGAAATATGCATTCGACTTGATAATAGTGATATCATTTGATTCAGTGGTTTTCAAGAGCCTGTTTTCTTTGACTGAGATAAAATCAGCAAAATGACAGAATATGCAGTTATAAAGAATTTAAAAATCTGGGGGGGGGGAATAACAAAATCAACCTTTTGGTGTGATCCTTAATGCATTACAGTATTACCACGGCTTTAGCTATAGGCTGATTTCGGTGCTCACAGCATTCAAGGAATACCTTCCTACCAGGTAGCCAATTACTACACCTGTGCGGAGGTGCAAGTGTAATTTAATGCCTTGCCAAAGGACATTAGTACTTCCTTGGGGATCGAACCCATGACCTTCGCATCTGCATTACTGTTTAAACCACTCGATAACGATCTCATTAAAGATATATATCATTACAAAAAAAAATTGCTCATATAGAAATCATAACTATGGCATGTACATGATGAACGAATCCCTTACTTTACTAAGTGGCGCCACGTATTTTGTTGATACAGTGCATTCATTCGACCGTATACAATCCAGCCAGATCTATCCAGTCGGAAGCTCATTAAATTTTCACAGCTTTAAATTGGTTAAACGTAAATGGTAACCAGTTTTTATAATCTTACACATGCTCATGTAAATATACGAGATTTTTCTTAGATTAATCAAAATAATGAACGTTTCTTGAATAGGATCGTGGCGCCACTACAAAATTAAATTGATTAAGCAATACATGATTAACAACATTAAATCTCAGATGATTCTTATGAGGAAGTTAACAAACAAACAGTAAGTTACTTAAAACGATACCGTCTCCAATGCATTAGGGTCTCGTTAAAACATTTCTAATTGCTCTGGTTCGATTGATGATTTACAGACTCTTGCTAATAAACATTTCCCCCCACTCTTTCTTCCTAATTCCAATTCAGTACGGGAATTCATAGAAAGCTAATTTCTATAGTTGTTTATAGTCAAAGACGCTGTAAACCTACCCCCCCCCCCCCAAAGGAGGGGTAATTAAACACCTGAGCATTGGAGATGATTGCGTCTTAATTTTACGACTTTTATAACGGTATATATACGTATTTCGTTCGTGCAAGAATCTAATCAGTAAAAGAAGACCTGGTTGAAAATGCTCATATCAGTAGATGAACAATGATAAATTCAGTCCAGTCTCATTAAAAAAAAATATATGTCCATGTCAGACATTACATCTTTGTCAAAAAGCATTTTGATAGTTGATTTTTATGGCAGTTTTACAAAAACTTTGTGGAATGATTTCGTTCGCTCCTAGGAAACCAATCACTTAGTGCTTGATATTGATAAATTACTGAGAATAATCCTAGTCTATACTGATTTTTAGTTATTAATGTATTAATATCGAATACCTGTTTGCAAATTAGTACCATTTAATATCAGAATAGCACTACGGTAATAGAGATCTTCGTTGGGTGAAAATAAAATAATAAAATATCCGTATAGGTAGAGGCTTTTATAACTGTAATGGGCAGATACCATGCATCATCATAATTATTGCAAAGTAATCAGAATATTCTCCGCATTAGGTCGAATGCAGTAATGACTTGATAATTATAGGCATCTAAACTTCAGTTCGTAAATCTCTAGACCTTCAGATATTAAGAAAGTTTGTTTTCCTAGTTGCATATAAATTCATTGAAAGTTTATTATGGAACTGTGATTTAATGTTATTCAGACAAAATGAAACAATATCTTGGGACAGCAAAAAGGGTTTAAAAGACCCTATGCAATTAATCTGCTTCCAAGGTATGAAATACAGCAATACAAGTGACTTCAGGATCACAATACATATTTCCAAAATCAACTTATATACATAATGTTTTACAACGTTTATAAATTATTTAAGAGTGATAAAATACGGATTAATATAGTTCAGTATTGTAAAATATAATTTACAGAAAATCATGATAGTTTTCTTCCAAATGAATTGTAAAATATAATTTACAGAAAATCATGATAGTTTTCTTCCAAATGAATTCGCAATGTAATTTTTTCGAGATTGCAATTTTCTGCAAAGCTCTGATGCAGATCATTTTTAAATCCGTCTCTTTATTTTTGTACTTGAAAGTGTTAACATGATAAAGTCATGAAAAGCGTATATATATATTCAGCCCTCCATGACCAAAGGGTTATTGGATTAACTCCGTGGGCACTTCACATGCATTTTGTTAATATTCATTCATATTTTGATCCAAAAGCTACTGTCAGAAAATGAACGTCCTAAAAGAAGAATTGACAAACTGTCTGCAGGATAACCCTAGACTGACTGATATAGATATCAAACTTTAATACATTATCACATTCATGAAAAGGCCTAAGTGCAGTGGACATATTATATTCAACCTTCCGTAGTCAACAGCTTATCGAATAAGCTCTATGTGTCCTTCAATTTGACCTTTTTAATATTTATTCTATTTTGATCAAGATCTATTGTCAGAGAAAATTTTCTGAGAGAAAATATTCTGAGAGAATATTGAGAAATTGACAGGAACTGATCTGAAATAAAAAGCAGATTTCCATACATCATTACGTCATAAAAGGCCTACGTACAGTACAGTGAACTACATAACCAAAAAGGTTATTTCATTGGCTTCATGTGTCCTACAAATGGATCTTTTTAATGTTTATTCATATTTTAATCCAAAAGCTTTTGTCAAAGAAAATACTGAGAGAAAATTTACAAATTGACAGGATAACCCAAAACTGGTCAGATATCAAAATGAAATTTTCATACATTATCACGTCATAAAAAGCCCTCCGTAGAAAATAGCCAAAAGGTTATCTAATAAGCTCCATGTGTTCTTTAAATTTACCCTTTTAATATTCATTCATATTTTCATCAAAAGCTATCGTCAGAGAAAAATATTTAGAGAGAAATTGACAGGATAACTCCAACCTGGTCTGACATAAAAATCAAATTCTCATACATGATCACGTCAGGCCATTATACTATTTTAGTAATGGGTGAGAGGTTTATGCAAGAAACAATACTCGGGGCTTAATATTGATCAAGCGTATTTTGGAGTGTATACAGTGTATATTGGAATGGCTGTGCTTTGGTATAGTGTCTTCTCCAATAATAATTCGTTAGAAAATATTGGATACTTAATTAGTGGATGTGTTAGCACAGTATATACGTAAGTGTTATTTTGTAGGCATAGGTGTCACTTTAACATGTTTACTTTACATTCACGCAATGGTTGACTGTCTTATTTCATTCAACACTCCGAAAATGGTGAAGAGTGAAATTTGTCAACAAGCCTACCCCGTTTCCATAAACCAAACAAGCCTCTAATCCTAGAAGTAATACGGTCCCTACTAACCAATGTTAATAAAAAATTGATTGTTTGCCTTCATAACCAAATTTTCAGTGAGCTCTTCATTTAGATATTAAGGCCTAGTCTTGCAGGCCTAGCACTTAATTTCCCAATTTAAACTAGTTTCTGCATAAATCAAAATATTGAACAACCTTAAAAATGCATTGAATTTTGAAACCTTTCTGTAGATTCAGAATATTAAATTTTGTCTTGAGTTAATTAATTCAGTTTTGTGCTGATGATGTAAACTATCACCGCAAAACCTAATTCTCGTCTGTTTAAGTAGAATTTATTTTGTACATAACTATGTACATAATATTGATCAGAGTAATGTGTTTTGAACTTCAAATCATTGCATTCATCTGTTTTCATTTATGCGCCAATGAATGATATTACATCAGCGAATAATATTACATAACGAGCAGACCAGCTTTAATGATTCTTACTGGTTCGTTTACCATGCCCTGAAAATGCATATATAGAAATATCATTCTGAAGATGTTTTCATATTCCCGCTTAAACATATAAATACGTATAGATTACCTTCATCAGTCGCACTCCAAATACAGTGATTGGATTATGTGTAATGACGTCACAAAGATAATGTTGTCGTACCCGTGTGCGTGTCGGGATGTGGGTGCAGTTGTGCGGGACGCTGGTGCGTGAGTGTGCGGGTGTGTGAGTGTGTGCATAAAGCTGGAATGGTGGCGAGCGTGGGTAATTAGTTGCTGTACTCTAGATGAGTTCGCTGCACTCGTAGCTGATGTTCTTCTTAGACTTTAGAATTAATGATATTTCCGTATATACCTACATGTATATAATGCTTTAGTTGTAATCAAATGATTTACTATGTATTCATGTTAATGTAACTGATTATAATTAATGATAGAACATAAGGAATATTACACAACATTGAGAAGGCAGGCTGGAAATTTGATCCAGGACACAGTGGACATTTATGCTGGGGGGGGGGGGGGAGGAAAAGGTGAGCAGGAGAGAAAAAGTGTAAGAGAGAGGGGGTGGGAGAAATAGGTGAGGTTGAGAGGGACGAGGGAGCAATTCTGAAGAAAAAAATTGGAGATCATGATAACCGAAGGGGAAAATATTAAGTACTTGGGAAGTAGGAACTCTGAACAAAATCAAAGATGAGAACTCATTTTCTTTCGGTTTAAAGTACATTTTTGTCATCTTCACAAACAGCTCATGACAGATTGAATACTTTTATGTTCCGTGAGTTTTAAATGGAGCCCGTTTTCAAAGATAATGCAATCCCTATTTAGAGAGAGGTGATAAATGAGAAAACCTAAGGATAAATCATCCACTTGGGACGAAGTTTGGCAAAGAATGATCCTTTGATTGCAGGTCAGAGTGTACTTTTCTATCCATTACTTATCATTAAGGCAAAAATCTACGAAATTGAATTCCTGGGCAGGCTAATGAGAATGCTATTTTAGATCGATTGGAAGCAACAATAAAAGTCTCGAGAGAATGTCATCTTGTGACCTTAAAAGAAGATTGTCCGCATTCGGCTGAGCCTTTAGCAGACAACAAGCATTTGTTTAGTGGTGTGTGTTTTCGTGTATGTGTGTTGGTATTTCATTGTGTTTATTGTGTTTATTGGATGCGCTCAATCGGTTCCTTAAAGTGTGTGCAAATCTCCTTTTATTGTTGCACAGGGTGATACCTTGGAATACAATAGACCCCCTCTGTCAGGGATAAGGAGGGTGGGGGAGGGAGTCTGGACAAAACTTGAAAAGATTCTTCTTCTTTTTTGCCACAGGGCGGAATGTGTTTCATTAATGAGGTCCAAACTCATTTGGGCAGCGGAGAAAACGAGAAGAACGAAATTTTACAGTATTTGATCAACAAGTTGTTATTCTTGAAGTCTTTATTTCGGTAATTGGACACTACCACAGTGAAGAGAGAAAGGTTTGGTATATATCTTTTAATCAGATATCAGATTTACGACACTGTTGCTATGATATCAAACTCATTTGGAAAATGCTCATTAAATCAACCTTAACATGCTTCAAAAAAAAAAAAAAAACAAAAAAAAAAAGCTTCGCTTATTTCACTATTCCAACTCATTCACAGGCTATGCATTCTTACTAACCCCCTCCCGAAATATGTATTATCACATTTTCATGCTGACCCTTAATATACGAAAAATAACATTAACCGTGTCCCAGTTCCTATTTGATAAGGCCAAAACACTTTCAAAGATCTTTAAATCAACCGTTAAAAAAAATGAAATAAAAAATCTTCGTTTATATCACGATTCCAACTCATCCACAAGCTGTGCATTCGTACTAACCCCCTCCCAAAATTATGTATTATCACATTTTCATGCTGAGTGACGCTTGATGTACGAAAAATAACCTTATCCGTGTCCCAATTTCTATTTAATAAGGCCGAAACACTTTCAGAGATCTTTGGAAGATAGTGACTTACGGTCGTTCTCTATTCCAAACATACTTTTAGTACCAAACAATTTTTGGTTTTCCTAATGATACTAAATATAACACCTTCTGATTTTCAATTATCTCCTGTTTTTACATGGAAAGGAGAATTCGAGTCCAAAAAATTATTTTTCGGGTATCAACGGGATAGTAAGATACTTAATTTTTCCAAAGACCCAATACAGGGTAAAGATGGCCTGGTGATTAAACATTCAGGGAGGTGTCTGGACAGGGTTGGCTCAGAGACAGCACTGCACTTTGGGGAATATGAAAGGATATTGCCTTTTCGAGGGCAGTGCAATGAAAGAATCAGAGACAGACATTGGACGTGGAAATTATGATCGGGAATAGAAGCCAGAAGGGAGGGATTCTAGAATCCGATGTGACATTTAGCGCAAAGCGAGCAAGTGCCTGGTGATTTATTTGGAAAGAATGTATGTGGGTATGCTTCCGAGCATGAGATGGGAATTCGATGGTTTGAAGTCGTTGCTATACCAAAGCCAAATTGATTGATGGATGATGTTCCCTGTCGACGGTGGGGCTTTGGTGTGGTGACAAAAGCGTTATTACATCGAATTCTTTATGGCATGAAAAACAAAAAACAACAAAAAAGTTATCACCTTTAAAATTAAGCAATGAGAAAGGAATTGAAGGAGTTTATGAATAATGATCATTCAATGGAAAAACTATGGATATCGAAATTCTGAAATTTGCATAGGATAATCAAAAGTAGAAGTCGAGTATATTTTTACAAGTACATTCGATGAATATAGTCATTTGAACTGAACTCTTTCTTGATTATGCTGTATACCGAAAATTAAAAAAAAAAAGATTTGCATTTACAATTCAGTTTATTAGTTAAAGAAATAATTATCCGAGGAAAAATCATATAGATATGTATATATATATATATAAATATATATATATATATATATATATATATATGAACAGATAATGATGGAACGGAATGAAGCAGGGCATTCGGTGTATTTCCAAGCTTTCGGCTCCTGGCCTTCAAGTTTATTTGCTAAATCAAACAGAATGAAACAAATAATAATAATAAACAACTTAACAAAACTAAAGACAACAGAACAGAATTATCATAAAGCTGGCAACATAAATCAACAGGAGTAAGTGAATTGAAAAGCTGTTACTCGGCATCTGTTACTCATTATCTGTTCACATATCTAAATTTAACATGGTTCAACCGAAGGTACACACATCCACACCTCTCTCGCTATGTATATATATATATATATATATATATATACATGTATATATATATATATGCAATTATGCTCGGAGGTGTAGTAAATAACAAACAATAAATAAATGAAGAAAATCCGTTGAAAAGTTAAATTTACGATTTTTCGCCCTAAGGGCTTTATCAAGTAAGAATATATATATATATATATATATATATCATTTATTGTGAGAAATGAAAATGAGAGAATAATGGTTATTCTCTCATTTTCATTTCTCACAATCATAATTATTTCCACGAGAGTTGCCAAAGCTATTGTATATGTTATTTCCTTACATATATATATATATATATATATATATATATATATATATATATATATATGTGTGTGTGTGTGTGTGTGTGTGTGTGTGTGCGTTTAGAAGTTGTTAAAATACTTGGGATATATTTTTCTATAGACGTAAATATAAAGGAGGAGATGAATTATAATGAAATATTAAGTAAAATCAAAAGATTATTAGGCTGGTGTAAACAGCGCGATTTGACCCTTACTGGTAAAATACAATTGTTGAAAGTATTTGCCTTATCTAAACTTATATATGTCTCTTCTGTATTATTGGTACCAACTTGGGTTTATAAAGAAGTTGAAAAAATTAGTTTTGATTTCATATGGAGAGGTCATGATAAGATTAAAAGAAATATCCTTTATTTGACTTATAATCACGGAGGTTTAAAAATGATGAATTTTAGAGATATGATTAAGGCACAAAGAATAATGTGGATTAAGAGACTAATCTATGAAGACAGTAATATGAAATGGAAAAAAAATTTTTTGACTATATATTCCAGTCAATTGGAGGAAGATTTATATTTTTATGTGATTATGATATGATAGATTTTCATATTCAGGCGCCTCCATTTACTTGGAATATTTGAATATTTGGCATGACTTAAGAGAGAACAGAATTATTACTAGTAACTTAGGAAATCAAATGATTTTTAATAATACTTTAATCCGTTTTGGCCGGAAAACGCTATTTAATAGGAAACTATTTGAGGCTAATATCTAATTAAGCATGTTGTAGATAAAAAGGCCATTTAAGGCCAGTTAACTATTTTTTTACAAAAAGGTCTTGATGCCAACGATTTATTCTACAATAGTAGCATTTATTCAGCATTGCCGATGAATTTGAAAGAGAAAAGGAAAAAAGACGAAAAGATAAATGACACGATCGATAACTCGGAATTAATGTATAAAGTAAGCGATAAAATAATACCATATGAAGGACTGACTTCTAAATTATGTTATAAAATCTTTATAGATAATATAAAGGAAACCTTTGCGTTTAGACACGCGGAAATAGCACATTTAAATACTACATCTGGAATTGCGACTTCCTTTTTGACCCCGAGATTATGCACTTTAGATGGTAAATTACGTGAATTTCAGTTAAGATTATTACACAGTATCCTATATTGCAATGATAAACTGTATCAGTTTGGCTATATATCATCTAACTTATGTTCTTTCTGTGGAAAGGAAATTGAGGTATACAACCACTTATTTATGAATTGTCAATTTGTTAAAAAATTGTGGCAAGAAATAGGGGAACAAATGAAATTGATGCACTTAGATACTTTAAAATGGGAGGAGATTTTGGTTGGGTTAGATGGAAAATCAGAAAAGCACATGTATATTAACCACTTAATTATACTCATAAAATATATGATATACAATGCGAGATCAAAAGGAACGCCCCCAACAAAGAAAGAAATCTATAATGCACATTTAGAAAGTAAGGATAATGAACATAAAAAGGCAATAGCTCGAAATAAGTTAAGTCTACATCTAAAGAAATGGAATTATTTTGAATGTTGGACGGAAGGAGGACATACACGATAATATCACAAACAGTTTTAAAGAAATTATATTCATTATTACAATTGCCCTATATACTTTGAATTTGCACCTATCAGGTTTTAATCTATACCTTGTTCAGTTAAATTGTACTATTGTTGTTTATTTATGGATGGCACGTTATGGAAATATATAATTTGTATTGTGTTTATTGCCATGTTGAATTATATTGTGTAATTAATGCTCAATTTGTAATTATTCGTTTTGAAAAACTGAATCAAGGAATAAAAAAATTATGAAAAAAAAAAAAAAGTTTATGCGTGGATTTATCTGCTGTCATTGATAATCGAAAACATTGACGTTTGACCCGCTCTCTCGAACTCTCGAACTCTCTCTCCTTATCTGCTTATTTCTATACTTTTTTCCCCTGTTCCTTTACCTCCCGCTCAATGATTCTTATAGTACAAGCTGGGCACAATGACCCACCCTTACTAAAAGATACTTCAATAGAAAACGTGATAATTGTTGTTGGATGGATGGAGGCCAAATTCCCTTGAGATCTGAATGATTTTGAGAGGCATCTTCTTCAGATCGATGGATGATATGACAATAGAAGCAGCTGTGAGTCGGGTCGGGATGGGGAATTAGGAAGCACATTGAGTGACGAATCTACTAATGCCATAGAAAACTCGAGTATGTTCATGCTTCACTGGGTTTGCGGGTGGTTTCTTTTCTGAAGCCGATCCTTTATTATTATTTAAAGCCTGTCTGCGGACGTTATACCTGTCTTCAGTTTCGAATAACATGATTATCATTTCTCTCCGTGTCATGTTTTCATTGACAGATGGTGCATCGTCGACTCAGACTGGGCTCTAAATCCTCAAGACATTTTCCTGATCGAGCATTGATGGCGATGTGTTGAGAAGATGGGAACATTGGTGGGGACTGAGATTCTTACCGAGGCAACAGCTTCATCATCACCTCTGTCCCCGCTGCGGACACGGCCAGACCGACACTTAACGGCCGGTACGCAAGGATTTACGTGGAGTCCTGATCAAGGATCAACCTGTCCAGACTGCATGAAGACTACATTCATGTCAAGCTCAAATGGTGCTTCATTGGATTATTTCTCCACAGAAGTAACTTTAAACCCATTTACTGGAGATGTGAATTTTTCCGATCCGTTTGGAGCATTAAACAGCACATTGTCACCTGACGGCGCCTCTGGCTCCGATGCGCATGAGCTGACGCGACAACTTCTTGTTGGTATCCTGTCCATAGTATTAGCATTGACAATAACATTTGGGAATACTTTGGTTATATTAGCTGTATATCGTGAACATCACCTGAGGACTATAACAAACCTTTTCATCGTATCGCTTGCCTGCGCAGATTTTTTAATCGGGACCATCGTCCTGCCGTTTTCAATTCACATGGAAATAACTCAAGGATACTGGCCCTATGGTGTGATATGGTGTGACCTTTGGCATGCATTTGATATCTTGGGATGCACGGCCTCCATTTTGAACCTGTGCGTGATCGCGTGTGATCGATACTGGGCGATAACGCACCCTTTCAGCTACCCGACGCGCATGACGAAAAGGATGGCGCTTATTTTGATCGGTGTGGCGTGGATCTGCTCTGCGCTCATCTCATTCCCATGTATTTGGTGGTGGCATGCCGTAGAGCCCCCACACCCACCACAAGCCTGCATCTTTCCTTCGAACACAGTGTACCTCATCACATCATCATGTATATCCTTCTACGTCCCCTCTGTTATCATGGTGTTCATGTACCTCAAGATCTACCGCACGGCGGTGGGCCAGGTTCGGGCGTTACGCGCAGGAACCAAGCGCATCAAGTCTGTCAACGGAGACGGTATGGCGATGCGCGTCCACAAAGGAGGAATCCGAACAATCGACGGCACACTTCAGAAGCGGATCAGTACGACAACGAATTCATACTCTCCCCAAACTGTTCAGGGCACCGTCAGCAGGAGAAATAGTTTACCTGGAAAGAAATTAATGTCCAGGTTATCTCGTGAACATAAAGCAGCTAGAACTCTTGGCATAGTCATGGGTGTTTTCATCATCTGTTGGTTGCCATTTTTCATCGTCAATGTCACCTTACCTGTTTGCCAGACATGCTACTTTCATCCCATCATCCTCGGCGTAGTCACGTGGTTGGGGTATGTGAACAGTGCGTTGAACCCAATAATTTATGCTTTCGCAAGCCGTCGATTCAAGAACGCGTTTACGCGCATCCTATGCGCTTGGCCGTGGAAGCGCAAAGGCGGATTGAGCAAGTGGTCAAGAAGGGGCACAAACGGATCGATCGTTTTGAGCAGTCCCTCAGGACTGATTGGTGAAACTTCTATTACGCAATACAGTGAAGATAGGAACTCCCTCGATACCACGAGCAGTGCTCATTCAAATTTGAAATATTCATTACCTTATGTTTATTTTTGAAAAGAAGAAAGTTTCTATACGGGATATGCATACTTCTGAAAATGCTATCACTCTCATCGCGTCCCATTTACTGGTGCAGTACAATCAATTTACTGTAGTGAACATTGTTCCTGAATTATTTTTAAAAAATCAAGTCATGTTTTCTTCAATTTACTTCAATATTTATGTCAATATATTATCTAAATCATTAAGAAGTGGATAATACTTTTCATAAAGAATGTATTCTTATAGAAATTCACTTAACATCACTTTAACTTTAAAAATTCCGTTGTTATTATTCTTCAAAATATCTTAGACTTTACTTTTTATACATTACTACTGAATTGCCTTATATTTTAACATAATACTATCATAGATAACAACAACTTTAGACCTTATACTTTGATCTTTCTATGAGATCTTTTTTCAATTAAATGTTACCACGGTATTGAATGATGAACATTAAGTACAACCTGCAACTAGACCGTTTTTCTTTTTGATAATTATAGGACTACATGTATACATTTCTGCATAATTGTCATTCAAGCTACGCATCAATTATTTAATACTAATTCAGTTTTGATATATATTATCTTATGTCATAGTCTGTGTTTGTCACTTGTAATCTGCGCATAACGTTTTAGAAGCGAGTACCATTCAAAAGAAAAAAAATAACTATTAATTTATTAAATTTATTATAAAAATATAGTTGTTTTAAAAACAAGTTATTGATTAACAGTACTTTATACTGATTATATATCATGTACACATATATATATTTCAAATGGCTGCATTAAAAATCAGAAGACAACTAAATACCGATGAAGATGCAGCAAAATGAAATCAACATCGAATTTGGGTTTATAAATTTATTATTTTTACTCACTTTTGGTGTGAGATTTTTAAAAATTAAAACTTATTGGATATTTCAACAATATACTTTGCATTTGATGTCATCCTTTTTCATTTTTGTTTTGTTTTGTTGTTTTGTTAATCAAATTTGATATCAAAATGTTATAGTGTATTGTGTGTTCATGCATATTCATGAAGAGATTAAATTTCACAATTCTTTACTCAAATATTTTTTTTTTCTATCGCAACTGGTGAAGCATACAGTGATTTTATCGAGAATTTCTGCTGTTCTCAATTATAAAGAATTTTTGTTGAGGAGACTATGTTCTTGAAATGTACTGTTTATAAATTTTGGGAGTCATAGAATCATTATACACCATGAACATGTGATGACAGTGATGGTGTAAAAGTTTATCTAGTTCAATTCTTTTTTTTTAAATACGTTTTTATACAATTTTCTTTTTAAAGTTATGAACTACAATCACGGCGTGTTATGCATAATGTTAGCATGTGAAAATTTTGAAACAACTGTTCCTTGTTTTGTTTTATCAATCTGGCAGTGTGTTTAAATTGTGCTTCTTCATAGGTTTGCTATCTGAAAATAAAATGATTCCTGCACTTTCGTCGTCGTATCTAGTTAATCACAACAACTAAAAAGTTTATTTTAGAAAATTGTGTATGTTGCAGAATGTAGACAAAGGTGAAAGTGGAAGAGACCTATATTGCATTATTCTCAAGACACTACTGGGATACTTAAGCCATTTTTCTGCTCACAAATATAGAATTTCAAGAAATTTTTAGTTGATTAGAAATACTAATCTTAAAATACTATAATGTTTTAAGATGTATAAGAAACAATACGTTTGTGTAACTTAGTTGAATCAATTCTTTTCCCCAAGGAAAATATGAGCAAAATTTCTCCCGTCTTTATGTATAAATGTTCTTTGTAATGCCGTATGGTGAAAATGAATAATATTATATTCTTGTTATTATTTGATTCTTAGAGACAAAATATAATTTGCTCACAACTGGTATCCTGATACATTAATGCACTGCATTACTTAGTGCAAATAGATGCATTTACTATTGGTCAAAAAAAATCTTTATATAGACTTGTATGCATATGAGGATACAACACAGTCCCTCACTGTTTGCTTTAGAACGCTTGTATTTTCCTTTTCTATTTGCAGCAATTTTATGTTGTTGTTTTTTTTTCCTCCGGATTTACGGCTACCGATAAAGCAGTGTTACCGATAATTAATATACTCAGTGATGAATATCACACAGACAAATCGTTTCCTAACTTACAATTAAATTATTTTGCCGCCCTCGAAATGCCAACACAAAATCAATGTAGTAAATGTTGTCATAAATCTCATAATCTATCTCGTTTAATTTTCTATTTGTCTTTTTCTATAGCTCTCTTCATCTGTCGATCTACAGCTCTTTAAATAAATATGTATATATATATATATATATATATATATATATATATATATATATATATATATATATACACACACACACACACATATGCTTGTATATCCATCTCGCTATATATCTTCCTCTCTCTTTCTTTCCCTATCTCTCTCTCTATCCATCTCTTATTGTGTACACTGTAAAAAATTTGTTTAGTTTCTAAACACTTTTCTGTGACAGATTTAAAACACTGCGACGTGTTTATATATTGTACGGGTTTAAGAGCTAAACCCATGTGTTTAAGAGCTAAACACATGTGCCTATTTTTTTTTCATCTTTCAGCACGCCTTAGGTGTTTACTAGATGAACATGTTTACCTTTTAAATGGTTCTAATGTATAGGCTAAACACCAAATGTTTACAAAATAATCATTTGGTGTTTACAGCTATTTAAATACTAAACAGTGTGTGTGATTATGGTGTAAACATTTGGCGTTTAGCCTATACATTAGAACCATTTAAAAGGTAAGCATGTTTATCTAATAAACACCTAGGCGTGATGAAAATAAGCACAGAATGTGTTTAGCTCTTAACTTAGCTACAATATATAAACACGTGGTGTTACACCATAATCACACACACTGTTTAGTATTTAAACAGGTGTAAACACTAAATGATGTAACACCACGTGTTTATATATTGTAGCTAAGTTAAGAGCTAAACACATTCTGTGCTTATTTTCATCACGCCTAGGTGTTTATTAGATAAACATGCTTACCTTTTAAATGGTTCTAATGTATAGGCTAAACGCCAAATGTTTACACCATAATCACACACACTGTTTAGTATTTAAATAGCTCTAAACACCAAATGATTATTTTGTAAACATTTGGTGTTTAGCCTATACATTGGAACCATTTAAAAGGTAAACATGTTTATCTAGTAAACACCTAAGGCGTGCTGAAAGATGAAAAAATAGGCACATGTGTTTAGCTCTTAAACACATGTGTTTAGCTCTTAAACCCGTACAATATATAAACACGTCGCAGTGTTTTAAATCTGTCACAGAAATAAATATGTCACATGTCGCATTTTTTTTACAGTGTACCTCTGTCTGTCTGTCCGTCTGTCTGTCTCTCTCTCTCTCTCTCCGACTCTTCAAGCACATGAAGCATTGTCTTAAAATAGAGCGATGTCAGAAGTAGAGAGAGCCTGCATGCTGTCAGTTGAAGGTACTCCAATCGGGAAAGCAAAACAGAGAAGGAAATCAAAAGTGGAACTTGCCCCGCAGCACACCTTAAATCACTGCAACAACACCTGCACTAGAAAGGGGTCGGATGTTAAAGGGACTGTTTAACATTTTCAAAAGTGAATTTGGCTCTTTTGTACATGAATCTTACAGGACATACAAAAAAGCTTGAAACAATAATAATGATCGTATAAGACAATGGTGGATCCATGATCGTCGGATATGGGTGCCCAGGACATGATATCGAAAATAGTTACCGCAAAACAAGCAAGCAAGCAAGCATGTAAGCAAGCAATAAAAACATGCATACGTGCACCCATTTTCACCCCTAAAATCTCTGATGAATCTTCAGACGATCGGGGACGGAGGGGGGGGGGGGGTCGAACCCCAGGAGAGTTTAAGGTGTTTAAGATAATTTCGATATATGTTGTTGTTTTTTTCTCTGTTTTCAACATTGGTTTTTCAACCGCAATTGTCTCTTCCATTTACAAAAAAACACAACAAAACAAATGGAATTATGGGGTTTGCTGTCCGCAGGCCCCAGAAAATATTTACCATTTTTTACTGTTAATTTCTTTTTACATGAAACATGATCTACAGTCATGATGTATAGGCTATCTTGCTGATGGATAAAATGGTAAATACGGTCGTTTGATAAGTTTGCTTCAAATGATCTTCGAGGGAATTTCCTTAGATTATCACACTTAGGCCTATTTCAGAAATATTATATCTTCTGAATCTTTAACAGCCAAAGAAAGATTCAAAATTGTACTCCTTCCTTTGTAAGGAATAGCCCCACAATTCCTTGCACAAAGTTCGTGCTTTCGTGCAGAGACGTTTAGTTTTTTGCATTTTTCTGTCTTTGTGGTTTAGTCCCATGTGGAATAGCCCAAATAACTTCGAACCCTGTAATTTGGTTTGGGCCTTCAAAATTCGTGGCCTTCTTTTTCATGCTGGATCTTACATAATGTAGAAACCTGTGAAATAAGGATTTTAATTTTCTCTTGTAGGATGTCGAATTCTTTGGGGAGAGAAACGAAATTGGCAACTTTAAACAAGGACGTTGTATGTCAAAACATGATCCATTTCAAAAGTGACACATGAAATGACGATGATCTTTGTTAATTCGGCCGCGAAATGGCATTGGTATGCAAGGGAGCTTTGTGATCTGTTAATTTCATCCTGTTACTCCATCTTAGAGATACACCCCTATAATGGCTTCTCGGATCATAGTGATGTATTGACCAAATCAATTTAGCGAGTTATACAATGATTGAGTCATTCGCAAAGCTTTGCGCCTCATTGCTCTCGAATGCAGGCAGAAACGGTTTACAAACTTTTATGGGTTTGAAAATACGGGATGTGCCGTCTTGTCGACGGCGTAAATTCGCGCCTTATTTGCAATTATGTGATTTTACTTTGGTGTAGATTTATGAAGACATGACTGAGGAATTTCAGAATAACAGTAATGTTTTCAGCGAGATGAGCATATTCTCTCACGAGACATTAGACAGAGCGTTGGATATAGATTATACTGTAGATAAAATAAAAAGTAACATTTATATTCTCCAACTAGACACACATTGCACAACAAATTCTAGGATAGGCCGGGGATTTGATTTTCGGGGGATGAATATATCGTAGACTTGTATAAGCATATATATATTTTCAAAAATAATTGTTGATAAAGACTGACCCCTACATTCAGGGAGAAACATCTGCAAAAGCCTGTTTTCTATGAAACTTTAAAACCGACTCCTGTCTAAATTAGAGTTTGACAAAAGAGATCAGACCCTTGTCTAAGTGTTTTCTTTGTTCAATATGACTTATCGGGTTTAACTAATATCACAATAACACGACTGGTCGATTTTTCAGAGAATAGTAGGGATTCATTTCAAGTCTTATATGTATTTGGATCAAATCTCGCTTTAAAGCTAGACGAGAAAAAAAAATGTATCGATTTCGGCAAATGTTCTTGCCTCGTCTTGTCTTAAGTCATTCTTTTGCTTGCCAATTACGAAATTTTATACCTTGTATAGTACAATCAATGTGCTATTCCTTTGATTGTATTGCCTCTATTTCGAAGTTTTTCTCTTCTAATTTTTTTTTCCTGCACACAATACCGTTGTTTCTCCTTTTACATAACTATCTGTCTATTCAAGTTTCAACCTTTGTCATTCTCTCTTTGTTCCCCATCTCCACCCAACTCCCGCTTTCACTAGAAATCTTCCCTCATCCCATTTTCGCCTTCCACACCTAAATACTATCGCTTGATAATGACGCCAAAACCTAATTATCGGTCAATTATACCAAACGTGATACCGCATAAAGAAAAGCGATGTACTAAGTGAGCAAGTCGTTATTGATATCCAGATGATCGATAATACCAAAGCTCATTAGATACGCTGATTACGTAATCAGTTTTCTGTTACTATCAACACCTTTGAGGTATCAAACAGGTGCGCCTCTATGATATGCGTATCAATTACTTTTGATTAGGATATAAGCGGGTTGTGAGAGATAAAATCAATATGCCTGTATGTATTCCAAGCAGTAATACTGGTATAAGTCCATTGATAACATGATAACATAAATCAAAACAAAAAGTGTAATATTTATAATTATCGATGAAACAGAACAAATGAATTCCTGAAGCAGGAAATTACTTAATGAACCATGGGTACCAGATCGGGTATAGGCCTATAATTAGCCTATACAAAATTGATAAACTTCTGATTGCACTTTTCATGCTATTTATCGCGTTAATAACATCGTCAGTGGTTTGTTTTATATATTTCTGTTATAAAGGGGGTACCTCGAGGGGGTGAAAGATCTTATTTTCGTTAAAAGACCACATTAAAAAAAAATCATGTTTATGGAATGTATTCATTCATGATGCATGGCACTCTCTAAAAAATTGTCAGATTTATCTATTTAGTTGATGAGTATCAGGATAAATACCAACGATACAAAAGTCTGCTATAATTTGTATGTTTTTTCTTTTGAATTCTATTATAAATGAGAAAATTAGAGGAACATAATTAATACATCATGACCATGTAAGTTATCTTTATTTTCCTTCCTGTTTTAATTACTGTCAAAATATCTTAATACAGTGACTCTCAAGTAATTTTTTTAAAGAATGCCTATATCCAGAATCATTCTGCAAATCTTGTTTTGTGACTCTTACCCATAGGCGTAGTCAGGGGGCACAAGGGGTCATTCCTCCCCTTCCCCGTTCATCCGTTAAAAAGGAGTGTGTGTATGTGTTTGTAATTATGTGACTCTGTGATTTTGTGTGTCACCCACCCGCGTCTCCCCCCCCCCCCCCCCTTCAACAAGTCTGGTTACGCCAGTGTTCTTACCGTTTATATATACACTGCCTTCTTTACCTGACGTTGGTGAAACTTAAATTTCTTTCCGCTCCAAAAGTGTTCTCGGTCAGCGAATAATGCAAATGATTTAGCCTTAGGAAGGAAATAATCGGCAGGTGAAAACTTTAAAATCGATATAGTCCTCTCTATTTTACATCTTTAACACGAAAATAGGAGCATTTACTATCGTTCAGCATTAAAAAGACCCAAAAGAAACCCCAATAATAATAAAGGAAATAGAAGATTAAAATTCATCCTCGAGTAGCCATCATGGTCATGTAAATTGGAGCTGGTTTCACATTTTATATTCTAAAACCGAACCTTTACATAGGAAACCAAAGTGATAGAGTCATTAGGTGTTTCATCGTCTCTCCCAGCATGGGACATCTTGGGTGGGATATCCTGTTAATGACATTGACCATGTACAGTGTGTACGAGATGGACATCAATGTTCACTCGAGCTGCATCCATCCACCCATACCAAAAGTAGAAATTTTCGAGAAAACCAGCAGGCCATCTTTTCTGTATATGTTTCTTAATTCATATATTCCTCTCTTTTTATCCCCCCCTCTCTCTCTCTCTCCCACTCTACTTTTTCTTCCCTTTCACCCCCTTTTTTGCCCCCCCCCCCCTCTCTCTCTTTCTCTGCGACGTCGATACGTCTTCATGATGGGGGGGGGGGGGGTGATACATCAATCAGTTCATAGTTTACACAGTCAAATGGAACAAAATTGTTCGACCCCCTCGTCGCCCTCCTCCTCCTCCCGGGCATTGACGTGCAGCCTTGTATGAAGTCAAGAAGTGAGGGTATGGCCCCTATACCTGAATCTCTGAAGGGAGCAGAGGACTCAATCCCTATACTGATGGGGACTGGAGGCACACACATATTGGATAATAATTTTTTATATAGTCCATAATTATTTTTAGAGGGGAGGGGGTAAATGCTCCAACTCCCCCTCCCCAGGGTCCAAATCGACAATCTTGCTTGAAGTCCTGACGATCTCCTCCTACATCGAGCGAACAGTCATTCACAAGAAGTTCTGGGAGCCATTCGCATTCCAAGTCGCATCGCAATGTCAGTCACATTCTCAAGTTTAATGGGAATCTTGAGGTCGGGTCAAGCCGGGTGGAATTCTATTTGATAAGATAATTCATCATTTTACTTCAAAGAAACAAAAAGGATGCTTTTAATCTACTGGTACCTTTACAAAAGTGATTTGATGGACATTGAGCAGGCGATGTATGGTTTATGAGAAGGAAGAGTTACATGCTGAGAGGCAGGAAGTGTTGTCGACCATCATTACAATTTCTTGTATCATATTCGAAAGGGATATGAGTATATCTCGTACAAAGTCGCTTCCGAAAAATTACATTCGATACCAGGGAGCTAATTGCGAATAAATGTTTTCGGTTATCTTTGTGTGCGTTGTGTGTGTGTGTGTGTGTGTGTGTGTGTGTGTGTGTGTGTGTGTGTGTGTGCCCTTACATAGATACACTTGTGGGGTACAGAGAACAAAAGAGCACAATGATGGCCTTTATTCCGTCATGCTTGTGGGGTACAAAATACAATAGGAGAAGTGCTTGTGGGGTACAAAGTACAAAAGGAGAAAACAATACAGTTCCCCACAAGTCAATGTGTGTGAGGGTGCGTGTGTGTGTGTGTGTGTGTGTGTGTGTGAGTTTTTCTTCTATCCGCTAAACCTGAGATGGAATTGGGAAAGGCGACTTTAAAAGAAGATGATATAATCCGCTTCTTAACCCACACCTCACTCTATATGACCTTGTTCTCTCGCATTGCATCCATCTAATATATTCGATGCCACCCCTCCCCTGGATTCCAGCTAGTGCCCCCTCAATGGCAGGACCCTCGCTACGCCACTGTGCCCACCAACTATCCAACCTAGCCACATATTGAGGTGAGGACCACGCGCTGTTTTTGAAATATCATGAGTACAATAATTAGTTTTGATATTAGAAGGTCGAAATGTGGAAATGGTACATGGAGAGGTAAAGGTAACCCCTTTCGGCGGACAGAGGGGTTTGGGAGCACGCTAGATGCATTAGCCTAGGCCCAGGAAAAACCTAAGCTGACATACCTCAACTACACAAAAGTACAAAAGATAAATGTGCCCCATGTGGTGCCTCCGGGAGGCCTCTGAAAATTAAAGTAACTATTTCATGCTTGTCATATGTCAAAGTGTTTTAAAGCAAACAAACAAACAAAACAACGAAAAAAACTCACATTGTGATGACCTTACTCTTTATCATTTTGGTTAATATAGTTTATTGTTTTTGCATGTGCATGTCATATACTGTTCGGACTTGTGCCAGCTCCCCCCCCCCCCCCCCCCCCCCCCCCGCATGAGAATCCAGGATCCGCCATTGGAATCACGATTACTGATAATTTTGACGAGGTGACTTTCTATTGAACATGATCGCTGGTATTCTCAGTATGCATGGAATAATGTTCCCTAAATCAAAACATGTGACATACTTTTAACTGTTCGTAAACAGTTTAGTATAATAGAAACACCGTATCTATATGTAAGCAGTCAAGGAAATACCACGCAGAGGCAACATCATGCTGCTAAAATTCTTAGAAAAATACATTTGATAGTGAGAGTTGTTTTGATTGGAAACAAAAATTAAAAGTGGTCATGTAGTCATTAGAATTCAACTTCTCTCCCTGCTCCAATTTACCTCTGACATTATAGGTTATCCTGCAATGCTGATTCAAGTGTATAAATAGCGTAAGCGTGGAAGAAGCCCGTGTACGTACAGGCATACCGCCAAAAAGTGTCGACAGATCGGACTTGATTACATCCATGGTATGTAAACTTGAAATTTCATGGAAAAAAATTTTCAAGGAAATTAAATGCCATTTAATCCACGAGATTATAGTCGAGAACCTATACCAATCTGAAATCAATAAAGAGGAATGGAATTTATAAACCAAGGATATTTAATAGCCCTGGATGACATAGAGATAGAACGAGAATTGTCAAATTAGATATGATCATCCGGGTACTTAGGAGATAATTTCATAATGAACTGCGCATGACAAGATGTCCACTCAGAATTCCATGTCACAACGAATAACAGATGATCGCTCGAGAGCCTGTTCCCCTAAACTTGAAAATAATATTGGACTATTTGATTTTAAATATACACGACCTATCCAATAGAAATAGAAAAAAAAAATGTTTACATATGATAATTTTGTTTCAAAGAAATTTCGTTTAGGGCACTTCGCCACAAATTTTTGTTCCTCTTGGGATACCTTCCATATCGTAGGTATACCATTTTTATTTTTCAAAAAAGTGAAAGTGATAGAATTGTGCATTCATGAATCCATTTTGAAATTCTTGGCTAAATCACATTGGAAAAGTTTTAAGCAAACAAAAATCCGTTTCTTATAGAGAAATGTCTCTTTTGTATTTCCTTGTTTCCTGAATGCATTATTGGAAAATACCAAATTTCCCATCAACTTTCATACTTTGAACCAATATTTCAATCATGATTGTTTTTAATGATTATAGATGTCTTACAAACTTTGAGTATATTTTTCTTTAATACGCCCCTCAAAAAAAAAGAAAAAAAGAAAAAAGAAAAAGAAGGAACAAAAGAATGGTTAAGAGTATCTTCTGGAAATAAACCCGTTTAACGTTGTTCAAAGACATTTCGGAGAAAATGTCGAAACCTGCTTTTTTTAGAATCTGCCTTGGGCAAGAAGTACCACAAAAATGAAAATTATAAAACGTTTGACCGTCGAGAGGTCATAATGAAATTTCAAATATTGATCTGTCTGATAATGATTTTTCTTCACAATAGTAAGATCTTAAAGGTTAGATATAATCTGTTTTAGATGAAAACATTTCAGGGCACTTAAAAACTTGAAGTTTCTCAGACTGAAAGTTATTCATCTGTCAAGAAAATTAAGGGTATAGGGAATTATTTCACTTGAACTGACTTACTCAAAGCAATACTCAAGCAATACGACATAACATAGATACGTGACAATCTTCTTCCGGAGTGTTTCGTGGGGGCTTTTGTGAAATGTTGAGCATTATATAAGACGACGATTATTCAGGAGTTACAAAATAAGGTCTTAATAGTCGAAACCTTATAAATTTCATAGCTTTTTGTATTGATTTCCCCCTTGCTGACTGCTGCTGTGCATTCAATAGAGATGTATTATACAGGGGGACTCAATGATTAGAATTAAAATGACAGAATACAAAATGGGTAGGGGCAGTGGGGTGGGGTTTGGGTTGATGGCGAGGCAGAGAGGTATAGATAAAGGGAATGGAGAATTGTAGAAATAAACTGTAAGAATTTGTGGCAGAGGCTATGAAAAGGAAGAGCAATGAGGTAGAAATGATATGAGAGAGTGGGAGAGAAAGAAATAAACAGAGAAAGCGGGGGGGGGGGGGATATGATAATACAGTGGAAACAATTAAGAACTTTATACTGCTGATAATGAAATCTCAAACGTAAAAGATGGAATCGACATCGATTTTTTTGTCGATGCTATTTCTCCATAAGTTTCAACTTATGATAAATGTCAAAATAGTGTTTTTTTTTAAATACTTTTTTTCTTTTTAATTATTTTGATGAGTTTTTCATCAAGTAAAAACCAAAATGTCCTATTTTTCAATAATCCGTACTCGTTGGATGCTGCTTTTTTTGAAAGAAATGGGATTACCAAGTAAAGCATTTATCCTGCATTAGTTGTCCGTTTTCTTCACCCTGCATCATAAATACATCATACACATTATAGTTTTATTGTATTTATTCAAAGGCATATACGATGCAACTAATTTTATGAATACAGCTCATACGGGGCCATCCCAGTAGACCGACAGCCCACGAGACCGACAAAGTAAGTCTCGTGAACCTTCAAAAAAGTTGTCAGACTGGCTGTCGGACTCGTGGGTCTACTGACAACTTTCAATCGCAACTCCTAAAAATCAAACGCAAGTCCTTAATGCGCACTTCTGATTGGCTGAAAATAAAGTTGCGTTTGATTTTCCTGAGTTGCGTTCAAACGCAAGTTTTGTGCAACGGGCCCCTGGGCCCGTTTCATAAAACCTGTCGTCAATGACAAGCTGCAATGAGGCAGAAATGATATGAAAGAGTGGAAGAGAAAGAAATAAAAAGAGAAGGGGGGGATATGATAAATACAGTGGAAACAATTAAGAACTTTATACTGCTGATAATGAAATCTAACTATGTAACCACATTAATGTATATTTTGTCATATTTTTTGTTAAAAATACATGTACATTGTTTTTGCTCATTTATTACTTTGTGTATTGAAAAGTTGGAAATAAATGTCTTTAAATTGAAATGGAAATGGAAATTGAATTGAATTGTTATAAGCTACTGAAATCCTTGCATCTGACTGGCTGAGAGCAAATTTGTCGGTAAAAATCACTGACAAGACACTTGATGAAACGCCCCCCTGACCGGCATTGTCGGTCTCCTGGGCTGTCAGTATACTGGCCTGTCGGTCTCGTGGGCTGTAGCTGGTCATACAAATTAGCAAACATAATCATGACCATATTTTTTTTCATTTTAGAAAATTGATCAAAATATACGGAAACACTGTAAGAAACCAGTTGTGCACAGCAAACATAAGTGCAGGGTTGGAGTTAACACTCTTCTACCTTATTTTTTCATTCAATGATCATGATTCAACAAAAATAGTATGATATTATCTTTTCTCATAAGGGCCACCTTCTAAATATAGAAAGAGTGTTTCTAACAGTGTCAGTTGCGTGTAATTATGCAGAAATTGACATTCAACAGAGGGGGCCGGGGGATATCTCCTTTTTCGGTCATGATTTGTCCTGCTTTTTTCGCCCCTTTTTTTCTTTTTGCCTTTTTCATTTTCCTTTTCCTTTTATCTGTTTTCCTTTTCGTTGTCGTTTCGTGTTTGTTTGTTGTTCTGTAATACTGTTTTGTGTTTTCCAAGTCTTCGTAGGCACAATGTGAAATAATTTTATTTTCCCTGGGGGATCCACAAATTACAAGCACTGCTTTTTAGTGGATCCCCCACATTTCCTCAGAAATTAAGAATTTCTTTTAATAATTCATTATTATGATTTATTTATATGTTCAGTGCACTTGTACACTTATCAAGAAAAAATGAATTTGTACATATATTTTTCATATTTTCTGTAATAATATCTGTAATGCCATTGTCTTTTCTTTCTGTTGGAAATGAAATAAATACGAATTTGAATTTGAATTTGAATATCCATGTACCTGGGCAGCTATGACGTGTGTCGTAGATCCACTGCCAGTTGTAATGATTTATTTTCTATTTTCTTGAGTTTTCAACGGATGGGGGCAGGCTCTTTATCCCAAGCAGGATACGCCACGGAAGTCCAACAAAGTGAAAGTCTCGTTTATCAGCTAGCCAGTCACAGATACTAAAATTAAGATTTCTTATTGGCAACCTCAATATATCAAGGATTGTCTCCGCCCCCCCCCCCCCCACAAACAAAAAAAAAAACAAAAAACAAACAAACAAACAACAAAAAACAAAAACAAAAAAAAAAAAAAAAAAAAAAAAACAAAACAAAAAAAAGTTCTCCATCTTACCCTCTTTTGCAAGTCATAATCTATGAACTGGAATCCCAGAGGATTTTGCACCGCCTAGTACTTTTATTAGATTGTTGTGATATTGTATACAGTAAGGACTGTGTGTATCTCTTGAGATAACTACATCAGTTACCGATCGTTTGACCTCCAAAGAATGTGGAGAGAAGAAAACTTAGGTTTTGAATTCTATTGTATTATCGTGAAAAGTGAGGAAAAGAACATGAGGTAAAAGAATCAAGATTTGTATAAACAGATAAAGACGAATCTCTACAAATTCTCTATCCGCACACTGGGGTTTGGAAGAATGTATTACTCAATGTTTGGGTATATACACCAACGGACTAAGGGTGGAACGCGGGATAGCGAGGAAGGGTCACATGCAGAAGCGTATACAGAAATTGATAAACAGTGGTACGGAATCCCCTCCAGGGGGGGGGGGTATAGGCAACATAATTAGCTCCTTAGCCCCGCTTGGCGTCGAATCACTGCATTTTGTCCCCCCTCCCCCCTTGCTTCTTTAAACAGCAGGGTGGGGAGTACGCCATCTTCATTCTATCGTGGATACATCTCTGGAATGTATAGGAACGGTTTTCTAAAAATCTGATGTTTGTATTTTGATAAATATCATCATAGTGATATCCCGGTAAAGTAGTAGAGCTCATTGTTCCAGTGTTGTCTTAATGGGTCATTCTTCCATCGTGGTTTCATTTGTATTAATTTTATTTTTTCGTTATTTAAAAAAAATCCTTGTTGTGATTGATTTCCCCCTTCAATTAAGTCAGTGGTAACTAATCTCAATGGAAATTATGAAATGAAAACTTGAAACATTCCAAATCTATACAGGAAGCTTCGAATGAAGTAAAAAAAAAAAAAAAAAGCTTGAACAACAGTACTTCAAAGGAGACCGATTAGAAGTTATTTGTTATCATTGTTTTCTCGTGATATCTCGAATATAGTAACTAATGCACACTTAGACAGAGGAGTGTCATACCTTTTTGATGTTATGAAACCGGAACTTGGCTATTTTCGTGACCCCCATTCAAATTGGACAGAAAATTGGACGCAGCGTATTGATCGAAATAGCTAGGAGCAATAGGTTATTTCTGTGCATAATTTGGAATTGAGTCAATACCAAGTGAATACAACATTTATCGAGAAATCATAACAAACCCCGTAGTCTACTATAACAGACCTTGATTTTAAACTGTAGAATATAACTCAAAGAGGGAGACAGGCACAGAGATTACGAAGAAGATTCATTTAAATCTGCATTGTTTTTAACTTACTGAAAATAAATACCTGCCAAAATATAGCATAAATATTGACATCCCATTTAGTCGTCACAGTTACCATTTGGGGATTAAAAAAACAACAACAACACACACACACACACACAAAATGAAAGGCTGTATAAAAAGACATTTGTTTTTTCCTATATATTGATTATGATGATATCTATATAACTGACTGACTTTATATTGCCAGTTTTGGGCACCAAGAAACAGCTTGTGTGTACAGATAACGCATGCGTGCTTCGCAACAACCAATCACAGTCGGTCGAGCATCACTGAATTAATATTATACTGACGAAGCTGACCTACATTGCTTTAGCCCTGGGGTTGGCCTATAGAAATGCGATATATCGAGGTTTCGTTTGGGGTGAACAAAAATAAAACGTTATAAATATATTTGTGTTTCTTGGAAGGTGTAGAGAATATGGGTGGAAACAAACAAAAATAGAATGCAACAGAAAACATAATTGATGAATAGTGTGTCATCTGTAACTATGCCAGTTAATGACTACAACAACAACAACAACATAAGCCTATTACTTTCTATTTTCTATTCGTTTCTACCAAAACGTATTGGAGATATTCAAGCCGATGAAAAACCGTATTTACAGATAAAAATGTGACTTGAAAAGTTGCAAATGAAAATAAATAATCAGTAAACCTGAAAACCTAAAATTGAATTATGATAGCAAAAAGTCTAGGTGATCTGTTGTAGGCCGATTTCAATTAACGGCACGAACTTTTGTATAATATCCGAAATTAATTTGTTTTCTCATACCGTAAGCTATTATGTGCATTTCATACTCATGAGCCACACAACCACATCTTGCCTTTTGCATTTAGCATTTGAATTAATGATAATTCGACGTTTTTCATTATTATACTTCAGTTATATATTTACATGAGATGTATAAGAAAATAGAAATTATACAGAAAAAGGTCGTCATATGCAAGAATTTCAATGTTTGTCCTTTTGATAGTGACAAACAGACATGCATAGTTAATCAATGAAAGAAAACCTACCATCTAAATCGCCACAGGCAACCAACCAGTGGCGTACCCAGGATTTTTTACAGGGGGAGCAAATTTTGTCAACTGTCAAATTCTGCTTGAAGGGAGACCCGTATTTTTTTCTTCTCGCCAGTCCTCCAAACCTTGCTCAGTGTGTGTGTGTGTGTGGGGGGGGGGGGGGTGCAAAAAAATCCCCCAGCGCTTCAAAAGTCGATCCGTGGGGAGGAGGTGTCACATTTTAGTGGGTCCAGAATTCTCTGACAAGCAAAAAAAAAAAAAAAAAAAGGTTAAAATTATGTCAAAAGTTGTCAGGGGGCACTCTGCCCCCTGCCCCCCCCCCCTTGGGTATGCTTGTGCAACCAACTGTACTTATCTTTGAACTATCCAATATAATTCAACACATATTTAACCAATTGAGAATGAACATGCACCAAGCTGTTGCGTGTATAATGAATAAGCGTTGACATGAGTTTGGGGTCACTAATCGGTCGAGTTGATCAAAGATGACCATTAAAAAAAGGATGAAAACCAGGTGTACTGCTGTTAATCTTTACCCGAAGATCTATTTTTTTTCACTGCGTAATTAACATCACTATAAGTTTAGACTGAAATACGTGTATTAAGTTGTATTATCAGTGGCGTATCCAGGTATTGGCCGGGGGGGGGGGGGGATTCTACCCAGACTAGGGGTGAGGTAATGTTTAAGGGGTAATGTATCTGGGGAGCCTCGAGTGGGCCGTCGACCCACCATACCCACTGCGAGTGGTTTATCCCCCCCCCCCCTCTTTGGTCTTGTTGGTGATAATAGTCAAAATTTACTGATCGCCACTAACATTAGTGAACTAACAACAACAAAAACCTTCAAACAGGGTGGGGGGGGGGGGACGGCTCCACCCTATGCTGGCAACGCCAAAGCACTTGATTGAAGCTAACTTTTAAAAGATTATATCAACCAGGCGGGTCTCTGATTTTATTACCTGTTTAGCTACTTTAACTGGATTGTGACTATATACGTTAATAGTTATTGAAATATTACTGTGCCATGTAGATTTGAATACAAGTGAAAAGGAAAACGAATTATCAAAACAGAGACAAAAGAGTAAAGCCTGTGCAGTTCTTTATCATTAATGTAAACAGTGATGTTTTTTCTTTGAAAAAAAGAAAAAGAGAGAACTGGTCTTTGGAACGCTGACAAGCAAAGATTTTTTTTAAAAGGGTTCTTAAATTATTCTCTAACGTAATTACTGGTGTCCCAAATCTCATGAAAGCAACAAAATAAAGTAGTCTCTTTCTGAAGGGTTGCATTTCTGCAATATATCTGACAAGCGAAAAAAGGGGTCATTGAGGGGGCAATCACCCCTGTCCCCGCTGTAACACCGCCCACTGCCTGCCTGTAACTACCAATAATATTGCAATGTGCTGAAAGTCTCAGTTTGATCAGTTTTCAGGGTTTCAGAAAGTCTCAGTTTGATCAGCGGACGTTGGCAAGCCAAAGTGCACCCTCTTTCGACAGAGATTCGGTAGCGATACCTGAGATATGTCAAATTCTTAAAGATACGAAAACTTTTTATATAATGATCTATAAAGCCTCTTGTACAAGCCTAGTGTGAATATCCCTTGGTGTCTTATCTCAAAATCATGTCATTAACATACATGCTGAGAATCAAAAGAACCCTTACTGGATCCCAAAGAGCACACAATCAACCAGCTGACATACTAAGGAGGAAGCATAACTATTCACAGTCTACAAAAGTTAGTGTCCTCTACTTTTATGACCCCTCTTGAGAAAGAAGAGAATTGTCGCAAATTCTCGCTTATTTCTCTAATTGAATTATTTATTGATATTATCCTTCTATCAAAGTGACCGTATTGAAATACCAACACTGTGGTTTTCATTTTTCACCCTCGTTCAGTTAATGTAGTAAACAAAAAAAGAAGATATGAATAGATAATGTTCTTCTTCGATGAATGTGGAAGGAAGTGTCCTTGTATAGTAAACACTGATAGCATTCTCTCTCTCTCTCTCTCTCTCTCTCTCTCTCTCTCTCTCTCTCACTCTTTCACCCCCCCCCCCTCTAATGGTATCGAAAGCTTAATGTGCCAGAGGCATGTTCTCTGCATCTAATATGACCTTTAATCTAATTTCGTAGTGGAAATATATTACAAAGATACCGCCTCCCGCCCGAAAATGAGTCAAAAGATTCCCAGTGTAGTAGGGTTCTAAATTCCCTAGGGCCCTAGCTGTCTCGTACGCTCTTAACCATGCATACATCAAGGTTCAATATATTTTACAATTGAATAATTTTGTCATCTAAATATACTAGATAATTTATACAGAGTTACAAATAGACCAACTCGCTACTCGAATCTGAGATTATATTTGCTCGAATATTGATCATTGATCATTATTGATCATTGATCATTTCACCCCTCCCCCCCCCCCGCACATCGGATGTTTATGCCTGTACGACAGAAAAAAAAGAAAAGTACAGTAAACCTAAGGAGATGGATGAAATAACAGAGAAAGAGGTGAGTATAGTTTGCAAACACTAAGCCTGTATTATTATTATTTTTTTATAATAAAACATAAAAGAAAAATTACGATTGTTTGTTGAGTGACTGTAGAGGGAATGATTGTTGCTGAATGAGCGTCACGGTTCTATTTTTAGCCTTTACAAAAAAGCTGAAGTTAGCGACGATATACATTAGTGTATTTTGAACGATACAACTCGGCCAGCCCTAAACTCAATCTATATTCAGTGCAGGTTTCGTGCATTTTTAAACACGCAGTGCATGACCCCCCCCCCCCCCCCCCCCTCCTCCCTTTCTCCCTCTCTCACCCTCTCTGGCTCTCTTTCTCTCTTTCTCTCTTCCTTTATTAATTCAAGTTCAAGTTTCAAGTTTATTAATTTATTTGTTGGAAAATGGCTTTGAAGAGAGACATACTAAAGCTTATCGTCTTGCACTCAGGTATGACCGCAATCATCTTTTAATTGTCTTTCTTCCAACAATAAGTAACAAAAACAATTACAGTAACACTTTCTTCCAAGTAACACTTTCTTTCAACAATAGTAACACTTAGACTCTACAAGTATAACAAAACAATATATGAGTACATCATTAATAATAAGAAAGGGCAATAATATCTCGAGAGCATAGCTTGTAAGATAAGGTCCCTCAGGAATCCAAATTTTTTACATACTGAAAAAAACAAAAAGAAGAAATAAACAATATTAAATGGAAAAAGGGATAAACTATGAAGAGTGACTATATACAGTGGGAGCAAGGGAGATTTTTTACTTTTTACATCACAAGACGCGGAGAGGAATGAAAAGGGGGAAAACAGAGAAAGAAAAATACGTTAGGGGAGGAGATTGACAGAAAAGTAGAAAGAGATGGAAGAAGAAGAATGGAAGATAAAGATATAACAAAAGGTTACGTGAGACGCCAAAAGACATGACAGAAAACGTGACCGTAAGAAGACAGCTGGCTTTCTACTGTTCTTAATTCTCACCCTAAAATCGCATGCAGGCTGTCTTCCTACATACATGCGTCTGCCCATTACTGATTTTAAAAAATAATTTACTCCTACAAAAGCCTGCAAATTTTACTTCTTTATGTCTAATTCTTTAATAGGCCTACATCTCATTCATAATTAAACTTGGAAGAACTAAAAAAAAAAAAAAAAAAAAAAAAATCATGTTCCCATAGGGTCGTAATTGTAATATAAGTAATAAACTTTTAAATTGAAAATATAATTTGCATGTATATGGAATATGAACCATAAAATATGTCAATTAATCACCCCTAGCTGTAGCGGTATGGTACTCTAGAAAAATTACGAGTATATTACAGGGCGATTTTTTATGCTATGTGACTTCGATCAACAGTATATAGTTGCTTACTTCAGTTGGGCGGAGTATTAACACAGCAAAAGGAAAGATCTTACTCTCAATTTTTAGTTTCTCACAGACAGAAATCCTCTTCCTCAATCATGGGGCTATTTGGGAAGGAACCGAAGAAAGATCCGAAGGAACAGGTGATGGTATATTCCTGTAATACGACTTTTATTTGAAGTCATAATCGAAAGTTGTAGTTCTGACTTGTAAGCGTACCTTTTTGTCATAGTCCCAGTAACTTTTATTAGTGTTTGTAACTTTGTGGAGTGTGAATTTGTTCGGCAAACGGACATAACTATGAGGGGTCGGGCTAACTCGGCACTAGGGCGAACTCGGCACTACGGGAAAAGTGAGGCCGAGTTAGCCCGGAGGGTTTAAATCGATCATGAAATACCAATGTGTAAAGTTTTGTTGTGATTTCTAGCTAAGAATACATTTATTAACCATTCTTTTTGATAGAATTGTATGAATAGGGTTTCTGGAGGATTTTTCTGTCTCAGAAACTACACATTCAAATGATTTGATTTTTTCAGATCTTGTTGAAGAAACTGTAAAAAATACATGTACCAAATTTTATGTCAATCCATGCATTAATTATTCAGTAATGCTCAAATGAATTCTTGTAAATTTTCAGCTTTTTTTCCCCCATAGACGTGTACAAATGAAATGGCACAAAAACGTGCTGCTGAAACACTGGCAGTGCGCACACACAGTGTGTGTACATGTAGTTGTGTGTTCTCATTTGCATAGGGCCCAGTGGGGCAGCAGTAGGGGGAGGGCATTTTCAAATTGATATAGCAACATGATCTCATATTAGTTTCTCTAAAATTCCTGCAGAATCAAATTTGGAACATTCCAAATTACTTAAGTTCTTATGGACAAGTTTATAGCTCAACAACTTGCCGAGATGTCACTTTAAACATATCCCTTTTCAGTTTTTCTTAATGAAGGAATTAAGCATACAATTTGTCCTTAACACCAAAAGATAGGAAATATAATTTCCTATCATATGATACCAAATTTATTTCAAACTGCCAATGGGATCACATTTTTTTGTTAGTTCGAAAAAACCCTTACGCTGAAAAACTGTGCGCCATATTTTGTGCTGATTCAGCATAAAAACAGCTGACAGTATTTGGCCAACCTTCAGACACCCTAGTATGAAATACTCAGATGATAATCTTGCAATTTTCTTGATGTAACATAATGTAAAAGTGACATTTTAGACAGTTTAATGATAATCACACGACACAGCTCGCAATCGCCGTGCGAAGCGTGCACTGTGTTTGCATGGACTCGGAGCACATTTTGCAAAACCTCAGTCGGTAAAAAAATGTTATCCATCAAGAATTTATGGAAGTAGGCCTAATATAATATAATGAAATGAATGGTTGTTAGTTTCAGTTTATGTTTGAGACATGATTAATATCTACGGAATTTTGCAGTCATTCATTCATCAAAATATATATCTCCAGATACGAGTCCGAGTACCAAACCCAGTCACTGAGTCAGTGAGTGCAACGCACGACGATTGCGAATGCGAGCTGTGAATTGTGAATAAACTGCCTAAAATGTCACTTTGATATGATATTAGCTTAAGAAAATTGCAAGATTTTATCTTCAAAATAAGTATTTCATACAATTCTATCAAAAGAAAGGTTAAAAACGTAGTCTTAGCCACTCATAGCGACATTACTATACTTCGTGTGTAGACTCTAGGCAGTCATCCACCTCGACACTTTCAAAACACCACTGCACAAAAGTCACCAACATTCACTCATAATCGCCATTTAATTTACAAGAAACGACACCAACATATTCATGAAATACAATAAATTCAACTCACCGATGTTGGAAAAGATAATTCCGAAAATGAAATCTGTAATTTACTGTCACTTCTGGCGAAACGGGGTATCGCAAGTCATGATGTACATTTCCTGATCGCCACGAACGCTGACATCTCCCGCTAAAAAATTCGGTTGTTAAAAGTTCGGTTCCTATTGCGCACACGTAAGTCCCGATTTTCCGTGTGTGCGATCGTAGAGATCGATGTGCACGCGATACCGAGTTTCGTTGTGGACAAAATTTTATTGGCCGATTTAGTCTAAAAACATCGGCACCATGAAAACAACATGCGATCGCAAAAAAAATTGGCGGGGATTTCTTAGGTTTTGGACATGATTTTGACTTTGGATTTTGCTGGAAATATCAGAAGTTTTTCCTAACGGCCATTTAAGGTAGGAAAGAGATTTTAAAGCGCTGAATTTGAAAGGAAGTATTTTAAATATTTATCTTACTTTTCCTCCCATACCTTAAGTACATGCGATAGAAAATGACTAGTATTTTTGCATTCGTCCCGCGTAGTGGTCAGTATGACCACTATACGTGGTGTGGTCTTAGCTAGTATTTAGTAATCAAAAGGAAACCTTACGGATTGGTATTTCATGATCGATTCAACCTCTCCGGGCTAACTCGGCCTCGAATTTCCGGTAGGGCCGACTTCGCCCTAGTGCCAAGTTAGCCCGCATTCAACTATGAGGCCACTCATAGGCCCTTGCCTATGTGGGACTGTGTCCAACATTCACTGTTGCAGCAGTCACAAACAGACAACAAAATTACTCTAAGTCTAAGCAAGATTTAATTTTCTTAAATTTGCTAGATTACCTGATGCAGGGACTCTTCAACTGTTACTGTGCAACAAATTTGGGGATTCACAATTGAAAGTGAAATTTTAAATAATTATTTTCCTTTCATGTATGAATGATCTAGACTGGAAAAAGGCCTGCTGATACACACAAAAGCTATTGAAGCCTATTCACACGTAAAAGCTAGTCTGGAGTACAAGGTTATCCTCAGATAAGCTTGTACATGTATAAGTGTCTTCAGATAAGCTTGTACATGTAAGTGTATGAGGCCACTCATAGGCCCTTGCCTATGTGGGACTGTGTCCAACATTCACTGTTGCAGCAGTCAAAAACAGACAACAAAATTGCTCTAAGCAAGATTTAATTTTCTTAAATTTGCTAGATTACCTGAGTCAGGGACTTTTCAACTCTAACTGTGCCACAAATTTGCACTCATAGCGACTTTACTATACTTCGTGTGTAGACTCTAGGCAGTCATCCACCTCGACAATTTCAAAACACCACTGCACAAAAGTCACCAACATTCACTCATAATCGGCATTTAATTTACAAAAAACGACACCAACATATTCATGAAATACAATAAATTCAACTCACCGATGTTGGAAAAGATAATTCCAAAAAATGAAATCCGTAATTTACTGTCACTTCTGGCGAAACGGGGTATCGCAGGTCATGGTGTACATTTCCATGGCGCTGACATCTCCCGCTAAAAAATTCGGTCGTTAAAAGTTCGGTTCCTATCGCGTACACGTAAGTCCCGATTTTCCGTGTGTGCGATCGTAGAGATCGATGTGCACGCGATACCGAGTTTCGTTGTGGACAAAATTTTATCGGCGGATTTAGTCTAAAAACATCGGCAGCAGGAAAACAACATGCGATCGCGAAAAAAATTGGCGGGGATTTCTTAGGTTTTGGACATGATTTTTAATTTGGATTTTGCTGGAAATATCAGAAGTTCTTCCTAACGGCCATTTAAGGTAGGAAAGAGATTTTACAGCGCTGAATTTGAAAGGAAGTATTTTAAACATTTATCTTACTTTTCCCCCCATACCTTAAGTACATGCGATAGAAAATGACTAGTATTTTTGCATTCGTCCCGCGTCCCGCGTAGTGGTCAATATGACCACTATACGTAGTGTGCAAATTTGGGGATTCTGAGTTGAAAGTGAAATTTTAAATAATTATTTGCCTCTCATGTATGAATGATCTAGACTGGAAAAGGGCCCGCTGATACACACAAAAACTATTGAAGCCTATTCACCCGTAAAAGCTAGTCTGGAGTACAAGGTTATCTTCAGATAAGCTTGTACATGTATAAGTGCTATAAGGCAGGCAGATTTGAAGAAGACGAAAAAACAGAAAAGGTAATAGAGTCTTTTATTGCGCAGACAAAAGCAAGGTCAGTGAAGTTAATGAAAGGGTGAAGAAATAGAAGAAGAGAAGAAGGACAGGGAGAAGAAGAAGAAGAAGGTGGAGGAGGAGGAGAAGAAGAAGGAAGAAGAAGAAGAGGAAGAAGGAAGAAGAAGAAGAGGAAGAAGAGGAGGAGAGGAAGGAGAAAAAGTTAGAACTTCATAAAGAAGAGGAAAGAACAAAAGTAGGAAGATATTATAAGAAAATTAAAAATGGGGGAGTTGTCCGCCACTACATCATAGTGACATTGCCAATTTGGCCAATTTGAAATTCCCATATGCATAGTGATTACAACTTTAAAATATTCATAACTTTTTTATTGCTTGTCTGATTTTGCTCAAACTTTCAGCAATCTCCTCTGATTTTTCCTCTTTCCTTCAGAACACTTGCCATTATTAGGGAAAGTCCGCCCTGATTACAAGTTGGGTTTGAAAGAAGCAGAAAAATTAAAGAAAAAGATCAGTGAAGGTTTGAGCAAAACACTATAAGAAATAAGAAAGTTATGAATTTTTGAAGTTGTAATCAATTAAACACAAATAGGCAACTCCGTGACATATCTTGCATGCTCCTTGCCCATTTGCCCTGTATCCCCAAAATCATTATTTTCCATTTTCTCTGAAGAAAATATTCAAACATACATGCACCTTGGATATAATCATTGTTCATATGTTTTTACACAAAACCTGTATGAAACAAATTTATTCCTTCAACAGAAACTAAGAAAATGAAAATTTATGAAATTTCTGTACTGAGCACATGGGAGAGGAGCTCGCAAGATACGTCACGGAGTTACCAATTTGTGTTTTCTTGATTCCAACTTCAAAAAATTCATAACTTTCTTATTTCTTAGCAAATTTTGCTCCAACCTTCACTTATCTGTTTCTTTCATTTTTCTGCTTCTTTTAAAACCAACTTGTTTCATATCAGGGTGGACTTTCCCTTAAAGGTTCCCTTTTATGGAATTACAAAGGAACTTCAATTAGTAGACTTTTCTACTGTGAATCCAGATCTGTCAACCATTTTACCTGAATTCCATTCATTAATCTGTAAACTTGAAAATAAAAAATTAATTGGGAACGCCCCTAAAATTTTTGGAAAATCGGTCCAGCGATCGATGACGTCATGTGACGTCACACTCAGAATGCTTGACTCCACGCAAGCTGAAAGTGTGTATGTAGGCTATTGAACTTCGTGTAGATCCTAGCTTCGACTTCGTGCCATTACAGCCCTTCATTTTAGTTTTTTTTTAAATCCTATATCAACGAACGATAACATCTTCTTCAGACAGAAGAAATAAAAGAGGAATTAGGAGCACGGCCGTATTTGTTTGAACCAGACATGTCGGATTCTGATTATATGACAGAGACGTCCCTGATTTCAATAACGGAGAAGATATCGACGGGAGACTTGGGAATTATAACTAGTAATTCCTTTTGATAATTAGATTGCCGATTAAATTTTAATTTACGCATATCCACCAATTATGAATCTTGTTTGCGCTTGCAAAATGCCCCAGTCCTGATGAGGCTGAGCTGATAGCTGATCGAGGCAGTGAGCTCGACGTGCGCAGGTGTACACGCCGTGCCGTTCGGTCGTTCGCCTGCTGACCCTGCCTGGCCTGGGCTTGGGTAGGGTTTTACTGGTGCATGGGGTGGTAGCGTTTTGTTTCTAGTAAATTCTAACATTGATATCCAGAAAACCCTTAGCTCTCCTGTTACCTTGCATGTTTTCATTGTGCTGCTATGAATAATAAGTACCGGTAGACTAAGTTAGTGTAGGTACAGTGATAGTTGATCAATAGATATATGATCAATAGATACCGTAGATCAAGTTTGATTTTGGGGATGGCATCTTGCTTCAGGGACGGCCTCTTCTTGATGCCAAACGCCGCATGCAGCCCCGTACTATCGAGGAAGTCCTCCGCACAAATGTGCTCGGAACACACGGACACTGCGGTCACTCGGCCCCTTCCAATTGACGCGAGTTAGTTTCACTTTTGAGGTCCATTTTCTTCTAATATTTGGGTCTTTGAGGAATAAATGTAGACTTACACCCTCCTTTGTGATGTTGCTGCAACCTGCAAAGACACAGCGTTGCGGCATACTTCGATTTAGAGGTGGTTTTCGAGGTGGTATATAACTGCAAGTTAGTTTGCACGCGTGATATATGCAAGATATTGTAAACAAGCACCGGCGATGTCGGTTTGTGACGTCACACGTCAATCATGCTCGAAGAACGAGAATTCGGGGTTTAAAAGGGGGCGGAGCTTAGCAGACTCGTTTAGGCCTGAATACGTGGGGAAAATATTATTTTAAAAATATTCAGATACGTATTCATTGCAAACGGATGTCATTTTTCAATTTAGATGAGTATCATGTACAAAATAACAAGAATTAGAATTTCATAGAAGGGAACCTTTAAAGGTTGGATTTCCCTTTAACAAACAAATTTTTTTAAAAAACCCCTTAAGATGAAGAAGGAAACAAAGAAGACTAAAACCCAATTCAGAAAGGAAGAATGAAAGAGAAGAAAGTCACTAAAGGAATAGCAGTTTCCTGTACATCTATTATTATCTTTACTTTTGATTGTATTCATTTCAGGTACGGGAATGGACATCTGCTCTGAGAAAAGAAGGCCGCCAACTGGACAGGCAGATTAGATGTGAGTAATTAATTCATCCAAAACAAGAAATTATTCCTTGACATTGGATGACAATACTGGTTAGGATTCAAAATTCATAGAACTCAAGGATGTCAGATTTACTGATATGCATTAAAAATGATACAATTTTTTTTCTCAGAGAAATATATTTTATGTATTACTTATTTATTGTATTGTTTATGATACTGCATGTGACACTTTGGAATAGCTTCACAGTTTGCATCATTCATTTATTTTAAGTGCATTATTTAACATTTTCACTTGGTCATGGAAATAGTTGAACTATCAATGATTTCAGGAGATTAAAAAAAAACAAAAAAACATCCCTGAAAGATTTAAGAAAATTATATTTATTTACTAGTATTTTAAAAAAGGGCAAAGTTGATATGAATTTCACTACTTACATGTAAAGATTTTATTTGTACTGCTGATTAAATAACTCTAAAACCATTGATATCATTATATCTGATTCCATTTTTATGGTAAATAATGACTTACAATGTTGGACTTTCATTTTATTAACATGCTTTTCACACTTCAAACATTTCCCCCTTTCTTTTGTCATATTATGGCAGCCATTGAAGTTGCAGAAGCAAAGGTCAAAAGGTCAATCAAAGACTCTGCTAAGAAGAATCAAAATGATGTGTGCAAGATTCTAGCCAAGGAATTGATCCAGTCCAAGAAAGCCAAGAATCGAATCTATACCTCCAAGGCTCATCTTAACTCAGTAGGCATGCAGATGAAGAACCAGCTTGGTGAGTAGCATAGTTACTGGCAGGCATAGTTTGGACTTGTTACCAAGTGGACATGTTGACTTGTCCTGGAAGAAGTGGCAAGCACTTTCACAAATAATTAAATTGTTCTTTTGTAGCACATTATTTTTGGTGCCCGTTAGTGTTGAGCCGTGACGTACTTTCATTTTTTATTTATTTAGTCTTATAAGGGTGGCTTCATCAGTGATTTTAACACAGGTTTACAAGAAGGCCCTCCTGCAAATGAACAAATATAACATTGACAGTACAATACAAAATATGAACATTACAAAAAATCATGATCAAACAAGTGACCAAATGTGAATCAGCAAGTATAAATTGAAATGCAAATAATAATAATAAATTAACAATTTGAAATGTGGATTATTCCACTGATATATAATAGTTAATCTATCATTTGGTTTGATCCCTTTGAAACACATAATTCTCAATAATATAAAATTAATTTGCATTTTCCTCTTAATCTGTTTCTTCCTTCTTTTTTTTTGATAAAAGAAGATAAACAAAAGTATACTGCTTGAAGAAATAGCACACACTACTTCCAATTCAATGAATATTCAAAGCATGGTATTATAAAAGAATAGAGGAAAAGAAAAGAAACAAATTGATGTACCGCATTATAATAAACATTATGTGACCCTTTAATAAGTTTCATTAACGAGTTATAGCTTTGTAGAAACAAATGCATATCAAAATAATATTGGCTAATTCTATTCCTACTAGAACATCTAGATGAACATAGAAATTCAGAGGTTTGCTTTATCAGATATTGCATGGATGCTCTTATCTATCCCATTATTCTTAATAATGCACAAATTATTGCTTGTAGGCCTACATGTACAACTTCGCTGTTAAAGATTGCATTCAAAGTATCATGCAACTAGCTATACACAACAATAAAATTTCTTGAAATGTTTTTATTTAGATTTAATTATCCCTCTTTGCCTGTAAATTTGTATAGTATCTTTTAGGTATCCTATTTTGCAATAGTTTTAGCTAAATATATTTTGCAATTTGCATGAATGATGTAATTTCTCTGTGCTGTATTTGAAGTTCATGCCTTACGGTAACCAACCACTCGGTTCATGAATGCATGATGATTGCCGTAATTATGACTGCTTGTCTGATCTTTCCACCAATCAGCTGTACTGAGAGTAAGCGGTGCAATGGAGAAGAGTACATCTGTGATGAAAGCCATGCAGTCATTGGTCAAAATACCAGAGATCCAAGCTACCATGATGGAACTCTCAAAGGAAATGATGAAGGTTAGTATTTTTACTAATGCACTCCGAGCAGCGTGTTATAACGCACTGCTCTGAGTGCATTAGTAAGAATAATAATTAGCATTTAGTACGCTCTCCATAGTACAGCTATATCACAGCGTTGCAAATTAATAATACATATAAACATAACATTAATACAAAATTAACAATACATTACGTAGAATAAAAAATAACTTACTAAAGTGTACCAACCACCTGAAAAAAGAATGTGCATACCACTAGGAAGTATAAAATTAACCTCAAAGAACTTTATATGAAATTCTATAGATCAACAGCTTAGGAGTATGAAGGAAATAAAGGATAACATGAAGGTGCTCGCAAGGAACCAAACCTCCGAGTAGGGTTCCGCGCCAGCCCTTATCTTGGCGAGGGCGTAAGGGTGTGTTGAATAGTCTACTCACGAGTCGTTTTTATGCTTTTAGAGAATATAATTAAACTTGTACTATCTCTTTATAGAAGTGGTATTCGAAGCCCACATTTGGAATATAGTAGAATGACATGGAACCTCTTACATACAGAGTAAAATATTTTTTGGTGATTGGTACCCTTTAAGCATAAAGTTTGGGAAAAGTAGGAGAGGTTTAGCTATTCCAGGAAGAGATATGATTTCAAAAATTTCTTAAATTGGTCTGTGAATCTAGCTGATTTGATGAAAGAGGGGATATTGCTCCATTCTTTGGATGCGGTTACAGTAAATGTGCGATCACCAGCTTTGCTACAGGTTTGGGGGATGGTGAGAAGTAATGGGTCCCTGGAAGAGTGAAGATTACAACGAGATGGGTTGTGAAATTTTATCCAATCTTTAATATACATGAATATTGGCATTTGATCATGGAAGGATTAACCCTTTCGAGACAATTGACCACATTTTGTGGTTTGGCTCAATAACTTTTGATTAGGGCCCTAAAAAATATTCCAGATGCATGAGTAGAAAGAGCAAAAATTTCTGCACACACTTTGCCCATTTTTGTTGCATGACCATATTGCGTTTGATGCCAGGAATTTAAAAAAGGAGAATAAGCCTTAAAATCCTTATATTGGCAACACATTCAGAGGTTCAAAATCATTGTTTTTTGTCAAAATTGGCAAGTTTTTCAAATTTTCAACAAAGTTTGTAACCATGTATGTTGTTTTCAAAGACATTACATTTTATTGGAATCATGTGGCATTATAAGAAAAAAATATTTGTTGCCAATTTGAAGAACAAAATGTGATCAATTTAGCCCTTAAATAATTCCTGTCATTAAAGGGTTAAAAAACCAAACAATCATACATGTATCTTGAAGGGAATCATTTCGTTTATGGGGAGCCAATGGAGAGATTTAAGTAGTGGGCTGGGGTCATGATGTCAATCCAATCTAATGACAATGTGAGCTGCCCAGTTCTGTAAACTTTGCAGCCTCTTCAAGTGTACCAAGCTCAGAAGGTAACGTGAAGATGATGTGAAGCGCAAAACATGTAGCGGAGTGGGTTTTGAACTATTCTTAAGTTACCAAGTGCAATGGTTCATTCTCAGGCATGAAATAAGTGTTGTGTGTTATTTGTTTTATATGTGACCCGGCACCACAAAACCACCAAAAAGTCGCAACCCGTGATATTTTGTAAACAGCTGAAATGGAAATTTGGGTTGGAAAATTTTATTTTGGGATTTTTGGTTTTTCTGAAAGATCATTATTTTCTGTATCATATATCAAAATCTGGAAGCTGAAAACACAGTAGAAGATGATTTTTTAACTGTTTTTCTAAACCAGTTTTTTGTCCCCGCCGAACGAAGTTCGCGAGGGGACTATGAAACGGGCTCCGTACGTGTGTGCGTGTGTGTGTGTGTGTGTGTGTGTGTGTGTCCGTCCGTCCGTCCGTCCGTCTGTCCGTGTGTGCTCAAATGTTAGAAAATGCTACTTCTCCGTCATTTCTTGGCCGATTTTGATTCCGATTGTTTTATCTGATAGGGCTGGGTGGGGGCTTCCAAACTTCTACACAGAATTTTGAAATTCATTAATTATGCAAATTTATGCAAGTTTATTCAAAATCGACGAAAAATGCTACTTCTCCTCTATTTCACATCGGATTTTGATTCCGATTGTTTTATCTGATAGGGCTGGGTGGGGGCTTCCAAACTTCTACACAGAATTTTGAAATTCAATAATTATGCAAATTTATGCAAATTTATTCAAAATTGACGAAAAATGCTACTTCTCCTCTATTTCACATCGGATTTTGATTCCGATTGTTTTATCTGATAGGGCTGGGTGGGGGCTTCCAAACTTCTACACAGAATTTTAAAATTCATTAATTATGCAAATTTATGCAAATTTATTCAAAATTGACAAAAAATGCTACTTCTCCTCTATTTCACATCGGATTTTGATTCCGATTGTTTTATCTGATAGGGCTGGGTGGGGGCTTCCAAACTTCTACACAGAATTTTGAAATTCATTATTCATGCAAATTTATGCAAATTTATTCAAAATGGCTGAAGGTTCATAATGTTTTCATGTTTTATATTTCAGTTGTATACATGCATTGTTGGTATTCTCTTCTTTTGCATGCAGTAACATTATTATTTTATTCACTAAAGTTTTTCACTGAAGTTTTAAGGTTCAGGCTAGTTAATTTCCACAGATCTGCACTTCCGGCGGGGACATTTATTACGCATTGCGTAATTTACTCATTCACTTGTTTCGCACTGCTTCGGTTTCTTCCTAATTCTTCGCCTTCCCGTATGATCTTTTTTTAATCGGTACCGCTCACCCTCGTAAAATCACTGCAATCTCACGGGCCTTAAATTATCTTTTCCCTAATAATTTTTATACTGATAGAAAGAATAAACTCTCAGCAATCTCATCATACTGATATTACAGTTCACTAATAGTCGCGAAAGCAAATTACAGAGCAGTTTTAAGTTTCATTTCGATGACGAAACAGAGTCTGAAAGAGGACGATCAAGTTTATTCATGTGAGCAAGGAAAGAGTATGTAAGTTCTATGTAAAACAAATTGCATAGGTTAATCAATATGAACAAGAAAAAGAGTAGGTCCTATTCAAGTCAATTATATGGCTAAATTACAAGTTCAATGTATGATAACAGAAGGACTACACAGGTAACAAACCAGTATTATGTAACAGGGAACAAAGAAAGACACCCCAAAGGTCTGGAGTGAATAGGCATTGTCTAGTGCAGGTGTCAGGCCACCGAGGTGCGCTTAATCTCTCATTAGAACACTCTCATTTGCATCATAATAACTTTCGAACAACTAAAGTTCACAATTTGAAGTCTTGGCAATGGAATGAATAAACTATATTTAACACTCCTACCAAATATCAACCTAATCCAACAATTCATTCATAGTGGGTGCTATGGCCTTTTGATTCACTCTCCATTGATTTTCTCTCTTGTTTTCTTACTCCGCACGCTTGAATAGGCCTCAACTTTAGAGCTCATTTCCTCCCTATTTAATACCAGCAAACCTCTCTTACAAGCTCCTTTCATTCGCTGAATAAAAAGGGTTAGAAAGTTTCAATTATAATGAGTCATATGTCATTTTAAAGCTGAGACTTTGTTCTATCCAAATATGATAAAATCAGAAAAATTATTTTTTGCGACTTTTTGGTGGTTTTGTGGTGCCGGGTCACATATACTGTGAAGGTTTGTATCCTTACTGAAGTACTATAGAAACTCCCAAGTTATGGATCTCATTGTGAATAAAAGTTCTTCACACTTGTGTTTATTCTCTGCCAAGATAACAGAAATATTCTATTGCAAGTTTTATCTTTTGCCGCTCAACTGTAAGCCTGCCTAAATGCTTTTAGTTAGTCCACAGATTTCTGGAGTACCAAACCACCATAATTCTGTCACTAACTTGATCTACAAAAACTTGGTTTGTTTTAAAGTAATTTCTCATTTTCTTTTCATTTCCAAAATTATTTTGTTCTAGAAATTGTTACATTAGTACAGTATTTTATTAAAAAAAACTCGGGGGTTGACACTTGGTGTTCCATAAATCAGTGGCCTAAGTTAAGCCAGGCTTTACTGAGGCCACACATCCAAGAATACCGGTGTTGGATTTTTGTTTATTCTTTTATTTATGTATTTTAGTTTTATATCCATGTGCAATATTTGAAAAGCTTTTGCCACATTCATTTTCAGTTAGCACTTTGATAAAAAATGTAATTTATTTATATTTTAAGGAACTACATGTATTTAACTTTTTAAAGGAGATAAGAGAATGGAACAGATGCTCTGTGCCACTGTGCATGTGTGTAACACATCTGTGGTTTTCTCCTCACTCTGTCAATTTGCAGACAGTCTACCAATTCTTTCATATACTCAGTGGCTATTAAAATGTAGGCTGTACTACTTATGAAGAATTGTTCAATATGGAATAGCAAAATGGCACATGTAGCTTTACAGGTAATCTTGAGTTCTGGTAATAATGAAAATGAATTTTCAAAGAATCAAACCAAACTTACAACTTACGCTGAATGTTAATTTCAACAAATATATGATATCTGTCAAAAAAAAATTGGTAGAAAAGGTTGACCTTAGTAAAGAAGCAAATAAAGATATAGAAATCAAGCTAGTAGTCTGGACAGATATGCTTTTGTGGTCTCTCTGTGCAAATGAGAGTCACACATTTCAGTAAATGCAATATCGAGAAATTTTTGTTAGTTTATGTGTATTTTGTTGCTTCAAAGAACCCATCTACTGCATGATGAACAATAAAAAATATAAATTTAAGTCATTTAAGTTCAGCTGCAAGAGCTCCAATAAGGTTTAAATCCATTAATTAAATGTATGCTTTTCTCTCCAGGCTGGAATCATCGAGGAGATGATGGATGATACTTTTGAATCATTAGATGATGTAGAAGAAGATGCCACCCAGGAGGAGATTGATAAGATACTCTTTGAAGTCACAGCAGGTAAGAAAAAAATACTGATAAATGTTTAGGGATCCAATCTACCTGGGAAGTTGAGAAAACTCACTCATATTAGGGAAAAATGAAGGACTTTCATTGGCCCAAAAAGAAAGTAGTCAGTCTTTTATATTTTTGTCACATATCCAAACAGCATATTCACTGGTTGGCTATGATTACTAGCATGTAACGATCCTCCAATTTTAAAACCCCATCAGGGAGAGATCAGGGGAAAGTCAGGAAATTTTGTTTTCATGAAATGCTGAAAACCCTATAATAATGGGGAACATTTTATACATGGTTTTGAAAACATGACTTACAAGGACATTTCTCTCTCTTTCACTTTCATATTTTACCATCTCTTTCACTTTCATTTGTTAAAAAGATATCATATGAGGATTAGTGGCAGGGTTCAGCCAATTTTATGCATTGGATAGAAAAGAAAAAAAAATTTCTAGGAAAAATAATGGATATGGTCAGTTACTTTTGAGATTTTGCATGACATGTAAGTAGTGATACAGCATTTTTTCAAATAAAAACCAGAATGGTAGGAATAAAGATGGTAAATAAAGGGAGGAAATGGTTGAATTATGGTTCAGGGAGATTCAGGGAGAGGTTACCAAGTCCGAGAATATTCAATACAAATAGATATTGCGTACAAATAAAGGAACAGTGACAGGAAATGTAAAACAGACAACCACAATCTAAGAAAACTATTCAGAGTTTATATCGGCCTTTTTATGGATTAGCCCTCATGTATGAATATAAGATGTTTATTTTCCTGTTTTTTAATACCCTGCATGTTCCAATGAGTAATGAAAAATGTATGTGCAACAAATACAACCATACCAAACAGCATGCCAATGTTGTAATTTCTTTTCTCTTTTTCTTATTCTCCTTACCTTACAGGTGCACTCTCCACAGCTCCAGAAGTCAGCGCTGAGCTTCCAGGACCAGCAGAGGGCGCTACAGCAGGTCCAGAGAGCGAGGAGGAAGAAGAAGAAGGGGATGATCTCCAAGCCATGCAGGCCAGACTAGAAGCACTCAGGAGCTAGTGGCTAAACTCTAGCATGGACTTGATACTTAATAGCAGACATATGATCCAGGGCCATTGGGCATATCTGGATTCTATCAGAAGTTCCTTGTTCTGACATGCTGTTTTCGTTATATATTTAAATACATATATTAAAGCAGACAATCTTCAAGCCATGCAGGGTTGACCAGAAGCCCTACAGAGCTAGAGGATCTCCTTTGGCATTGGACTCACTACTCTACATGCTAGTTCACAGCTGGACATAGGCATGATCTCTGGAGCATCTAGCTTTTGTAGTGAGTGCTTCATTTGCCATACATGCTGTTTTCTAAATTGTGATCAAATTCCTGGATGCTCATTCCCGTTGTGCCTAATACCAAATGTTTATTGGCTTGCTGTCCGGTTTGTAATGAAGGTATGCAGCTTTCAAACAGCAGATGCTGCTTTATCTGACAAACCTCAAACAAACTGGTAGTTGAAGACATTCATTGGTTAGTTCCAAGATCTTTTCAGGAGTCTGCAGCACAACCCCACTGCTTAACCCAAGTGTTCTTTCTCACCTTGATGGTTTTGATGTCTCTGAATTGATCATCTTTGTCAAAGAACATGAATATGAGCTGTAGAGTTGACAGGAACAACTATTGTACCTAGGCATTAATTGAATTTAATATACAATGTAAAATGGGTGTATTCCTGTCTTTGTAGAATAAAGAATTTTACTTTACCTGGATGAGATGCGATTGGAGGTACAATACTCCAATCAAAGGGAAATTGTGAACAGCGGTTCAACTAAATCAACACTCTTCATTATGCCTTCACTAGGTTTATCGTCGAGCTGTTGTTTGTAGAATATCAAGTGTGACCAAGCATGACCTTTAAGCTAAGTATGTTTTGACAGGAAGGTTATATTCTTGAGATCCACAAGGATGTTGTGATACTTTGAAGTGGTTCATACATTGTAGTCCCATTAGTACTATGTCCCAGTGGTCCTAGAGCTCTGGTCTTATGTCCCATTGGTCCTATGTCCCATTGGTCCTAGAGCTCTGGTCTTATGTCCCATTGGTCCTATGTCCCAATGGTCCTAGAGCTCTGGTCTTACGTCCCATTGGTTCTTTCATCCGATTGGTCATCTGGCAATAGATCCAATGAAACCTAACTCTTTTATAACCCTAATGGGATGTAGGACAAGTAGGACGTACATGTAAGACCACAGTGTGAAACACACCACTGTATTACCAAGGCTACATTCTCACCAGGTTAGAAAAGGCACTGCTCAGATGTTAAGTGATTTGGCATTCATTCTAAATTCAGTTGTATGCTGAGAGCCAGAAGGCATACTGTATGCTATATGCCATATATTTCGCAGGGTTTTATATTCGTGAATGCTGAGTGGGTCTCAAATTTAACAACACGCTAAAATATTGCCAACGTAAGTAGTCAGTTGAATTAATTTGCCTGCTGGTCAGAAGTTCACCCCTTCGTTTTGCGAAAGTACATCATCATTGCTGTTTGTAGATTTGAGAATTTCCCAATTGCGAATTCAACCACTCTTGCAATAGTATGGTCAGTCCTATTTGCGAAAATTTATGGCATATACAGTAATTCATATCATTTTACAGAGAGTTAAGCTCCTATTGGCTCTCAGCATACAAAATTCATATTATTATGAGAGCCAGTTTGTCGAAAAATGAAAATTTAGGGGTTTTAATGATGACTTTAGATCTTCGACATGTAACAGGATTGCTGGATGGATAAGTGCATTCTTGGTGATGTGGCAATGGATCATCTTGTTTATAGGCAAATAAAGTTACCGTGCTTTACAAAATCAAATTTATTAGCTTACAATAATCCTTTCAAAGCATTTTGGGGACAATGTTAAAAACAGAAGAGAATACATTGTGGAGAGCTATATGATTCTGAATGATCAAATTGCAAATTTCTTTGGAGAATCCCTTCTTACTGCATGTCCATGTATATTACTATTGTAAATTCTTATTCTTAAATATTTGTATATCAATTTATTTAAGTTGTATAGGTAGTGCAATTGATGGATTTGGATGGTCAGAACATTAGATACATGTTTGGATTGCATATTAATCTCTTCAAGTGTATAATGAGATTATAGTCTTTCAATTCAAAGGGAACCAATCACACAAAAAAATGTTTTGTTTGGAGTCCTATGCCTCTATGCTTCATTTATTGATATCAGCTTCAAATATTACTTCCGTACAGAGTTATTAAAAGTTTATTTACGAGAATTACGCGAAAAATTAAACGTAAAAAGGAATTGTTAGTAAAATAGTCAATAATACATTTGCATGAGAGTTAACTCGGTTCAGGGACACATGAATAAAAAAAAAAACTTCGGTTCAGGCCTTATGATTTTTAATCCTTAACCTTACAAATATCTCACATATATATATATATATGGGTGATTTTATATCTTATAACAATAGACAAATAATATTTTTAGATGATTGGTCCCCTTTAAGGTAGTTTCAGTCTTTTGTAGAGTATCACCAATCTAAACTAATGTTGTAATAAAGCTCCATGTACATCTTGTACTTGAGAATAAATGACCATATGTTGAAATATTAGGGTCAAGAGCCATTTTGGAGTATGAGCATTGAATTGCAGTGAATACTCTCTGAGTTGTATACAAGCAAGCTTATGTATGCACTGAATAAATGTGGGTTAACACTATACGATCGACTACGATCCGATTTGGGAAGTATATCGCAATAGCATTAAATATGGGCATTTTAATAAATGAAATCTACCTGATTCAGGATCTGAATGATAATATGAATACTGATCATAGGAATTTTGTGCAATGTCAGCCTTATATCAGGAATAAGGGCCAAATCAGTTTCAAATAGTAGACAATCGCAGGACTGCTCTGATGTCACTATTAGCCGATTTAGCATTTCTTCTGACTAGAAGGCTCGTAACAGGCCGTAATTTCAATTTTAACATTTATATATATATATATATTCAGAACCTCAATCAAACATATCTTATGTGCTTAACTGTTTATATTTAATTACATTTTCTTCCAAAATCAGATCACAGACCGATCGTATAGTGTACGGTGGGCTTAACATGCCCTGCACGCTAACTTTTTTCATAGGTGTCCAGAGTTAAAATTATTGGGGCAATTGTATACCAGGCCCCTGTTACTTTTGAGCCATTGTAACTTAATTGTAAGTTAAGTGTGGTCAGATTTGTCCAATGACAATAACGGTAATGTATGCGCATGTAAAATGTACGTATAACTATTTAACGATAAAAGTGGTCACACCTGACTGATAAAATTAGTGGAGTTCTGTCAATCAATCTTGACTGACACTGCCCACATGATTCTTCTGAACTAACCTCACCTTGGAGGAGCAAAAACGATTGACTCTCAGAAAGTATTGATGAGGTCTGTCCTGGAAAAATGGGTGATAAAATTGATGAGGAAGGCTCATTGGCATATATCGGTGAGTTCTGACCTACCCTAACGATTTCCTGTTCATTTTCCACATAAACAACACTTTTGCGATTTGAGAACGAGTTTTTGTTTACCAATAGCTATCATCATCGGTCAAATATGACCAGCCCTTAAAGTCATTCATGACTCGCTGCAACTCATTCACAGAGGAACCGTTGCCTGCTCTGTGTCTGTTGTGAGGTTCAATGAGTTGAGCAAAACAGCTGTGCTCTAATTCTACCAGAATGTCAATGTTGTATGAAATAATTCTCTCGGTTTGCTCTTGTGATGTTCTTGCTACCTAACTTTGTTTCAAGTTCCTTTAATGGACTGCAAATGTTTGAAACTGCTCTAAAAATTTTGGATGTGACAAAAATCATATTTGATTATTAGATTATTGCTGAATTAACTAGGACATTTGTTGATCTAACATAACACAGTGCACATTGTTAGAAATGATGGTAATGTATGTATGGATGTGGAAGTAAATGATGAATTTGACCCAAGAAGCATAGGAAGCTGAAACTTATGTATTTTTGTTACTAATAGCCTTGCTAGAAAATTTATGTATCTTTACTGGATGGCAAGTGCTAGCCAATTTTTTTCTCTTAGTAAATATACATGTATTATAATATTATTTGAGTCGTTGCTTTTCATATAAAAAAGCAAGAAATTACTTCACAGACAGCAACATAAGAAGAATGCTGGGAATGTATTCTAAACTAAGCACAAATGTTCACTTGAATCTATTACAGTGATATTCCATTCAGGTAGTATATATCCTGTTGCTATGTCAGACATGTTGCATTTAGCTCTGTGCCATCACAATCACCTTTTAGGAAGAAAGTATGGGTGAAATTGGTCTACATCGTATTTTGTAAACCACTTTGTTATCAGAGAAGTAAGGAAAATTGTGTTAGAGATTTAGATTTGAGAGTCATAGGTTTTAAAAAAAGATGTGATGTAGATGTATGGGGGAATGCAACCCCCCCCCCCCCCCAACTTTTAATACTGAAGCCTTTCATTTCTATTTTTATTCATGTATTGCTGTATTAAGTGCATAAAATATTTGATTCCAAAGCAGGCCTGATTCGAAGTATAGACTGAAGCAAGCTAGATATACACAATCCACTTTTACTGTCTATCCTTTGGGGTGATCATATTGTGAACAGCATAGCCATTCACAGTGAAATTGATAGAAAATAGGAGGAAGTGACACATTTTGTATGCATTAACTGAATATATTATGTAACTTACTTAAAATTACTTTGTAAATAAAATGAAAGAGAAATTATATATCAAAGTGTCCGTTTTATAAATTTTTAAAAATTTTCCTTTTGACTAAAAAAACAAACAGATGGAAACATTCTTTATCTCACTTTGCACATACATGTGCAGCTAATGAGAACATACAAATATATATTTTTTTTATTCCTACCGAACTAATTTCCGTAGGGGACTGTGAAACAAGTTCTGTATGTTTGTCTGAGAATGTGTGTAAAATCACTTATTTCTTGACTTCTTGTGATTTTGTTTGTTTACCTGTTAGGGCTAGTGGGGGCTTTGAAAAGTGTACACAGAATTGTGCTATTCTCATTTCGCTACTTTATGCAAATTTATTAAAAATAATACTACTGAACTAAGTTCCGTAGGGGACTATGAAATTGGTTCTGTATGTGTGTGTGCTATTCTCATTTCGCTACTTTATGCAAATTTATTAAAAATAATACTACTGAACTAAGTTCCGTAGGGGACTATGAAATTGGTTCTGTATGTTTGTGTGCGAGTGTGTGTCGAAATCGCCAAAGTACTTACTTGTTTCTTGACGGAGTGTGATTTTGTTTATTTTACCTGATAGGGCTAGGTAGGGACTTTGAAACGTGTACATAGAATTTTGCTATTCTCATTCTGAAGCTACTTTATGCAAATTTATTAAAAATCACAAGAAATACTTCTGTATTATTTTTATAGCTATTTTTGTTGTTGTAAATTATTATTAATGAACATGTGGAATAATGAGACTCACGTCGGCATATTATAATCTGAGCTATCGAAAGGGCCTGCAGTGTTATATCAGTGGGGAATCCCCACTGTCACATATGCATGGCAACCATAGATGGCAACACAAATATAGGGCCACACATTGTAACCACGGGCGGTCTTCGGCAACTTTTTTTGTATTTCACAATAGGATGTGAGTATTAGTAATAACTTCAACATTTTATCTAAGGCTTAGAGCAGCTGGTCATGACTGAGGAATTGATTAGAGTTGGGAATTCCCAATCGTGTCGGCCAATCAATATGACATTATACTACATGTGTTACAACGGAATGCAATAGTGTCTCATTTAAACTCGTTGATGGTTCGACTATTTACTGCTACTGTATTAAAGAGATAGCACAGCGTAATAGTAGTTCACGTTTATCATAAATCAGTGGATAGGGGAAACTAATTTGACGTTTGTAGACCCTATAGGAATTCTATCGGGGCCATTTAAAATCCACACTTCAAATGGGTATGTATAACGAATGTGATATTCTTTCAAATGGAACTAATGTCTAGATCTATTCGTCATTTAAAGATTGCATTTATAATAGGCCTACATGTATATATATATATATATATATATATATATATATATATATATATATACCAACCGATCATTTGTTTCTTCTGGGTATTCTCCACTAATTTTTTCACTTGCCTTCTTGTTTTCCTTTTTTTTTTCTCCGTTATTCTTTCTTAATGTTATCAAACACCATTATCATTGAACAATATCATTTTATCATATGACTGTGAAAAAGTGTGTCCAACCTATATGTATGTATATATATATATATATATATATATATATATATATATATATATATATATATATATATATATATATTTATTTATATATTTATATATTTATTTATTTATTTATTTATAAATATAAAGATACAAAACTGTGGTTATGGGGACGTATAACAATGCGATTTATTTATTCAGTTGAAAACAACCCGGTTACGGGGACACTGGGATGACTAAACAATGCGAATGTCCTCATAACCATACAAGGAAACCCTAGATCAAAGGATTATTGTGACCAGGGGCGGCGCCAGGGTATTTAAATAGGGGGGGGGGGGGGGCAAAATGACGCGTATAGCAACGTCGCACGTCGAGGGTCTTGAAATAACAAATGGGACTATAACAGTTATGTCATAATTGCATGGCCTAGCCTTCTCTTCTCCATTTCCCCTTCTCTTTTTCCTTTTTTCCCCCTTAATTCTTCCTCTTTTTTTTTTTTTTTTTTTGCTCGCTTGAAAAATGATAGGGGGCGGCCGCCCCCCTGCCCCCCTGTAGCGCCGCCCCTGATTGTGACCACAATAATTATGTGCTCTATGAAAGTAATATTCTATTGTCTTTAAATATGCTTACAAATGCTACCTTGCTGTTGATAGCATTATTCCATGCATTGCTTCACCGAGCTAGACTGTTTTAAAAATGGCATATAAAAATTCATTTGTGCGAGATTTTAAAACTTTGAAAACGTCCATATCGTATCACATGCAATCATGCCGTAAATTAAATGAAAGCTTTACAGGTTGATACGCAAGACTTTTATCGTGTGATTATGTGCAGTCAAGGTATCATTTGAAAGCATATTACTTCTGCAATATCATAATAGATAATCGTAGTCACAATGAAAACAGCTTTATAAAAATAACTCTTTGTTTTAGGGTTTTGTTTTTCTGGGTCTGTATATACAAGCGTGAGGATAGAGGAAACATGAGACAGGGATGTTTACACAAAGTCAACCCATATATCACACATACATTAATCACCCCATCGAAACTTACTATGTTTTACATTAAATTTTCTGTACAATATTTCATTGAGTTATGTGTTGCCATGAGGATATTATGTTGATATCAACAAGCAAATATTTTGTTATCCAGAATATAAAAAAGCACACAATTATATGTGTGTGTGTGTGTGTATATATGTATTATGTTAGTAATAACTCTTCAGAACCTGAAGAAGGCCGGGTAGATAACACTTTCAACTATTTATATCACAGGGGTCGTTTCATCAAATCAACTCCATGACAGTCATAACTTTGTCGGCGATCTACGGAAATATGTCATGGACTAGACAAACTGTTTCACGAAGACATAATAAACGACAACTCAATGATATCGATACTCATCGGCTAAAAAACATAGTCTATATCACAGTCCATTGGATTTATTGTCAATTACCCAAACAGACTTAGAGGCTCCGTTTTCCCCAAACTGTTCCAAAATGTCAAAAATGGCAGCGAAAATTAATACTGATGATACAAACATCCCGTTTTCATGAAAAGATGTGTTACTTATGGCATCTTAGAATTTATAAAATTGAGAAAACTCGAGGATGCTTTTGAGATGTACGAATCTAGATTTATAAATAAGAGGATACCGTAATTCACTAATTATGGAAAGAAGACCCAAATCGTGTAAACTTTAGAGAAAATGATTGAATTCAGATATTTTATTACCCAATTTTTCATATTCAGTTATAAAAAAATAGATTTGATATCAATTATATCAAAGGATTGCGTGAAAAGGGAAAAATATAGGAAAAATACATACCTGATAAATTGTCGTTTAAATTGGTCTGTATATACAGACTGTTCCGTTTTAGACGCCTTTTCTATGGTAGACCGATGTGGGTATTTTAAATATTAATTTCATTTACTTGTTGGAGGGTCAAGAAGTCATAAGAACATATTGTCCATCTGTAAAATATTATAATAAAAACATAAGTAAAACTATTTGATAAAAAGAATGATAAAGAAATGTGCTTGGAGATCAGGAAATAATTTTCTCTTAACTTACATTTTTCATTTTTTCGCAGCCCATAGACTAACTAAAAGCTGGCTTGTGCGTTCTAAAAAGATATGACAGGTTTGGAGTACCGACAAGTCACTTGTGAAACAGTTAGCGGACAAGTTGAGCGACAGCGTCGAGATGTCGCTGATCTTGTCGTTATGACGGTTTGATGAAACGACCCCCTGGTGTCCCAGATGTTTTAATTTATTGTCAACCCAGAGTAGTAGTTAGTTCACCCAGGGTAGATAAGAATCCCAACTGCCTATATCACAATCATCCTAGACACTTTAGTTTATTGTCAACCCAGAGTTGTCTTTGTGTCCATAAAGTCAACCCAGGGTAGATAACAATAATTCCTACTCTCTATAATCGACCCGGGGTTCGTCTACCCGGGGGGGGGGGGGGGGGGGGGGGCTACCCCGGATAGACTCTCATGTGGATATTTCCATTGTGTGTGAGTGTGTGTGTGTGTGTGTATATATATATATATATATATATATATATATATGTGTGTGTGTGTGTGTGTGTGTGTGTATGTGCGCCCATTTAAAGCGATGACATAGGCATGAACTTTACATTCGGACCGATGACACACAGCGAACCGATGACGTCATCGGTTTGCAGACCTGCGCAGTTAGACCCAAATTACATGCTTTTGCATATAGGGGTAGGTCATCAGTTAGTGTTACGCGAACAAGTCGTCGGTTGTATAGAAACATTTCAGACGGGTCATCGGTTATGCGGTTGAATTCTACACACACAGGTCATCGGTTATGCAGTCAAATTCTAGGTTGTAAAAGATGTCATCGGTTACTATGCGCGCACAGGTATGCGTGTGTGTGTGAGGGTGTGGGTGGTGTGTGTGTATGTGTAAAATATTCAATCAGCAAAGTAGCTCATGTTCTTCAGTTGTCTTTGAGGTGTAGGACAATATTAAAACGCGGGTCTCTGATTATCGTAACTGATAGATGATGTATATGTCTTCCGTGTAAATAGGGAATGAATTTTCGAAACTTCGTTTTTCTTGCTGGTACTAACAGCATATCCTTCATGTCCTTTGTCGTCTGCATTTTGGTAAAATCCGCCTCAATAAATTTGCCATATGATTTAGAGAGTGAGAGGGAAAGAGAGAGAGAGAGAAAGAGTGTGAGAGAGAGAAGGGGGAGGGGGTGGATGGGGGAGAAAGAGAGAAAGAGAAAAAAATAGACATGCGTCAAGAACTCACGGAATGGAATTTCACTGCTTAAAACAAAATTGAGTTGTACTATGTCTGGATTAGGTAAAAATTTTCCGTTGTTCATGGGGCGTCATTTCGATTGCATGGGCCGCGGAACCGGGGGGGGGGGCTGGGGGCTGCAAACCCCCACTTTTTTTTTTTAGTAGACACGTTTAAAAAAATGTCGGTAAAAAGGCTCGAAAATTGTCATTAATGAGTGCAACATCATTGACATCTGTCTTTAATTATTCTCAACTAAACGGGATTGTTTTTAGTGATTGAAAATAGTCAAGTGTTACTCCCATCTATAAGGGCAAAGGTTCCAAAGAGTTGTGCTCAAATTATAGGCCAGTATCGGTCGTATGTCATATAGCAAAGATTATAGAAAAAATTATTCAATCAAATCTACATGAGTATTTTATCTCTAAAGAACTGATTACAGTGGATCAATCTGCCTTCTTGAAATACCACTCTACTGTAACTTGCCTCCATCGTGTGGTAGATGATTGGTATGATGCTTTAAATAATCATGAAATGGTTGGGGCATGTTTCCTTGACATATCTAAATGTTTTGATACTATTAGTCATGATTTATTACTGTTTAATTTAAATTAAGACACTATGGTATACTTGGTAACGAACTCAAGTGGTTCGAAAGTTATCTTACCAACAGAAGACAGTCTGTAAATTGTCATGGTAAGCAATCTCAACTAGTTGATCTTCATATTGGAATTCCTCAAGGAGGGGTTTTAGGCCCAGATTTATTTTCAATATTCATAAATGACATTGTTCAAAGTGTTTCAAATGGGATATGTAATATATTTGCCGATGATGTCATAATATATACCACCGAATCAACATTAGGAGTTGTAGAAGAAAACCTACGAAAATGTATCAATAGCATCAATGACTGGTGCAGTGATAACCGTCTCCAAATTAATGCTTCTAAAATAAACATCATGCTTATTTCTACGCTTAAATCCAAATGTAGAGGAGAGCTTAAAATTACTCTCAATGGAAATGAATTGCAACAAGTAAACAGTGTAAAATATCTCGGTGTCGAAATCGATTGTAATCTCTCATGAGACAATCATGTCAAGCAACTTTGTAGGTCATTATCCTTTAAAGTGCATGCACTTAGGCGGCTCAACTCAGTACTGAACAGGCAACTCATGAATACTCTGTACAAGACAACGATACAGCCCTGTACAGACTATGCTTGTTCAGTTTGGGGCAACAGATAAAACAGGAATCTTATTGCAAAATTACAAAGACGTGCTGCTCGTATCGTGATCAAACAATTTGACTACTCCGTAAGCAGCACAGATTTGTTTAGAGAATTAAATTGGCAACCGTTTGAAATGAGACGCAATTATTTTAAAAGTATTTTGACATATCAATGCGTTTATGGTCTTGCTCCTTCAAGGTTATGCAATGAAATTGAAATGTACTTTGATAGGCACGGACTCAACACAAGCAATGCTAATTCATTAAATGCTGTTTTACCTGAACCTAACATTGAAAGTTTCAAGCAATCCTATAAATATGCTGCTATCAAATTATGGAATTCCCTGCCAACATCTCTCCAAAGTCTTCAATCTCTTCAGTCGTTCAAACGTATATAAGCAAACATACTTTTAAGTCTCCATAAAAGTCTTCACGTTCCACATTTCACCCTGAATTATTAACATATTCTACCTTTTAGTTGCAGTTATCTCTATTATTTCATATACCCATCTTCATAGTCGTTAAATTATTGTTGTTGTTTTTTATTATTTTTTTTTTTTTATAGTTTTTGTTATTTCAATTTAATCATTTCCTTGCTAAGTTAGTAAATTTTTCATTGTGTGCCTTTATTACTAATGTATTTTCTTAAGTAAATTATTATTATCTCATTCTACACCTATTCACCTTATTGGTTGGGTCTTATTTCAGTTTATGTTTTCTTTAGTTTCGTTATTTTAATTATGATAATACCAATACATGTTAATTCTTAAATCAATTGACGCCATTTGTTTTAAATTTATTATCTAATGCCACATCTTTTACATTCTAAGTTTTGTGCAAGAATATTTTGGAATTATCATTGTGATATTTTCCCACACATTATACATAATAACTTAATTATTGTTTGATATCTCTTTTTTGTAATTTTCTTTTATATTCATGTTTTATAATCTTGTCATCCTGATTAAATATGTTCAAATAAATAGTAAATAAATAAATTAATATATATATATATAAATAAATAAGTGAATAAATGAATAAATAAATAAATAGATAAATAAATAAATAAATAAATCAGATCACTTTCAAAAACGCTCCGCGGCCCCTGGATTGTGTTATTACTCGCGCTGATCATAGCCCGTGAAGGCAATAAGTGTAGGCGCCAGTTATTGAAGGCAATGTTTGCATTGTTCACTTTGCATTCACTTTTTTGTACGATATCATTGTCACATGGTGCGTCAAGGAGGGCGCCAGTCGCTGACGCTCTGCTGACGCTGTCCTTACATCAGGTAAAATGACGCGTCTTTACAATACGATTCATTGTACACTCTAGAATATGTCAAGTAATTTTTTTTTTTTTTTTTTTTTACCACATCGCCTGGTCACATTTTTTTCTTAATTAAATTCTAGTCATTCTGACTAGGATTCTGTTCATTTTGACGAGGATTCTGTTCACTTCAACCTGAAGCTGGTAGTTTTGACTAGAATATTGCAGGTGCCAGGGGCGGCGCACCCGGGGGCAGGGGCACAATGCCCCCACTTTTTCAAGCACCCCAAAAGTGCCCTTTTTACATCTGAAAATACCCCCTTTCTCTCTGATAGCTGCCCTTTTTGTCCCCGCCGAACGAAGTTCGCGAGGGGACTATGGACTATGAAACGGGCTCCGTTCGTGTGTGCGTGTGTGCGTGTGTCCGTCCGTCCGTCCGTCCGTCCGTCCGTCTGTCCGTGTGTGCTCAAATGTTAGAAAATGCTACTTCTCCGTCATTTCTTGGCCGATTTTGATTCTGAATGTTCTATCTGATAGGGCTGGGTGGGGGCTTCCAAACTTCTACACAGAATTTTGAAATTCATTAATTATGCAAATTTATGCAAATTTATTCAAAATTGACGAAAAATGCTACTTCTCCTCTATTTCACATCGGATTTTGATTCCGATTGTTTTATCTGATAGGGCTGGGTGGGGGCTTCCAAACTTCTACACAGAATTTTGAAATTCATTATTCATGCAAATTTATGCAAATTTATTCAAAATGGCTGAAGGTTCATAATGTTTTCATGTTTTATATTTCAGTTGTATACATGCATTGTTGGTATTCTCTTCTTTTGCATGCAGTAACATTATTATTTTATTCACTAAAGTTTTTCACTGAAGTTTTAAGGTTCAGGCTAGTTAATTTCCACAGATCTGCACTTCCGGCGGGGACATTTATTACGCATTGCGTAATTTACTCATTCACTTGTTACTACTGAAAGTGCTCCTTTTTCTTTTTAATGAGTGCCCTTTCCCCTTCTGATTAGTGTCTATTTTTATCATTCTGATAAGTGCCTCTTTTCAAATCTGATAATCCTATCTCTCTAATAAGTGCCCGTTTCCCCTTCTGATAAGTGTCCCTTTTCAAATCTAATAATTGCCCCCTTTTTTTCTCTCTTTTTCTCCTTTGATAAGTGCATTTTAACTTCTAATAAGTACCCCTTTTACTATCTGATATGTTCCCTACTCCTCTTCTCATACATAATATAAGTGCTCATTTTCACCTCTTACAAGTGCCCCTTTCCACCTCTGATAAGCGCCCTTTCCTGTTCTAATAAGTACCCCTTTTTATTTTTTCCATTGTTTCTTACAAAAAGAGCCATATCTAGCTTCAAATAATCAGTCCGACTTTATGTATAGTAACATGTACCAATATTACTATAACTACAATGTAAGCCATGCAGCAGAGCTGGAGGCAAGAGGGGCACAATGGCCACCCCCCCCCCCCCATCCTCCAAAGCAAAGGATTTCTCATTCCGCTAGCTCGAATGTGCCCATAATTTACACCAAGTAAGGGCAATAGGTTTTGAAAATTTCCCCAAACTCGCTTGATACGCTCGCTCGCTAGCTCTTATAGTAGGCCTATATACATCGCATAATAATGTTGATATCGATGTAATCCTAAAGGAAAACGACAAGGTTAATGTACGAATTAAAAGATCATTCGACATTTCCCCCAAATGAATTTGCTATCATTTTCATTAAATCGCTGTAAATAATTTGGAAATATTTGCTCGCACATGAATCATAAGACCATTACACACAACTGCTAATTGGGGAAGCTGTAGCAGAACCACCATAAAAATGAAGAAGATGATGCTTGATAATATATTAGACCGTAGGGTAATACCAGTGTCACGAAATTGCCAATTTTCGTTTTATATTATATTTTATGTAGGTGCCTTTTTTCCTCCAAAATGCACTTTTTTTGTTGCACCTCCCCCCCCCCCCCCCCCCCCCCACTTTGCCACGGGCACCTGCCCCTGGCAGGTGCCCGTGGGAATAGTTATTCTAGTCAAATCTGACTAGATTCTATTCATATCTGACTAGATTGTTTTTAAAGTGTATACTCTCAATACAGATTTGTTTATAGGACGAGATCAATGATGAAAAAAACATCATATAAGTCCTCTGGTATATTTTCCTAACCTCGATACGAGTATTCACTGGTACTCATCTGTTTCATTTTTAATAGCACATCCGTTGAAAAGAGCTGAAACGAAATACGAGATCGTGTTAAGGACAATAAATTAAGCTGGTATCTGCTAGAGAGGCGCAATTGGTGCAGCCACGGGACACGGGGATCGATACCCCCGACACTCAATTCGCTTTCATTTTGCAGGCGCTTTTGTCGCTACAACACATGTAATTATTAAAGTTTGTCGGTACTTGTGATTCTTTTTTTGTTGTTGTTGTTGTTGCTTGAAAACTTTATTTTTTACCACTAGAATAAGGGAATCTGGACCAGACGTAGCGTTTTATAAAATGAATTTTCCCACATATCCTGTCTGAAAGAATTTCTTTCTATAAACCTGTATATATATACAGTGTGTGTGTGTATATATATATATATATATATATATATATATATATATATATATACAGTGTATATATATATATATATATATATATACAGTGTATATATATATACATACATGTACATACATGTATATATATATATACATATATATATATATATATATATATATATATATATATATATATATATATATATATACATGTATGTACATGTATGTATATATATATACACTGTATATATATATATATATATATATCGCATTTTGCAGGCGCTTTTGTCGCTACAACACATGTAATTATTAAAGTTTGTCGGTACTTGTGATTCTTTTTTTGTTGTTGTTGTTGTTGCTTGAAAACTTTATTTTTTACCACTAGAATAAGGGAATCTGGACCAGACGTAGCGTTTTATAAAATGAATTTTCCCACATATCCTGTCTGAAAGAATTTCTTTCTATAAACCTGTATATATATACAGTGTGTGTGTGTATATATATATATATATATATATATATATATATATATATATATATATATACAGTGTATATATATATATATATATATATATACAGTGTATATATATATACATACATGTACATACATGTATATATATATATACATATATATATATATATATATATATATATATATATATATATATATATATATATATATATATACACACACACACTCACACACACACACACACACACACACACATTGTATTCCTTATCAACATCCCCGTTCTGAATTGTTTCAAACAGTTCATGATAGAGTTTCAGACCATTCATGTTACATACTTCAACAAAATCACAAAATGAGCAAACTGTTGAACTATTCAGATGTATTTCCATTAATAGTTTATCTCTGGAACACTGGGATAATGAACTTTACTCAACGTTAAAGATCTAAACTCTTCTGTGCTATTTCCTAGCCCACAGCTGTAGATGATGATTTGACGAGAGCCTAGTGTATATTATCGTCTCTTTATTTTTCGTCGCACGAAACATGCGAAAGTTGTCTTGACGAGAATTGCCTCGTCTCCAAAACTTAATTCTTTTGCACCGTCTTGCACTATGCCTATATCGCTTAGAAAAGTTGTGCGTAGAGCACTATTAAAAGTATCAAATATCGTTAATTATGTTTTTCTTTGGCAGCATGGAATAGGCATGACGTATCTTTTTTGCGAGCTCTTTGGAGGAGTCTGGCTCTTCGCTTTTCATCAAGCTCATGGAAGACATATGCTGGTGTCTCCCTAGATCGAGTATGCTACGACCACGATAGTGCCTCGTCCCTTCCTCCACATGGACGACGACTACCGGACAACATGGGCCTGTGTGTCGACGACGAGTTCATGGCTACATGCCCGAGCCAACCCGTCTTCGGCTTCGAAGGGAACGGGAACGCTCACGCCGAAGAGATGATACTAAATTGGTTACGTAGTAGGGTAAACACTTCAAAATGGCCGCCAGCGGACGGACAAATGCACACGATACACCTTTTCACACTTTTATCTCCGTGCAGTGGATGCGTCCCAAGATTAGAGAGTTTTTTACGTCTGCTTTGTGAAAAGGGACTGATGGGGAGAGTCCGGTTTGTCCTGGGCTATTCCCAAGAGTACACGCCTTGGAAACCCGGTACACCGCTAGCACAACGAACCTTTCCTGGTCCTGATGTCACCATTCCATGGCTTTATAACCTCCAGTATTGGTATCCTAACTTCAAGGTGTTTAAGATTTATTAGCAGCAAATCAAACTGAAAGAGTAGAAGACTTGTTGTTTTATTATAGTTTGTATCAGAACGTATATTTTTGTTTATGGAAAATAATGTATATCTTCAATTGAAACTGTTTGGTAATAGGCCTGTTGGTCTCCAAATGAATTAAGGCTTCTTTCTCTCTCTCTCTCTCTCTCTCTCTCTCTCTCTCTCTCTCTCTCTCATTCTCTCTCTCTCTATCTCTCTCTCTCTCTGTCTCTGTCTCTGTCTCTTTCTCTTTCTCTGTGCCATTACCAGTTCTATATACTTTGACGACCATGTTGTTCCACAAATCTCTTTTTTCTAGCATTAGCTCCATTCGCTTGTCTTTCATTTCTCTCTTCTCCTGCTATCTTAGCAGACTATATCCAGTATCCATCCATAGTGTACTAATATCAATAAATTCCAAAACACCTTAATGAGAACCTTAGAGATATTAAAAGTTGATAAAGAAAATGTAATTTTAATTGGAGACTTTAACATTAACGTTCTTCATGGTGAAGGACTAGATGGAAAAGCTGAACAATTTCTAACTTCTTTGCAATGCTTGGGTCTGCAGCAACTTATTACCTCACAACCAGAGTAACTAAAAAGAACAGTTCCCTTATTGACCATGAGTATACTATTATGATTTCTCCCATTCATATTGGAGTTATAGAAACTGATGTTTCAGATCATTTTCCAATATTTGTTGCTTTTGAGTATCTTACTAATGCAAATAAAACAAAATACAAGAAGTTTGTATTTCGCACCTTCAGAAATTATGATCACAAATTTTCATGAAGATCTAGATGAAACTGAATGGAAGAATGTTAGTGGCTGTACAGAAGTGAACGAATCATACTCTGTATTTTTTGACATGTTTAGGCAAGTCTGTGACAAGCATGCAACAATTGTGTCATCAACTTCCAAGAAAAATGTAAAAATATTGGTAAAAAGCCATGGATAACAAAGGCTATCCTGAAATCCATCAACAAAAAGCACAAGTTGTTTTCTAAACTTAGGAAATCAAAAAGTAAACAGAAAGATGAGGAAGAATGTACAAGAGGTATAGAAATACTTCAGTCTTGAGATATGTAAGAAATGCAAAGAGAACAATATTATAGTAACTTCTTCTTCATTAACCCTTTCAGGACAGGAATTATTTAAGGGCTAAATTGATCACATTTGATCTTCAGATTGGCAACAATAATATTTTTCTTTTAGTGCTACATGGTTCTAATAAGGTGTAATGTCTTTGAAAATAATACACATGGTTAGGAATTTTGTCGAAAAGTTGAAAAATTGCCAATTTTGATAAAAAAATTGGGATTTTTGAATCTCTCAATGTGTTGCCAATTTGAGGATTTTAAAACTTATTCTCCTATTCAAAATTCCTGGCATCAAACGCAATATGGTCATGCAACATAAATGGAAACAATGTGTGTAGAAATTTTTGCTCTTTCTACTCATGCATCTGGTATATTTTTTAGAGCTCTGAATCAAAATTTATTGAGCCAAACCACAAAATGTGGTCATTTGTCTCGAAAGGGTTAACAAGAACAGTATTTGTAAAAGTTTGGAAACAATAATGAGTTGCTGTATAGTGGAAAATAAATGAATAAAGAGACCAATGCAGACAAATTACCAAAATCTGACCATGGACAAATTACCAATATCTGACCATGGACAAATTACCAATATCTGACCATGGACAAATAGAGTGATAACACGTGATAGTGACATAGCTAACGAATTTAACAATTTGTTTTGTTTGTAAATATAGGTCCAAAGCTGGCCAATAAAATACCAAGTGTTCATTCTGACATTACAGAATATTTAGGAAACAAAACAGAAAGCTCACTATTTTTTAAAACCAGTTGTTGAAAATGAAGTAAAATGCCACCTGCAGACCGACATATAAGGACAGTTTGGCATTTCGTTTGTTGGAACAAAGCTATGGAATAGTCTTCCTCATGAAATCAGATTTACATCTTCAAGGTCAGCCTTTCGTGGACAACTTTCAAGCAACCTTCAATGTAGTTGATGTTGGGAGCTTAAAACCCAACTTTTATATGTACTCCATTTATCACATACATTTATTTGGCGATCTTTATAGCTTAGGATTAAGTTTTAATATTTGTTTATTTGCATCTCTTTTTATTTTTCTATTTTTCTATTCGTATTCTTTACTACTTGTAATATGTATTACTACATTTGCTATACATGTTTGCAATTTTCACTCTACGGTATACTTCATACAAGTGATAGTGAATTTATCAAATATATTTTATACAAATATATTTGTATAAAAATAAATTCTTATTTTAATCATACGTTACTTTTGTCATAATTAGAAAAAGAAAATTCACTGCTTTTGATACTTTGTTTTCTCTCTGCAAGAAATGTAAAGATAAAAGCACTGTATTATCTTTTGATATTTGTGAATACAAGATGAAATTGAAACGTTGATATCAAGAAAAAATAACACAGCAATCATCTTGCTGAAAGAATGGAACTAGGCTCGACTAGCACTTGCGCTAACTTCTAGTTCCAATTAACAATTATTCATAAGGACTGCTATCTATAACGCGTGACTAAGTGAATAGCGGTCTTTCTAAATAGCGAGCAAACCATAGACAAATTACCTCGCTATTCAAAAGGACTTCCATTCATAAGGACCACTATTCATAACTCGTGTTAAATGAATAGCGGTTTTCTATGAATAGCGGTCCTTATGAATAGCGAGTGGACCAAAACATTATTACTCTTTATATTGATGATTATACTGTCACTCAAACTCATCTCATTCATCAAATGCTCATCATCCCCTTGATCTTTCCTGTCATTACCAGTTCTTCAATCCTCCATACTAAGTTTAGTTCCTTCTACTCGGTTACATGTCGTTTTTCCTAAGGTTCATAATTCCGAAAGTGAAAAAGGGCTCATAATTCCAAAAATGATATGGTTCATATTTCCGAAGATTCGCAATTCCGAAAAGTATTAAGGCTCTATTGTATTTTCGAAATTACGAAGCTTCGGAATTATGAACCCTTTTTTATTTTCGGAATTATGAACCCCTTGCTACTGGAAATTTGCGTTTCGGAATTACGAACCTTCGGAAAAACGGGTACCCCCCCCCCCCCCCCATCCCTTACGATTTAAGAGCCTGACAAGGTGCTTAGATAAATTATTTTTTTTTTCAAACAGGTCAAACAATACCCGCCAGAATTCGCTCGACATGCAGAAATGGGCCTACTGATCATGCAATTGAAAATATATAGAAGTAATTCAGAATGGATTCAAGATTCAACATTCACGATTCATTTATTTTTCGATACCAATTCATAAATCATATAAAGTATTTACAATGTAGAAGAAACTCATTATTCAAACATAACGCATATGAACTTTGTTTTACATATTGTTTTCTAAAATAAATGTTGTAACAGAGAGAGTTTTACACACGTTTCAATTGTTACTTGATAATAATAATCGAAAAGGTAACGAAAGGGAACTAGCAGAGATGATCGTGTACATAAAAGAAAGGACTGTGTATATTTTTCTCGAATAATCAGAGTTTCCACAAATTGACTAAATCTTGCTGAAAACCCATTCACAAACAATATAATGAAAAAACACACTCGGGCATTCATATAATATTATTACATGTATTGGACGATACAGAATGGGACAAGTTACAGTCGTATTTAAATGATGGGAACATTTCAAGAGCAATCATTCTCATGACAAAAAAATGAGAAAGCTCACAAATCATTTGTTAAATTATCTAACAGTACTGGACACTATCTGTATGTACACCCTACTTGTCCGAATAAATTTCCACCTGGTTAGGGACATGTAAAACTATTTACTGTGTATTTGGATATTTTCATTGTGTTACGAATGCAGTTACATGTATGTGAACTTTAGCACACAATAAGCAAATGGTGTAATAATTATTACAAATAAGGGCAAGTCCAAACTATTTTATCCCATACATTACCGACCACATCGAAGATTTCAATGTATCTGATGACCGCAGGGGCATCGATCCGTTTTTCGGATGGGGGGGGGGGGGGGGGGGGTGAGACAGCCTAACGTAACGATGTTCATTTCGCACTCAATTCAATCATGATCAGGGGCGGCGGAGCGTCTTTCAAAGTTGGGGGGCACCAACAAAAAGGGGCACCTACAAAGGGTGGAAACAAGGCGGAAAATACCACTTCGAGACATTAGTATACCAATACATTCTGATCAATTCACAACCGAGGATCATTTCCGACACGCTATTGTTTCTATCTTAACATGGTTCTAGAGAAAAAATACTTTGCAGTTGAGTGTAATAGTCTGATGATGAGCGAAGCGAACGAGCAAAAAAAATTAAGATTTATTTCTAATGCTGAAGGCAACGGGTGTTGAATTAAATACAGCGATTTTCTTAATCATAAAAAGATAGTAGATGCGAACGAGCGTAGCGAGTGAGCTTTGGAAAAATTTAGAAAAAAATTGTCCTCGTTCCTTTTATAATTTAGGGGCACTGCTCATTCTTGTATAATCTAGGGTATTGGGCCCTTCCTACTCCCTGCTCCATTGCCTCACTATTGTGCTGATATCAGTATGGGAATGTATTATTATTATGAAGCCTCTCTGATTATTTGTATAACGCTCTTTTGTAGACTTTATACATATACCCATATATATATATATATATATATATATATATATATACTTTCTATATACCAATGTCTACCGATGCCGCACTGAAGGTAAAAAGGGACACTTATTAGAAAGAAAAAAGGGCACTTATCAGCTATGAAAAGGGGCACTTTGGGGCACTTGAAAAAGGGGCATTGTAACCCCCTGCCCTCCCCCCCCCCCCGAGCGCCGCCTCTGATCATCATAGCACTGATGAAGATATGATGATAATTTGAACTTAAATAAAGTATGCATATCGATATCATGAACAGAAAATGGAATTAAAGATCCCATGGAAAACGACGAAATGATGGGAAAATATATTTTACATAACAGCAAATTGAGTAGCCTAGATTCTATCCGTTTTTTATATTTGGTTTATTCCCCTACGCTGCTCTTTCTCTACACCCATATCCCACACAGAGCGCGACTCTCCCCTAATCGCGCGATCCCCAAAATTTCACAGGTCGAAATGTGGAGTTGAAGGACTGTTATTGTTTTAGCGTTGATGGACTATCGGATCGCGCGATATGGAGACAGTCCAGGCAGTGGACTACAAATTGAGTAGAGAAGATATAACACAAAATAATAGAAAAATAACATTAATAAAAGATGAAAAAGTAGAGAAAAAAGAAACTGAATAAATATGAAAATTCAAACTTTGGATTGAATTATGAATGTTCAGAAGTTTTTTGATGGCGTCATTCAAATGAAGGTATATATATATATATATATATATATATATATATATATATATATATCTTTAATATTGCTCCTCGTCAATTTCGTACGCTAATCAAATTCTGAACTTCAGCACTGAACCAAACACTATACCTAACCCTAATCCTAAACCGAACCTAAAACCTAATTGAAACCCTAATCCGAACTGTGTATCTTTGACGAAATAAAGTCCGAAGCAATTGTCGCCGGAGCATATTAGATAAGATATAACGGGTTATGATTGCCTGCCTGAAAATAACCGGAAATCAGGCTTATTGCCAGACGGTTTCGTAATAACAAGAGCTAAAATAATACGAGCGTCCTCATGAACTCTTTCTGTCAGCACAGAATAGGGTCGGTGAGCTGAATGTATGTGCAGTGGCTTCGAGCATGCGCAGATGTGTAAAGTTTCTTGTTCGGCTGAGAACTTTGAACCAAGATGAACAGTTATTATTTTCAGGCAGCCAATCAAAACCCGTTATATTTCACGCGCTTTTGTTCCTTAAGTTTCCGGTTAAATACGATATGAATATTACAAAGACACCATTTCGAAAATTCTCCAGGGGCTCATGATATTTTATTTGAGATTATGTTATTGGCTTAATATATTTTATTTGAAAGAATACAAACATGCAAGAATACCTAAGTTATGGTTTGAACCAATCATAACGTCATTATCGAAAAAAAATATGCAAAAATAAATTTCATTACTTGAGAAAACCCTGTGGGGTAAAAATTATACGCCTTTACGGCAAGTACAGAGCATCTATTATTCACTGTTTGTTTTTAGTTTTTTCAACTCTACGAACAGATCATCATATCTACATGCATATATGTATATATGCACATGTGTGCGCGCGAGTGTGTGTGTGTGTGTGTGTGTGTACGTGTGCGTGCGTGTATGATGTAATCTATACAAAACACAAAATTTTAGGGCTTTGTAAACGATAGGTTAGATAAGACAACAGTTCTGTACAAGCACCATTACCTCAAAACATCAACGTATACCAGTATATTGTGATGAGAATTAGGTAGATTTTAGTCACCAATCGTCTTACCAGGAGTATTCATTAAATTGATTATGTCCTACTCGTTTGGGATTAGGTCATTGGTCCTTAGATTAATGGTCAGATTTTTGACCAATTCATTCCAGAAATACTCGTGTCCTCTCACGTCCTCAGTCCAGTACATGTAGGGTCTTCCGTCACTGAAATACAACCTCGCTAAGAAAGGCATCTCATTATCTGGGATGTCTTCGAGGAAGACCACGACGACGAATTCGGTAAGAGTATCACTCACGTGGTCCATGGCCGTACGGAACTTCAGTATGAACCAGTGATCGCGCACGGCGGCTCTGCTGAGCACTATGAGGGTCTTGTAACTATGGCTCACCACGTAGTCGACAGAATCCAAGTAATGCATACCCAACACAAGGTTTCCGTCACCAAAGACGTTCCTTTGAAACTGCGGAAGGTGTTCTTCAAGAGCTGGTCGAAGATGTTCGCGAACCCATTCTTCGTCATCGTCGTAGAAGATGATATTCAGGTCGTACTCATAGTCATTATGGTCGCGAGCGTCTCGTATCTCTTCATATCCAAGGGCCGCTAGTTTCAGGAGAAAGAGTTTGTATCTCAATGGCCATCGATTATGATAAACGATGATGATGATGACAATCAAACTAACAACGGCAAGTGGAATCAAACAGGCAGGGAGAATGTTGGGTTTACAAAGTACACTGATATCAAAATTGAGCAGAGGTTTCTCGCGAAGAGGATCCATTGATGCCAATGAACAGATAGTTGATTCCTCATTGACGAGCTGTACTGGCCCATTTAGCCAAGCAATAAGCCACTTTAGACCACAGTTACAGATAATTGGGTTCATTGACAGATTAAGAAATGAAAGAGAAGAAATAATGGGTATAAATGTGCTTTTGTTGAAAAGCGCCAATCTGTTATTGGCTAATGAAATATTTTTCAGGATATTATTGTTTAAAAACATCGTTTCATCGATGTACGTTAACAAATTTCCATCAAGGTCAATGCTGGTTAAATACATCAACCCCGTCAGTAGATCACAATGAAGTTGCTTAATCATGTTTCCTCTCAGAGACAGCTTCTGAAGCGATTCTAGTGTTGCAAATAAAAGTGGATGTAAGGTATATAGATAGCGTTCGTCTAAATTAAGTTCTTTCAAAGCAGAGAGCTGACGGAAGATCATATATGGCAATTCATTTAAAACGCTAGGAAGAGGATTCTTACTCATATTCAAAGTCTTGAGGTGAAACAGTCCATCAAAAAGAGAAACGTTCGCATCCCACAAATGCATCCCGTGAAGTTCAAGATTGCTCAAGTCCAAATATTCCAGATATTTTGTTCGTTTAAAGGAATCTCCTGGATTTAATGGAGGCCAAAAAATTGTCATGCTGTTAATGGAAAGTGATTTCACTGCTGGGCCTTCTATTTGCAAATAGCCAATACGGCACTCTGACAAATCGATGGTTTGGATATTATCAAGTCTCGAAAGAGATGTAAGCTCAAAGACAACGATTTCGTTTGAGCTAAGGTCTAAGAACTTTAAATTTTCCAATCCAAGAAAGGTAAATTGGGAAATTACTGTCAAATAATTACGACATAAGTTCAACTCGACAAGGTCTACTGTCCAATTATGATTATTAGTGTTGATATGTTTTAATTGGTTAGAGTTCATTTTCAATACTCTCAACTCCTGCATGCCCTCAAAGAAGTCTGGTTCGATCGTTACGACATAGTTACAGTCCAGAATAAGCTGACCGACTCGTGTCAAGTTAGAGAAGACAAAAGAATAGAGGTTTTTTAGTCCGATGTTGGAGAAGTCAAGAACAGAAATATAATGATTCCGGAGTGGATCAAAGAGACCTTTTGTAATGTTTTTCAAATATCCTGTATATATCAACTCTTCTATCTTAGAGCGGGAGATACCGATGAATATATTTCTCAACACTTCATCTTCAATGATAGGCAATCCTCCTAGCACCAACGAACGGACATGTAGCGACGCGATGACATCGGGATCAACTGATATTATGTTGTTAGCCCGTAGATCCAAGGTATCAGCATGACATAAGAAAATGAAAGTTTCTAAATTGAGGTGCCAAAGTAGATTAAACGAAAATATAGCTTTCCTTGTTGCGCCACAAGCGCTTATATTGATGAAGGATAACTCATTGTGGGAGAATGATATTTTATCTGAATGTGATATCCATTTCAGTGTGTCATTAGGAAGCCGTTTCAAGTTTGATGAATCCAACTGAAGAGTAAACAACTTTCTGGCCGACCTGAATAGACCTGCATCTGGAAGCAAAATATGTGGGTTTTCTGAAATATCAAGGTCCATCAAATCCTTGAGTGGGTAGAAAGCATTTGGTTCTATTATTCTAATGTCATTGTAAGAAAGGTCCAAGTAGGTAATCAGAGGGTATCTTTTAAACGAGGAGTTACGGAGAGAACTAATATTGTTATCATACAAGTCAAGCACCTCAATATCCTCAAGAAGATTTTGCGGTACCGAATCAAGTCCTCTTTCCCTGCAATCGGCTTGCTTCAGCTCATCCTGACTACACTGAATATGCATGCTAGGAGAGCTTTGGAGTCGTGTTTTCAAGCGAGCAGTCGGCGTCGTTTCTCCCAGTAAAGTTTGGATTGTCATGGGTAGAAGACAAAAAGCTTCCACCAACATTAGGATGAAAAGATGGTGTTTACCAGCCATTATGGTAAGCTCGCATATTTGACAGAAAAGAAAAATTAGGCAAATGACATCTCACATCAAACGTCTGCACCAGAATGAAGAAATAACTCTCTCCAAACTCAAACAATATATGTCTGCTGATATGCATCGAGACTTTCAGTGGGTAATGGAGACACATCATAGCGCAATACCCGTTCTCAAACTTGTAATAGAAAGAAGGTTAATTACATGATTATTAAAGCAATTAGGTGATAGGTGTATCAATTTTAATTCATGTTATATCATTATAAACATGATCAACTTTCATAAAAACAAACTTATCTACAGAAATAATGTAATTTATGTGTGGACTTTCATAGGTCTATTGTGACTTTGTAGTTCACAAAGTGGAATAACATTCATAGCATTTCAGTTTCATTTTAATTTGTAGCCTTTGTCATTTCTTGGGATAATTGCTCATTGCAAAAAGAAAAGATTATGTTTTCAGGCTATTAAAACTTACTTTCAAGTTAGGAGTAACTTGACGAGAGAAACATTTTGTTTTGGTGCTCGTGTAAGCATGTTATAGAAAATGGAAGTTCTGCTCGGAGATGAAATGTAACTAATATATATATATATATACACACATGTGTGTGTGTGTGAACAGGTAATGATGGAACGGAATGAAGCGTGTCACTCGGTGTATTTACAAACTTTCGGCTTCTGGCCTTCTTCAAGTTTATTTGCTAAATCAAACAGAATGAAACAAATAGTAATACTAAGCAACTTCACAAAACCAAAGACAACAGAACAGAATTATCATAAAGCTGGCAACATCAATCAACAGGAGTAAGTGAAATTGAAAAGATGTTACTCGCCAAAACAAAACTAAAGACAAGAGAACAGAATTATCATAAAGCTGGCAACATAAATCAACAGGAGTAAGTGAAATTGAAGGAAAAAAATGTTACTCAGCAGGAGTAAGTGAAATAAAGAAACTGGAACTCAATAGAAACAAAATTAAGCAAAGTAAACAATTATCTGATTTTTAAGGTCCAAGCAAATGTATATGTTGTCTCGTGTGTAATGTGTAGGTGTTCTGTGCAATAATAGTTACATCTAATACGGACGTCATGTAGAGGGAGTTTACTAGACAAGTAAGTAAATGGGTGCGTCCGACCGGAACAAGGTAAGAACATGTAACTATTATATATTATATATATATATAGCGTGCAGTAATTATCTTAATAAGTCTAATAATTAATTGATTGCAGAGTAACCGAGCGTTAAAATGCATCTTGTGCCTTCTAAAAGTGATATTTTTTAGATAGGCCAAGGATAGAGTTGGCACAATAAGTTGAGAAAATAATCACAAAAACCATAGCCGGAGGGGGCTGGACTTCAGTACAAAAAATGTCAAAACTTTAAACTGAAAAGTTGATATTCGGACGAAAGGGGTCAGCCCCCACCCCCTCGAAAATATGCCCGTACGTCTATGACAAAACACTACATCAGTAGAAGGCGAATCGATGGATTGTAGGGTAAGGGAATGCAAAAAGGGCGCCTTTAGGTTACTTAAACCACTTAACAAATCGGCTAACGTTAAGGGGAACATGATTTTTACCTGTGGAAACTGTAATATATTTTTAATTTCCCATATGTACGCTATTTATATGAGAAAAGGAGAAGTATGTCATAAACATGCCATAGCTACTGCGACATGTCTGTGTATTGCGTTCTATCATGTCATTTCTAACTTGATACTAAGAACAAGGAAATATTTCCATATTTATAAAGGAAAACAATGTACAAAATATGACACATGAATCGTTAATCATGTCGAAGCATAATAGTCTATGTATTCATCATTGTTCGATTTTTAATCATTCCAGCTGATTGCTAATGAAAGTTTTAATGAGTTTGGTGATGGAAATCTACCTCTTTAGGTAGATTTGTATGTTATACATTTAACTCGTTAACTGACAAAAAGAAAATGCTATTAATTTTTTCAATGGCGACACATAATGAGCCATTAACCTCTATATATGCTTAACAGCAAGTCGTATGTGCCCCCCCCCCAAGATAAGTGCGAAAACGTAGTAATTAGGCTTTCTTTATTTCAAACGAAACTTTAAAGACCATTCAGTACTGCGATTGCACATTCATTATATTCTTATTTCCATCATTTAATGTATTAGTAGTGTATCTGAGAGGGGTATCCGGACACCCACACCAGGACTAAACGAAACCAACTTTTTAAATCTTCTTTATAATGTACTTTAAGATATTCAAAATGTTAACAAGAAAAAAAAAAGTGGCCGCTCATTATAAAAATTCTCCCTTACGATTTAAGAGCAGGCCTAACGGTCGGCTTAGATAAGTTTATATTTTCTAAAAGGTCAAACAATCCCCGCCAGAATTCACTCGACATGCAGAAACTACGGCCTCATAATGGGCCTACAGGGGCCCGTTGCACAAAACTTGCGTTTAATCGCAACTCCTAAAAATCCAACGCAAGTCCTTAATGCGCACTTCTGATTGGCTGAAAATAAACTTGCGTTTGATTTTCCTGAGTTGCGTTCAAACGCAAGTTTTGTGCAACGGGCCCCTGATCATGCAAATGTATTGAAAATGTCTAGAAATTATTTAGAATGGATGATCATGTACAAAGAAAAAAAAAGGATTGTGTCCAAGGTTCTGGAATAATCAAAGTTTCCACAAATTGTCTAAATCTTGCTGAACACCCATGCACAAACAATATGATGGAAAAAACACACTACCGGACATTCGTATAATATTATTATTGGACGATACAGAATGGGGCATCAAATATAATGTTAGAAACAAGTTACAGTCATATTTAAATGATGAGAACATTTCAAGAGCAATCATTCCCATGTGACAAAAAATGAGAAAGCTAACAAATCATTTGTTAAATTATTTAACAGTACTCGACACACTCTCTCTATGTACAACCTACTTGTCCAAATAACTTGCCACATGGTTAGGGACATGTAAAACTATTTACTGTGTATTGGATATTTTCATTGTGTTACGAATGCAGTTACATGTACATGTATGTGAACTTTAACACACAATAAGCAAATGGTGTAATATTACAAAGAAGGGCAAGTCCAACCTATTTTGTCCCATACGATACCGACCACATCTAAGATTTTAATTATATCTGATGACTGCATCAAACCGATAGCCCTACTTATATTAAACCTGAATCAGACAAGATATCAAATAAAGTGATATTTTTATGTCAGTTTATGGTCAAAATTCAATAATACAATTTCATAATACTTGGTAACGTATGGGACATACACTGGACTTTTCGATGAATGCCTATGATATCATTTCAATGTCACTAAAGTATTTAACACAATATATTCTTGCCAGAAATATCAATTTTTCAGTTTCTAAATTTGGCAATCGACAAAAGTAATTTTGATATAAAAATATAGGTTGTACACATGCTCCGGCGACAATTGCTCCTCAACAATTTCATACGCTAATGGAATTCTAAACTTCAGCACTAAACCAATCATTATACCCAGTACCGTACAAACTAGGGTTCGCGGGGTGCGCGCAACCCCCCCCCCCCCCCACCCCCTTAGGAACAAAAAGGTTTTTTAAAAAGTCATTTTTGTGGTTGAATACAGCTAAGAAAGTTTGCAAACATTGAAAGAAAGAAAAAAATAATAAATTTTTGCTTTTGTGTGGTGTAATATATGAATGCCTTTGTTTCAAAGTTCGGTTGTGCCATAAAAGAGCCCCCCCCCCCCCCCCCCCACGCCCTAGTGCAAGACACTGTACGCGTACAAGCTAGCCTAGCCTTGGCTATAGCTCGGGCGCGCCGGCCGGCCGGCCGGATGGGGATCATTAGCGCGCACGTGCGTGCTATCACCATGGCTATCACCCAACGGCGGCGGCGCGGCGTGTACGCACCAATAGCGCGGCATAGACCATCTCGCAAAGCCTTAACGTTACATTATCATCTTGATCTTAGGGAGTCTAAGGGTGCGTTCAAGCAACTTTGGAGCTAGAAGCACAATCATGAATCACGATACAAAACGCCGTTTTAAAACACGACTACTTCGTGGACGTGACTGTGGTTGAAATGGCGAACAAAAAATGTAAGTTACTTGTGAACACGATGTACTTTTTAACCCTTTCAAGACAATTGACCACATTTTGTGGTTTGGCTCAATAACTTTTGATCCAGAGCTCTACAAAAATATATCAGATGCATGAGTAGAAAGAGCAAAATTTTCTGCACACACTATGTCCATTTTTATTGCATGACCATATTGCGTTTGATGCCAGGAATTTTAAAAACAAGAAAAGCTTTGAGATCCCTAAATTGGCAACACATTGAGAGGTTTAAAATCATTGTTTTTCATCAAAATTGGCAATTTCTTTCAACTATTCAACAAATTTCTAACCATGTATATTGTTTTCAAAGACATTAGACCTTATTTGAACCATGTAGCACTAAAAGAAAAATATTATTGTTGCCAATTTGAAGAACAAAATGTGATCATTTAGCTCTTAAATAATTCCTGTCCTGAAAAGGTTAATGGCCAATGACATGTCAAACTCTAACTTCTAAGTTACTGTTACAACTATAGAATCTAAACATCGCGTAAATTGTACAAGTTTTGATTTGTAATTGACGCTATATCAAGATGTATTGTCAGGCTGTTAGCAGGAGCGTCGCTAGAGGGGGGGGGGGGGGGGGGGGTTGGGCCAGGGGCGTAGCTAGAACATTTTGAATGAGGGGGGGGGGGGTGACACCCAGATTTGCCGAAAAACTTTTAGGGTGTGACACCCAAATTTGCCGACAAAAATGCTGCACCCTAACTCCCCCCACGAATAATAATAAAAGAAAATCGCAGATGTACAGATCTTGACCATACGGGCCCATTTTCGCAAGGATGGGGCTGGCGCCCTTTGCCCGAACATCAACTTTTCAGTTTCTAAATTAAAAAAAAAACATTTCGTAGTGAAAATGTACAGAAGTTACATACACAAGTTACATAATACATTGTGTATTATTATATGGGAATCTTGCTTTCCAAATATTGGGATATTCTAGCACCTTGCTGCCCGAATATGAATATCGGAACTTTGAAAATCCGCGGGGGGGGGGGGGGGGGGGGCTGCGGGGCTGCAGCTCATTGCCGAAGGGGGAGGCCTTTTGCCCGAATATTAAAATTACAGTGTTCTTGCGAGCACTTTTCTTTTCTTTTCCTTCTTTTCTTTCTGTTTTTTTTTTCCTTTCCTTTCCCTGTTTTTTTCTTTTCTTTTTTCTCCTCCTTTTTATTTTCTCCTTTTCCTTTTCTCTTTCCTCTTCCCTCTCCCTTTTCCCCTCTCCTTTTTTTTTTGCCGACAGAAGTGGCGCATTTGCCGACAATAATTTTGAGTGGGGGGAGTGACACCCCCCCAAACACACACCCCCTCTAGCGACGCCCCTGGGTTGGGGGTGTCACACCCCCACACTCAAAATTGTTGTCGGCAAACGCGCCACCTCTGTCGGCAAAAAAAAAAAAAGGAGGGGAAAAGGGGAGAGCAAAGAGGAAAGAGAAAAGGAAAAGGAGAACAGAGAAAGTAGAGGAAAAAAAGAAAGGAAAGGAAAACAAAAACAGAAAGAAAAGAAGGAAAAGAAAGGGAAGGGAAGAAAAAGAAGGAAAAACTGGCCAATTTTTTTGCTCGTTCGCAAGACCACTGGAATTTTAATATTCGGGCAAAAGACATCCTCCTTCGGCAATGGGCTGTAGCTCCCCTCCCCCGCCCCGCGGATTTTCAAATTTCCGATATTCATATTCGGGCAGCAAGGTGCTAGAATATGCAAATATTCGGGAAGCAAGGTTCCCAGTTAATAATAATTATGTAACTCGTGTATGTAACTTCTGTATATTTCCACCAAGAAAGTTTTTACAAATTATGCCCGCTCTCTTTGCTCGCTCGCAAGAACACTGGAATGTTGATATTCGGGCACAAGGCGTCCCCTTCGGCAATGAGCTCCAGCCCCCCCCCCCCCCCCCCGGGAGCAAGTGAAATTCGCGTGCTCATCACCAATTTTGCACGCTTCGCGTGTTCACAACCGCCCCCCCCCAAAAAAAAAAAAAAAAAAAAAAAAAATTATTCCTGGCTACGGGTTGTCTAACTCTACCAGAATTTTTGTAAGTAACATTTTACTCGGGGGTTGCTCTTTTGATGTTCTCCCTACCTAAAATGAATTTGGACTTGGTTTGTTTCAAGTTCCTTTTCATGGATTGCAAATGTTTGAAAATACTCTAAACATTTTTGGATTTGACAAATTTCTGTTGATTATTAACTTATTGATTAACCAGGACATATGTTGATCTAACACATAATACATTGCACATTGTTAGAAATGATGGTAATGTATGTATGACTGTGGAAGTAAATGACGAATTTGACCCAAGAAGCGTGAGAAGTTGAAAATTAGGTATTTTTTGTTACTAATATTTTTGCTAGGAAATAAATATATCTTTATTGGTTGGCAATAGCCAGCCAATTTTTTCTCCCAGTTAATAGTTTATGTTTGAGTCATTGCTTTTCATACAAAAAAAGCAAGGAATTACTTCGTAGGCAGCAAAATAAGAATGCTGGGAATGTATTCTAAACTAAGCACAATTATTGTTCACTTGAACTTATAACAAAAGCATTCCATTCAAGTAGTTTATATCATGTTGCTATGTCGGACATGCTGCATTTGATCACCCTTTATGAAGGAAGTATGGGTGAAAATGGTCCGTTCTACATTGTATTTTCTATACCTACATGTATTATCCCTGAAGCAATGTTTTTAATACTGAAAGTGAATAAAGGTTGTTCACATATTTATTATTCGTTCTTGAAACATAAGATAAAGGAATGTACAAGTCTTACAAAATGGAAACAGGAGTTTGACCTTGACAATATCATATGGAGTTCTTATTACCAAATTCCCTATCATTTAACTGTCGATATAAACATGAGATGGTTTCAGATCAAGATGCTGAATATAATTCTTTACATGAAAGATGCTTTGTTAAGATTTATATTAGTAACAGATAACTTATGTACATTTTGTAATAACAATAAAGAAACAATTATGCATATTTTTGTTTGTGTGTTTATCCAAACGAAATATGGTCAAAACTTGAGCTTGGGCTGTCCCGTAATACTGTACCCATTTAGCTTACAAATCAAAATAAATTGTTTGGGTTTCATGGACGTAATAATAGTGCCCCAAATGTTTTATGATTGTAGTAAGGAAATAAATTTTTGCGGCAAAATGCAAAAACTGTTTTCCAGTTTTTGAACACATCATGTCAGCGATAAAATGTTATTATGATATGGAAAAATATATATGTAAAAGAAATCTGAAAGAAAAGAAATTTATGAAAAAGTGGTTACAGTTTACTAAATGTTTCTGATTGTAAAACTATTTTTGCCAGGTAAATCTGTTACATTTTGAAAAGAATTTGCTATACATGTAACTGATTCAATTGTATGTTCGTGTTGTATTTAGAATAGCCAAGAATATCATTTTGAAATTCTGCATGTATATAATTTTTCTTTTTTATTCTTATCTATGATATCACTTAATAAAGGAACCCTGTAGAAAGGCTAAAAAAAAAATTAAAAAATAAAATTTTTTTATACCGCTTGGTTACTAGAGAAGCAAACAAATTTGTTAGGGATTTAGATTTTCAGAGTCATAGGCTTAACAAAAAATATGATGTAGACTCACGAGGGAGAGCATAGAAAAAAAACCCAACTTTACTGGTAAAGCCTTTTTTCCTTCATTTAATGCTGTATTTAGTGAATATAAAATATTTGATCCCAAGCAGGTCTGATTCGAAGAATAGACTGAAGCAAGATAGGCCAGGGCCCTGTTTCATAAAATTTGAAATAAACAACAACTGCCCAAGGATTTCAGTAGCTTATCAGTTATTGCAACTTGTTATTGATAACAAGTTTTATGAAACAGGGTCCTGATCTTTTATATTAGTATATAATCCATTTTTACTCTCTGTCTTTTGGGGTGATCATAATGTGAACAGCATAGCCGTATGTGATAAAATTGATTGAGAATAGAAGAAAATAACACATTTTTGAATGCATTAACTAAATATTACGTAACATACTTTGTAAATAGAATGAAAGAGAAATTATACAACGCAGTGTCTGTTTTAGAGTATTTTCTATTTTCCTTTTGACTAAAAGACATCCCCCTGTCATTTTGGTATGCATGGCAGCACATATAATGGGTAACAAACATAGCCACGGTCTTCAGCAACATTTTGTGTATTTCACAATCGGATATGAGTAATATTAAAACATTATTACCTAATGTACGTCGCTGAGAGAAGCTAGTCATGACTGAGGAACGAAGGAAATTGGGAATTTCGAATCGCGTGGGGGGCGAATTCACATGACATTATATTACATGTGTTACAACGGAATGCATTATCATCTCATTTTAATTCGTTAATGGTTCGACTTTTTACTGCTAATGTATTGAAGAGATAGCACAAAGTGATATTTATCATGAATCTGTGAAAAGGGTAAACTAATTTGACGTTTGTAGACCCTAAGGAATTCTGTCGGGGCCGTTTAAAATCCACAATTCAAATGGGTATGTATAACGAATGTGAAATTCTTTCAAATTGAAGTAATGTCTAGATATATTCATGCATTTATAATACATGTATATTCTTGGTTTATCCTTGTAAAATACACAAGCAATTGCTTTTTAAATACCAACTGATCATTTGTTTCTTCTGGGTATTCTCCACTAATTTTTCATTTGCCTTGTAGTTTTCCCTTTTTTTTTTCTTTTCTCCGTTATTCTTTCTTAGTATTATCAAACAGTATATCATTGAATTATATCATTTTAAGATATGACTGTGAAAAAACTGTGTCTCCAACCTATATGTGTATATATATATATTTAAAATAAAGTTCACAACATCGTATAGAATACACATACGAGGAGCATGTTTTTAACTTCACAAGCGCTTTCGATGTAATCTCTTCAGGCGAAGTGAAACTTTGATTTTTACATGACTTTATATACAAGTACAATTAAGGAATACAGTAATATTCAAATGAGGACGAGGTTTGTCAAATTGTCCTATAGGTTTTCACGACGTAATTAGTCTTATTCTTAAGCTTAGATTAAGCGTTGTAGGAAGGAAGTCTTTTATGTTCAGTTTGTTTGAGAATCCTAATCCATACAACTCAACACATCGTAAAGCTACACAAAGATTCTTAGTCCAACCCTCCTACACCTGAAGGCGAACTTTGTAGTACTAATATTTTATAATATCTGAAACAAAAGATAATAAAGAATAATGTATGTCTCTGTAATCCTCTGTATGTATTACTATTATTTGATTTATATCACGATATTGTTTATCTAAATCTTCAAACATGTATAAAATTTTACAAATAGATTGATGTATTTGAATTATATAGTCCAGGAAACGATACCCTAGGCATCTTTTATCATCTCTCCTCTCATTCTCCCCCCCCCCCCCTCTCTCTTTCTTTGTCTCTTTTCCTTCTGCCCTTCCCTCCTTTCTGCCCTCTCTCGTTATCCCTGGTCTTATACACACCCTGTTTTCCCCCTCTTTTTCCTCGCTCTCTCTCTCTCTCTCTATCTCTCTCTTCTCCCCTGCCCCCCCCCCCCCCAATCACTCTGTCTCTCTCTTCTTAGGACTATGCACATTCAATCCGAATGCTGGGAAATGTCCTTCTATAACTTATCTTTTTTCTTTTTTTGCAATCACCCACCTTTGTTTTTATTCCCATGAATACAGGAAACATTACATGTTTGATATCATTAAGAATCTTTGTGCAGCTTACAATGTGTTGAGTTGTATGGATTAGGATTCAAAGAAACTGAACATAAAAGACTTCCTGCTTACAACGCTTAATCTAAGATTAAGACTAAGACTAATTACGTCGTAAAAACACCTATAGGACAATGTGACAAACCTCGTCCTCATTTGAATATTACTGTATTTCCTTAATTATACTTGTATATAAAGTCATGTAAAATTATCTAAGGCTCACTTCACCTGAAGAGAATAAATCGAAAGCGCTTGTGAAGTTAAAAACATGCTCCTCGTGTGTGTATTCTATACGATTTTGTGAACTTATATATTATATATATATATATATATACATATATATATATATATATATAATATAACTTCCCAAGCGCTTTCGATTTATTCTCTTCAGGTGAAGTGAGCCTTTGATAGTTTTACATGACTTTATATACAAGTATAATTAATATATACAGTGCGTCCCAGAAAAAAAGGAAACTCTAAAACACTTTTATTGTGTAATTATGTACATTCAATCAGCAATTACATAAAAATTGGGCCTATATCCATTGCCAGGTGGCAGGGGGCGTACACGCCAGATTTTCCGAAAATCACTAAATGTCTTGAGTGATAAAAAAAGTGCCCCTCTTGTGGTGGAAAGGTCTTGTGATTGCAAAATTGCAACATTCTGACGTTTGTCTGCCTTGTGTGTCTTCTTATCCCGTAAATTTTCATTTTATATCAATGGAAGCTGCCCTTAAATTTAATTTTATGCAAGTGCTCTTTAAAGAAGTTGCAGTTCTGAAAAATTGCTGTTTATTACGATTGCAGGTAACATTTACGTACAAAGTACATGTATACGATTTCATTTTTTCTACCCCCAACATCAACAATTACTTGACTATCCTTTATTTTATGATGAGGACATTAGCCTGGCCCTCAATATTAAAAAAAGGCCGAGAAAACAATCTTCACATAGGATTTGAAAGTTTATGTTTCCTTAGGTCATTGTATGCATGTGATTCACGGTTTTACCAAAATCTGGCATTATTAGGTTTTTACAATGTCATTTTCACTACTTAGGGGGCTCGGTAATGCATGTACAGATGGATGTCATCAGGGTATCATTTAAAAGCATATTACTTCTGCTATATCATGTATATGGAAATAGATAATCGTAGTCATAAAGCACCTAGCTTTAACAAAATAACCCTTTGTTTTAGGGGTTTTTTTCTGGGACTGTGCATTCAAGCGTGAGTAATGAGGAAACATGAGACAAGGCGTAGTATGTTTAAACTACTCGTATACCACACATACATTAGTCACCCCACCAAAACTTCACTTAAGCTATCTTTTACATTAAATGTTCAGTACAATATTTCGGAGCTAAGCTCTTATCATTACTTCACTGGGTTATACGAAATAATATATGTTGCCATGAAGACATATGTTGATATCAACAAGCAAATGTATATTTTGTTATCAACCTGAATATAAAAACACACAATTTATATGTGTGCGTAAATATACGTTTGTATTTTGTTGGTAATTACTCTCTTCAGGACCTGAAGAAAGCCAGGAAGGCCGAAAGCTTGATATAATAAAGTTGAAGTTTAGCTACGTCCCTGTCTCTTGTCTCATCAATCCTCACGCTTATACAATTCACCAAGACGCCGTCGACATGTTGGGTATCTTCACATATATATATGTATGCATATATATATATATATATATATATATATATATATACAGTGCGCCCCAGAAAAAAAGGTTAACAGTTGGAAAAAGTCTACCTAAATAAATATTTCTAAGAAAATTTTCATACCTATGGATAGCTTGGGGTCAAATGACACCAAAGTATCAACCAATATTCTTCGCTTGAGTGAGCAAAAGCCAATTTTGTGAAAGGGAACGGAAAACAGTGCCCAAAATGTTATGGCGAATCGAAAAATTCCCCTTTACACCAAATTCCCCCAGTTATTGTTGAGCCATTGTAACTTGATTGTGCTTAAAGGTTGATATTTTGGCCATGCTCAATCATGCCACGCTGCAACTCATTAACAGAGGGACCGTTGACTGGTCTGTGTCTGTGAGATTCATGCAGTTGACCAAGACAACCACGCTCTAATTCTACCAGAATTTTTGTAAGAAACATTTCACTCGAGGTTTGCTCTTTTGATGTTCTCCCTACCTAAAATGAATTTGTACTTGATTTGTTTTAAGTTCCTTTCATGCATGTTTGAAAATACTCTAAACATTTTTGGATGTGACAAATTTCTGTTGATTATTAAATTATTGCTGATTAACCAGGACATACATGTATGTTGATTTAACACATAATACATTGCACATTGTTAGAAATGATGGTAATATATGTATGGATGTGGAAGTAAATGACGTATTTGACCCAAGAAGCATGGGAAGCTAAAAATTATGTATTTTTGGTTACTAATACTTTTGCTAGGAAATAAATGTATCTTTATTGGCAAGAGCCAGTCAGTTTTTTTCTCCTAGTTAGTAGTTTATATATGAGTCATTGCGTTTCATATAAAAAAGCAAGGAATTACTTCGTAGGCAGCAAAATAAGAATGCTGGGAATGTATTCTAAACTAAGCACAACTATTGTTCACTTGAACCTATAACAAAAACATTCCATTCAAGTAGTTTATATCATGTTGCTATGTCAGACATGTTGCATTTAGCTTTGTGCTGTTACAATCACCCTTTATGAAGGAAGTATGGGTGAAAATGGTCCGTTCTACATTGAATTTTCTGTACTTCTTGGCTACTAGACAAGCTAACAAATTTGTTAGGGATTTAGATTTTCAGAGTCAGGCTTAACAAAAAATATGATGTAGACTTACTAGGGAGAGCATAGAAAAAACAACTTTACTGATGAAGCCTTTTTTTTTTTTTCTTCATGTAATGCTGTATTCAGTGAATAACACGATAAAAACTACTTTCGAAAAATAAACTCAAGGGCAATTTCAAAGGCCTATTGTACTGCCCATAGAAATCTTGTTCGAATTACGTAATACGCCATTGTAATGTTCGCACATTTCTAAAGGTGGTAGACAGGGCTATTGAAATTGTCTTGAGTTTATTTTTCGAAAGTAGTTTTTATCGTTGAATATAAAATATTTGATCCCAAGCAGGTCTGATTCGAATAATAGACTGAAGCAAGCTAGGCCAGGGCCCTGTTTCATAAAAATTGATATAAAAAAACAACTACCCAGTTCTCAAAGAAATTTGCGCTCAGCCAATCAGATGCACGGATTTCAGTAGCTTATATCAGTTATTGCAACTTGTTATTGATAACAAGTTTTATGAAACAGGGTCCTGATCTTTTATATTAGCGTAATTATGATCCATTTTTACTGTCTGTCTTTGTGGATGATCATATTGTGAACAGCATAGACGTATATAATAAAATTGATTGAGAATAGGAGGAAGTGACCGATTTTTGTATGGATTAACTAAATATTACGTAACATACTTAAAATTACTTTGTAATTCTTGACCGATTATGATTTTGTTTGTTTCATCTGATAGGGCTATAGGTGGGGGCTTTGAAACGTGAACACAGAATTTTGCAATTATCATTTTCCATGCCAGTTTAGGAAAAAAAATTTAAAAATCACCAAAAATGCTTCTGTATTTTCTAAAATCTATTTTCACTCTCTTTGATATGATAGGGTTAGATAATGGCTTTAGAACTCAAATACAGAATTCTGTAATTTATCAATTATGCCAATTTATGCAAATTTATTCTTGATAAAGAATATTTAAACATCATCCCAGAGACCTGCCCTTCCGACGAGGATGTACATGTTATTGCGTTACTTGTTTGTTACGTTTTGGTTTTTTAGTTGTCTGTCGATCTGTTTTGTTTGTTTTGTTTGTTTGTTTCGTTTGTTCGGCATTTTAATCTGAGCTATCGAAAGGGCCTATAGTGTTATATCAGTGGGGAATCCCCACTGTCACATTATGCATGGCAGCACAAATAATGGGTAACACACATAGCCATGGGCTTCAGCAACATTTTGTGCATTTCACAATCGGATATGAGTATTATTAATCACTTCAACATTATTACCTAAGGTACGTCGCTGAGAGAAGCTAGTCATGACAGGAATTAACCATTTCAAGACAATTGACCACTTTTTGTGGTTTGGCTCAATAACTTTTGGTTCAAAGCTCTTAAAAATATACCAAATGCACGAGTAGAAAGAGCAAAAAATTCTGCACACTCTGTGTCCATTTTTGTTGCATGTTATATTGCGTTTGATGCCAGGAATTTTAAAAATGAGAATAAGCTTAAAAATCCTTAAATTGGCAACACATTTAGAGGTTCATAATCATTGTTTTTGATGAAAATTTGCTATTTTTTCAACTTTTCGATAAAATTACTCACCGTGTATGTTGTTTTAAAGACATTACATCTCATTAGAAACATGTAGCACTTAAAGAAAAATATCATTGTTGCCAATTTGAAGAACAAAATGGGATCAATTTAGCTCTTAAATAATTCCAGTCATGAAAGGGCTAAGGAAAGTTGGGAATTTCCAATCGTGTGGGCGAATTCACGTGACATTATATTACATGTGTTACAACGAAATGCAATAGTATCTCATTTAAACTCGTTAATGGTTCGACTTTTTACTGCTAATGTATTGAAGACATAGCACAACGTGATATAGTTCACGTTTATCATAAATCTGTGAAAAGGGTAAATTAATTTGACGTTTGTAGACCCTAAGGAATTCTGTCGGGGCCATTTAAAATCCACACTTCAAATGGGTATGTATAACGAATGTGATATTCTTTCAAATTGAAGTAATGTCTAGATCTATTCGTCATTTAAATAATGCATTTATAATACATGTCTATTCTTGGTTTATCCTTGTGAAATGCACAAGCACTGGCTTTTTAAATACCAACTGATCATTTGTTTCTTCTGGGTATGATCCACTAATTTTTCGCTTGCCTTATTGCTTTCCCTTTTTTCTTTTCTCCGTTATTCTATCTTAGTATCATTAAAAACAGTATATCATTGAATAATATCATTTTAGGATATGATTGTGAAAAAACTGTGTCCTCCAGACATCCAACCTATATGTGTTTGTGTGTGTGCATGTGTATATATATATATATATACATTGCGTCCCAGAAAAAGGAAACCCTAAAACACTTTTATTGTGTAATAATGTGCATTCAATCAACAATCAGCAACAAGAAAAATGGGTCTATATCCATTGCCGGGTGGCAGGGGGCGTACACCCCAGATTTTCCAAAAATCACTAAATGTCTCTCGAGTGATGGAAACGTGCCCCTCTTGTGATGGAAAAGGTCTTGTGATTGCAAAATTGCAATATTCTGACGTTTGTCTGCCTTGTGTGTCTTTTTATCCCATACTTTTTCATTTGATTTCAGTGGAAGCTGTCCTTTAATTTAATTTTATGCAAGTATCACCTTGCTGTGCTCTTTTAAGAAGTTGCAGTTCTGAAAAATTGCTGTTTATTACGATTGCAGGTAACATTTACGTACAAAATATACAGTTTCATTTTTCTACCCCCAACATCAACAATTACTTGACTGTCCTTTATTTTATGATGAGGGCATTACCCTGGGCCTCAATATTAAAAGAAGCACGAGAAAACAATCTTCACATAGGATTTGAAAGTTTATGTTTCATTTAGGTCATTGTATGCATGTGATTCACGGTTTTTACAATGTCATTTTCACTACTTTGGGGCTCGGTAATGCATGTACGGAAGAATCGAAAATAGATAATCGTAGTCATAAAGCACATAGCTTTATCAAAATAACCCTTTTTTCCCCTTTTTTTTTCTTTTCCTGGGACTGTACATTCAAGAGTGAGGAGTGAAGAAACACGAGACAAGGACGCAGTATATGTTTACACAACCCGTGTACCACACATACATTAGTCACCCCAATTCAAGAGTGAGGAGTGAAGAAACACGAGACAAGGACGCAGTATATGTTTACACAACCCGTGTACCACACATACATTAGTCACCCCACCGAAACTTCACTTAAGCCAGAGAAATGTAACTAGTTACATTTCCCTGCTTAAGCTATCTTTTACATTAAATTTACGGTACAATATTTCGGAGCTAAGCCCTTATCATTCCTTCATTGAGTTATATACGTATTAATATGTGCTGCCGTGAAGATATGATTGATATCGACAAGCAAATGTATATTTTGTTATCAACCAGAATATGAAAACACACATTTAGATGTGTGTTAATATATAAGTATGCATTACGTTGGTCATTAGTCTCTTCAGGACCTGAAGAAAGCCAGGAAGGCCGAAAGCTTGATATAATAAAGTTGTAGTTCAGCTACGTCCCTGTCTCTTGTCTCATCAATCCTCACGCTTATACAATTCACCAAGACGCCGCATATACGGCATATTATGTACGGCACTGGTCTAGTCGTCGCTAGAGCTACTGGGCAACCCCGCGTCTTCACCGCCACGGTGGCTCCACTTTTGGCTGAAAATTGTAAACATGGCGGTATAAAATTGGCTCTAACTTAAAAACGGGCAGAAGTGGGCAGCCAAATTTGATATCAATATAAAGCTTAGACCTTGGAAATTTTGGTTCTATAAATTTTGAAGCCGAAATCGGCAGCAATGTTACCATTTTCCTTTTATTAACGAAAAAAATCTTATTTTTTTAAAACTCATTTTAGCAAGTTTACTACAAAACATATAGTAAATATCAATTAGCTTTCGAAATAATGCTCATTGATATTGTTAAATGAGTTATTAGGAATAACCATGAGCAATAACAGATTTATACCTTTTTCCAAAATGTGAAAATCTTGCATTTTAGCAAAGTAGTGACTTTTCTTACATAATGCCGTAAAAAGGAACATTTTTTCAGCTTCAAGATAAAAATTAAGACACTTTAAATAAATTAAAAAGAGAAATATTGCTCAGAAGTATTCGTTAAGGTATCATCTTCCAACAGGACATGAAAAAGTTAGAAAAATCACAATCACCTAACTCCTATTTTGGCGCACTTTGGTTTGATTCTGGCCCACTCAACGTTAAAGATCTAAATTCTAGCCCATAGTAGTCTAGTTCTGGACGTTTTTAACTATTTTGTCCGTAAAACCATGAAGCTACAACCCCGTGTGCGTGCACTAAACGTAGAACGGTGCGAAGTCCATTGATTCACTCTCCCCACAAATTCACCGTGTGCGTGCACTCAACGTAGAACGGTGCGAAGTCCACTGATTCACCCTCCCCACAAATTCACCTACCCCGAAGGTGAATTTGTGGGGAGAGTGAATCAGTGGACTTCGCACCGTTCTACGTTGAGTGCACGCACACGGGGTTGTAGCTTCATGGTTTTTTGGACAAAATAGTTAAAAACGTCCAGAACTAGACTAAGCCCATAGCTGTAGAGGATGATTTGACCAGAGCCTGGATATTATCATCTTTCTTTTTCGTCAAACGAAAGTCGACTTGACGAGAATTGCCTCGTCTCCATAACTTAATTCTGTTGCACCGTCTTGGGCACACATAAGTAATTCATCCGCTCGTAATGCATGCCGGTGAGGCGGAGCAAAGATGATTTGAAATTAATTGATTAAAAATATGCATATAAAATTGATTCATTGTTCTCAGTAAATTTAAAAAGCGTAAATGGTGTTTAATAAACATACTCTTTCCAATTTGAGACCTTAGCTGAAGTTGGCTAGCCTTTTAGTATTTTTAAAGGATTTATTTTATCACTGGTGCACTTCCACTGTTTCAATGTGCGAATGGGCGGAAATTTCGGCTAGCCTTGTTTCAGCCTAAATATCTTTTTTAATCGCTGGGAAAGTGCCCAAATGAGGTACTTCATTTGGGAGATTTTTATATTTTGTCTCTGTTCTGTGAATTTAAACGATTTCTACTCAGGGGTTTTCAAAATATGATTTTTAGATAACCTTCGTTATAACACGTAAGTGAATGGAGCCCTCTTGCGCTTTCCCTATATCGCTTAAAAACATTGTGCGTAGAGGGCTTTTAAAAGTATCAAATATCGTTATTTTTTCTTTGGCAGCATCGAATCGGCATGACGTACATGTATCATTTTTACGAGTCCTGTGGAGGAGTCTGGCTCTTCGCTTTTCATCAAGCTCATGGAAGACATATGCTGGTGTCTCCCTAGATCGAGTATGCTACGATCACGACAGTGCCTCATCCCTTCCTCCACATGGACGACGACTACCGGACAATATGGGCCTGTGCGTCGACGTCGAGTTCATGGCTACATGCCCGAGTCAGCCCTTCTTCAACTTCGAAGGGGACGGGAACGCTCACGCAGAAAAGATGATACTGAATTGGTTATACGGTCGGGTGAACACTTCAAAATGGCCACCAGCGGACGGACAAATGCACACAATACACCTTTTCACACTCTTATCTCCATGCAGTGGATGCACCGCAACGTTAGAGAGTTTTTTACGTCTGCTCCGTGAGAAGGGACTGATGCGGAGAGTCCAGTTTGTCCTAGGGTACTCAAAAGAGTACACGCCTTGGAAGCCCGGTACGCCGCTAGCACAGCGAAAAGTGCCTGGTCCTGATGTAATCATTCCAAGGCTTTATAAGCTCTACAATTGGTATCCTAACTTCAAGGTGATTAAGATGTATCAGCAGCAAATCAAACTGAAAGAGTAGACCTAATGTATTATATAGTTTGTATCAGATCGTATATTTTTGCTTTAGTGGAAATGTAGATTGTCAAATGAAACTGCTTAATTATTGGGCTTCAAATGAATAAAGGTTTCTCTTTCTCTCTCTCTCTCTCTCTTTCTCTCTCAGTTTTTTTCTCTTTCTCGGGTGCCATCTGTTGGTCTTTCATTCCTCTCTCCTCCAGCCATCTCAGCAGACTTTCCATTCATACTTTTCTCGTCTCATTACTCAACTCCTCTTCTCTTCGATCTTCTATCACTGCCATTTCTTCAATCCTCCTCTACGATTTAAGTTTAGTTCATCCAATTCTCCCTTAGGATTTAAGAGCGGGCCTAATATTATTGGCTTAGATATTTTTTCAAACAGGTCAAGCAGTACCCGCTAGATTTCGCTCGACATGCAGAAACTACGGCCTCATAATGATCCTACTGATCATTCACTTGCGTAAAAAATGTATAGAGGTTATTCAGAATGGATGATTATGTAGAAAAGGGATTGTGTACGTTCTCGAATGATCAAGGTTTCCACAAATTGACTAAATCTCTCTGAAAACCCATGCACAAACAATGAGCTCACAAATCGTTTGTTAAAATCTTTATAGTACTCGACACTCTGTATGTATAGCCTACTTGTCCATATAACTTGCCACCTGGTTTGGGACATGTAAAAAGCTAATTACTGTATCTTTGCATCGGATGTTATCTTCATTGTGTTACGAATGCAGTTACATGTATGTGAACTTTAACACACAATAAGCAAATGGTGTAATGATTATTACAAATATGGGCAAGTCCAAACTATTTTTGTCCCATTCTTTACCGACTATATTTGATTTGATTTGATTTGATTGATTTATTTATCTTTATGATCCTTTTTTTTTCTTCAAACATATTTTACAAACTGAATTACAACATAATAAACAAATATTAATACATTATCAAATAGAGTAATTGCATTGTATAATTAACGTAAATGAATCATAAAGAAGGCTTGTCACATAAGCAAAGCTTGATGGAGTGACAATCCTATACAAAAAAAATTGGAAATACTAAAGAAAGGGGGATATTAATAAAAAAAAAAGAAAAGGAAAAGATAAAAAAAAGAAAGAAAGAAAGAAAAAAAGACTTTTCGTTGTATTCAAAGTAATAGAAGTCAATTAAAGATGGGGATGAGATGAGATGTATGGAGGAAGAAAACATAAATAGAAGAGGATGGTAAGTAGAAAAGTGGACTGTGTTGAAGAGATATTGGAGAGAGAGAGAGAGAGAGAAAAGGAGAAGGGGAGGATGAAGAAAGAAAGAGGGAGAAAGAGGAGAAAAGAAGATGTAATATGTCATTTACGCCCAGAGTCTCAGATTTCAATATATCTGTTAACTGCATCAAACTGATAGCCCTACTAAAGCCTGGATCGGACAAAATATTAAATAAAGAGACATTTTTATGTCAGTTTATGGTCACAGTTCCACAATACAATTCTATAACACTTGGTAACGTATTAAGTGACATACACTGGACTTTCCATGAAGGCCTATGATATTATTACAATGTCACTAAACTATTTAACATATATTATACATTTAGCTTATGAATGACTATTTTTATTTTTTTTATTTAATTTTTTTAAAGCAGATATTTCTGTATTTATTAAGAAATTAAATACAAATATTGCATACAATAATGATTCAAATCAGAATTGATACAAATAAAGTGTGACAGCTGAATTACAAAAAGAATATATATACTTATATTATATTGAAATTATGGATGTAAGTAAAGTAGAAATCGAAATAAAACATGCAGGGACCAGCTATCACAAGCAAGAATGCTTGAGTGGATAGCAGCCGTATACAGACTTATACAGTCTATATAGCCGTATATACATGTACACTTATACGCACAATTTCGACGGTGGTTGCCGTCTCTTGCCCGAAATATCAACTTTTTCACTTTCTAAATTTAGCAATCGACAAAATTTGTAATTTTGATATAGAAATAAAGGTTGTACGACACATGCTCCGGCGACATGCTCCTCATCAATTTTGTACGCTAATCGAATTCTAAACTTCAGCCCTGAACCAAACATTGTACCAAACATTATACCAAACCTTAGTCCTGAACCTTACGATGCCCCTGGTCCTCACGAACTTTTTCTGTCGGCACAGAATAGGGTCGGTGCGCTGAATGTATGTGTCTTCGAGCATGCGCAGAATCTGATGTGTAAATTTCCTTGCTCGGCTGAGAACTTTGAACCAAGATGAAAAGTATTGTCATTTTCAGGCAGCCAATCAAAACCCAATATATTTCGCGCGCTTTGTTCTTTAATTTCCGGTTAAATAAGATATGAATATTACAAAGACACACCCTCGAAAATTCTGGAGGGGCTTAAGAGATTATATTTGAGATTATGTTATTGACTTAATATATTTCATTTTGAAAGAATCTAAACATGCAAGAATAATAAAGTTTATGGCTTGAACAAAGCTGAACGTCATTATCTAAGCCTTTATGTCATGTACGGAGCATCTATTATTCACCATTTGTTTTTACTTTTTTTCGACTGTACGAATAGATCATCTTTTTACATGCATGTATATATCTTTTACATACATATATGCATATGTGTGTGTGGGGGGGGGGGTGTGCGCGTGCGCGTGTGTGTGTGTGTGTGTGTGTGTGTGATTGTGTGTGGGTGTGGAGGGGTGCGTGTATGATGTTATCTATTCTGAAAACAAGATTTTAGGGCTTTGTAAACCATAGGTTGATAATTATTGTGTACAAGCCATTAGCTTTAAACATCAACGTATGAGATTTGGGTAAATGTTAGTCATCAAACGTCTTACTAGAAGTACTTATGAAATTGATTATTTCCTACTCGTTTGGGATTAAGTCATTGGTCCTTAGATTAATGGTCAGATTTTTGACCACTTCGTTCCAGAAATATTCGTGCCCTCTAACGTCCTCGGTCCAATATATGTAGGGTCTGCCGTCACTGAGATACAACCTCGCTAAGAAAGGCATCTCTTTATCTGGGATGTCTTCGAGGAAGACCACGACAACGAATTCGGTAAGAGTATCACTAACGTGATCCATGGCCGTACGGAACTTGAGCATGAACCGATGGTCACGCACAGCAGCTCTGCTGAGCACTATGATGGTCTTGTAACTATGGCTCACCACGTAGTCAACAGAATCCAAGTAGTGCATACCCAGCACAAGGTCTCCGTCACCAAAGACGTTCCTCTGGAAATGCGGAAGCCGTTCTTCAAGAGACGGTCGAAGATGGTCTCGAATCCATTCTCCGTCATCATCGTAAAAAATGACATTTACGTCAAACTCGTAGTCATTGTGATCCCGAGCGTCTTGAATTTCTTTATAGCCAAGGACCCCTAGTCTCAAGAGAAAGAGTTTGTATTTCAGTAGCCATCGATTGTGATAAACGAGAATGACGATGACGACTAGACAAACAACGGCGATAGGAATCAAACAGGCGGGGAGAATGTTTGGTCTACAAATTACATTAACATCAAAATCAAGCAAAGGTTTCTCACGAAGAGGAACCATTGATGCGAATGAACAAATAGTTGTTTTCTCATTGATGAGGTATTTTGGTCCTTTCAGCCAATTAAGAAGCCACTTTATGTCACAGTTACAAATAATTGGGTTCATTGAAAGATCGAGAGATGAAAGAGAAGAAAGAATCGGCATAAATGTGCTTTTATTGAAAAGCGTCAATTTGTTCTTTGCTAGTAAAATATTTTTGAGGATATTATTGTTCAAAAATATTGCTTCATCGATGTACGTTAACAAATTTCCTTCAAGGTCAATGCTGATCAAATACTTAGACCCTGTCAGTAGATCACAGTGAAGTTGCTTTATCATGTTTCCTCTTAAAGACAGCTTCTGAAGTGATTCCATTGTGGTAAATAAAAGTGGATGTAAGGTAAATAAATAGCGGTAGTCTAAATTGAGCTCTTGTAAAGCAGAGAGCTGCCGGAAGATCCTTTTTGGCAATTCATTTAAAACGCTAGAACGAGGATTCTTACTCATATCCAAAGTCTTAAGATGACGCAGTCCATCAAAAAGAGAAACGTTCGCATCCCACAAATTCATCCAGTAAAGTGTAAGATTCCTCAAATCTAAATGTTCAAGATATTGTGTTCGTTTAAAGGAATCTCCTGGTTTTAACTGAGGCCCGGGAATTTTCATGCTGTTCATTGAAAGTGATTTCAATGTTGGGCTTTCTATTTGCAAATAGTCAATACGGCACTCTGGCAAATCGATGGTGTGAATATTATCAAGTTCCGAAAGAGATGTAAGCTCAAATACAGCAAGGATTTCGTTTGAGCTAAGGTCTAAGAACATTAAATTTTTCAATCCAAGAAAAGTAAATTGGGAAATTACTGTCAAATAATTACAACATAAGTTCAATTCGACAAGGTCTACTGTCCAAGTACGATTATAACTGTTAATATTTTCTAAACGGTTATAATCCATGTTCAATACTCTTAACTCATGCATGCCCTCGAAGAAGTCTGGTTCGATAGCGTCAACATGGTTAAAGTCCAGAACAAGCTGATTGACTCGTGTCAAGTTGGAAAAGATGCAAGGATAGAGGCTGTTTAGTCCGATGCTAGTGAAGTCAAGAACAGAAATATAATGATTCCGGAGTGGATCAAAGAGACCTTTTGAAACGTTATCCAAATAGGTTTGAATGCACATAAACTCTTCTATCTTAGAGCGGGAGATACCGATGAATATATTTCTCAACACTTCTTCTCCAACAAGCGTTCCTCCTAGAACCAGTGAACGGACTTGTAGCGAAGCGATCACATTAGGATCAACTGATAGTATTTCATTACCCATCAGATCCAGGGTATCAGCATGACATGCGAAAATAAAAGTTTCCGCTTTTAGGTGTTCAAGTCCATTATATGAAAATGTAGCTATCCGTGTTGTGCCAAAGGCGCTTATATTAATGAAGGATAACTTATTGTTAAAGAATGATATTTTATCTGAATGTGAGATCCATTTCAGTGTGTCGTTAGGAAGCCATTTTAAGTCTGATGAATCCACATTCAGAGTAGCCAGCTTTCTGGTCCATCTAAATAGGCCTGTTTCTGGAAGTACAAGATGTGAGTTTTCTGAAATATCAAGTTCCATTAACTCCTTAAGTGGGTTAAAAGTGGTGGATTCTATCAGTCTTATGTCATTGAAAGAAAGGTTCAATTGGGTGACCAGAGGGTAACTTTTAAATGAGTAATTGAATAGAGAAGTGATATTGTTATGAGACAGGTCAAGTACCTCAATATCATAAGAAAGATTTTGCGGAACTGAATCAAGTCCCCTTTTCCTGCAATCGGCTTCCTTCAGCTCTAAGTCCTGACTGCACTCCCAAGGAGAGATTTCGAAACGTGATTTCAATGGAGCAATCGGCGTCGCATCTGTGAGTAAGGTTTCGATTGTCAAGGGTAGAAGACAAAAAGCTCCGACCAATGTTAAGAGAAATAGACGATGTATACTTGCCATCATGGTTAGCTCGTATCTGCAACAGGAAAAAATTATATGACCAATGATATCTCTCATCAAACGTCTCCACCAGAATGTGTAAATTTAAGAATGATAACTCTCTCCAAATTCAAACTAATATATGCGGTTTAAAATCGTTTTCTGTTATGCATCGAGCCTCTCACTGGGCAGTTAAGACATATTATAGCGCAATACCCGTTCTGAATTGGTAATAGAAAGAAGCTCAATTGCATAATTATAAAAATTAGGTGATAGGTGTAACCATTTCAGTTCATGTTGAGTCATTTTAAACTGTCCGACAAAAACAAAACACTTGGAGATAAGCAGTTTAACTAATGTGTGTACTTCCGGGAATACTTCATATTTCGTATTTTTTAGTTCACGTTTAAAACTGGATTACATAATTTGTTATAATTCAAAACAATTTCTGCACCGTAACTTTATATTTCTGGTGGTTACCGCTCACCAGGAATATATTTTGTTTTTCAAACTATTAAAACCATACTGTAATATTCAAAGTGAATAAACGAATATTCTACCAATAAAACCATTTTTCTGCAGGTGCATGATTACAAAAAGAAAAATATTGAAGAAAAAAAAGCAGGAATTAACGTAAATCAAGTACACTACACTTTACGGTACGTTTCACTTTTGTCTTGACAGCTTGATAAACTACTGCTGTATTACAGGGTGTTTTTTGTTGAATATATGCATGGACTGGGAGACTATGTAATCAATTAGTCCAACCCATCTCTTTCCACTCACCACATTCATCATGTTCATGATCATGCACTAAAATCGGAAGAATTCACCACATTCTCGATTTCATGTAACCAAAGCGACGGGACCAGTCAAAGACTCAGATTAAAATTCGGCCCGGATATTGAACAGCTGCATGTTTTTTTTTCATTTCTTATGAACTTGCAGGTATTTTTGGGCAATTGATATATGAAAATTATTCTAATCAGTCACCTCATTTATTGATTAGCCCGGTGGACCATTTTTCCTATGCAAAGCAACCGAACCTTAAAATGCCTCTTGAGCTTTTTAAACATGATTTTTTTTTCTCGACAGGGTAAGTTAGAATAGGGGCGCTCAATAAAATAAAATTACCAAAACACTTAATCAGTAGGAGGAAAATCAATGGAGATTAAGGTAGAGAAGAAAGCGCACATTATCAAGGATTAAAAGTGTTTTGGGGGCATTTGTTTTCCTTATTTGGGGGCAATTCCGTTGGCAATCAGCTAACCGTAAATGGGACAAATGATTTTTAACTGTAGAAACTGTATCATATATTTTTTCATTATGTAAGCTAATTATATAAAAAATGGGGGGGGGGGGGGGAAATGTCATAAACATAGAATAGCTATTGTTACATACTTGGACTTGATAGGTATTAACACAGGAGGCTGGTGGTGCGCGTTACAGCTGCTCCACTAGTTTCCTTATTTCTTTGCACTGGGTTCATTTCTTGCTTATATTTTACATCATGTTTCTTGGTTTATTGTTCTGATCAGACTGGGCAAGTTTTTGCAGATATATTTTTTGGCATTTGTTAGAAAATAAGTATCTTATTTCTGACTGTGGTAAGCATTAAAGTACCATTACACTCTGTGTAGTCATTTCTGCACAGGGTCTAGTATGTATGTGCACTTAACCATGTTCATTATGTTTGAGTAACCATGTATATCACTGTGTAGCTGTAATTGAGATTGAAACCATTCTTTTGGTGTTATTTACGAACAACACACCTGATTAAGCTTTGTGTGACAATGGCCTCTCAGGGCATCCCCCTTGCCATTCTATTGTTGTGTTCACTCTTAAGTGGGGGTGTGCTAGAAGGTACAGGAGTAACATGTTCTGTACTGTTTGACACACCTTCATTCACAAGTGCTCATGTAAAGTATGTTGGAAGGAAGGTATTATATAATCAGACCAGTTCCTGTACTGCTACATTCCATGTTAAGTTGATTCTATGTGGGGATGTACATCCCAACCCGGGTCCACAGAGTAACGCTTATAATTCATTGGATAAGCTTGGTGGTACTCAAAGTCAGGATATTGTAATTTCTAATAGAATTCAGTATGATGTAGAGACGCTTTTAGGTTTTAGGTCTCAAAAGTTTCAAGTGACTCCAGTAGTTTGGTTAACACTTCGCAATTTGAGTATATGTAGAGGTCGTACCAAACGGGGTCGTAAAGGTGGTCGATGTCGTCGGCGTCGTCTCCAGGAGAAGTCAAGTTCACCAGAGCATAATAACGGTCTTATAAGACTTTCCTTGTGGAATGCACGGTCTTTGAATAACAAAACACACATGTTATCAGATTTCATCATAGGTGATAACATTGACATCGCTGCAGTGACAGAGACATGGCTAATTGGAGATGACCGAGACAACTACTCCATTGCTCAGCTCACATCTGTTTTGAAAGACCACAACTGGCTTCACAAGCCCAGAATGCACCGTGTTGGCGGCGGTGTTGGGATATGCATTCGAAAGTCTCTTCGCGTCAAGGTGTATGACAATATTTCTAACTTCAGTTCTTTTGAACACTTAGATATCCTGGTAACTTCACATTACCAGGTTCCAACACGCCTTATTGTCATTTATCGTCCTCAACGCACAGCCAGGGGAGACTCAACCGAGCGCCTCTTTCTCCGTGAGTTCTCAACCTTCATGGAACAACTCATATCATCTCCTCATCAGTTATTAATAGTTGGTGACTTTAATTACCATGTTAACTCTGTCACTGATAACAACTCAAGGAATTTCTTGTCTGTGCTATCAGCATTTAACCTGCAACAGCATGTATCGTTTCCAACGCACAGAGCTGGCCATACACTTGACCTCATCATCACCAGAGCCACGGACAGTTTTGTCACTGATCTAAGCTCAACGTCTTATCTCCCATCGGATCATGTTGCTATCTCTTGCAGCTTGGACATTCGAAAGCCTCCACCATTGAAATTGGAGATAAAGACAAGGAAGGTCTACAGCATCGACATCGAAGCCTTTTCCAGTGACATCCTCAAGTCAGATCTGTACTCTTCTCCAAGCCCAGACCTGAATGAGCGAGTTGGTCAGTTTAACAAAACTCTATCCTTGCTTCTAGATAAGCATGCTCCGGAAGTCACTAGAACTGTTAGATATCGTCCAGACACACCATGGTTCACAGATGAACTTAGAGAATTGAAGCAAAAACTTCGTGCTCTCGAACGGAAAGCTTTCTCTCGGTGTGGTCTTGAAATTGATCGGCAAATTTATGTGAAAGCGTCTCATCACTATAATAATCAACTCACTTCAGCCAAACGAGTTTATCATCGTAATCAACTGAAAAATTGTTCTCCTCGAGATCTCTTCAGGAAGGTTGATCACCTGTTACGACCCCAGTTAAAAACCTTACCAAACAATATCAGTTTTGATATATCTCTACCACAGCGTTTCTTGAGATATTTTGCAGAGAAAGTTCGGTCAATCACTGATGAATTACAGTCATCAGCGGCTGATAATAGTAGGGAATTTCCTGAGAAGCTTGCAACCTCATCATTCAGCAAATTCAAATCAGTGTCTGAAGATGAGGTTGCCAAGTTCATTACTACCTCTTCTTCCACAACATGTGAACTTGACCCTGTCCCAACTTCATTTTTGAAAAAATTTCGTGAAGAATTATTATCATTTATGACACAGGTCACTAATGATTCTTTCATGACTGGTTCTTTCCCAGAAGGTTTCAAGCATGCAAATGTTATTCCTAGACTGAAGGGTTCGGCTACTGATGTTGAAGATCTGAAAAGTTATCGTCCGATTGCAAACTTGAGATATTTTGGCAAACTTTTAGAAAGAATAGCTTCATTCCAACTTCAACAGTACCTGAACACATTCAGTTTATACGCAAAGTCACAATCTGGTTACCGCTCGTTTCATAGCGTCGAAACAGCTCTTCTGCGAGTAACGGATGACATTCTTTTATCTCTAGACAAAGGAGAAGAAGTCATCCTTGTGCTGCTAGATTTTTCTTGCGCGTTTGATACTATTAAGCATGACATCTTGTTGAAACGTCTGAGACTTCGTTTTGGTATAAGTGGTCAAGCACTCGCTTGGATAGAGTCGTATCTGTTTCGGCGCACTCACACTGTTATTATTGGAAATGAGCGGTCATCCACAGAAATCATCCCTCAAGGGGTTCCTCAAGGGTCCGTATTGGGCCCAATCCTATTTACCCTCTATACCTCTCCCTTAGAAGATATTATTGATACTCACAAAATTCATAAGATGTTCTATGCAGATGACACACAACTGTACATTTCATTTAAGAGAACTGATAATATTAATGTCACTTCACAGGTATCAGAGTGTGTGCAATCAATCAAAGAGTGGTCTCAGGTAAATGGTTTAAAGCTCAATGATACAAAGACTGAGTTTCTTCATCTTTCTTCACGCCATAGGTCAAGCAACCTCATATCAACATTGAACATAAATGGTACAATTGTTCATGCAACCAGAACTTGCAGAAATTTAGGTGCTATTTTTGATGATAAGTTCACATTTGAAAATTTTGTCTCACAAAAGTGTCGCTCAGCTTCATTTGGATTATACAAAATAGGTAAAATTCGCAATTTTTTAGACAAACCAACCACTGAACGATTAATTCATGCTTTTGTTATGTGCCATTTTGATTTCTGTAATAGTTTGCTTTCTGGTCTCCCTTCTTCTCAAATTCAAAGACTACAACTCCTTCAAAATTCTGCAGCCCGACTTGTTACACGCACGAAGAAACATGAATCAATAACTCCAGTCTTAAGAGATCTACACTGGTTGCCCATCAAGTCCCGTATCCAATTTAAAATACTTATGTTAACCTACCAATGTTTACATCAGCTGGCTCCTACTTATCTCTCTGAAGTACTAACTCCATATAAACCCGATAGAATGTTACGTTCCAGTTTCAAGTCCCTGCTCTGCGTTCCACAAATAATGACAAAATCATACGGGGAAAGGTCTTTTACACATTCTGCCGCTCTTTTGTGGAACAAGTTGCCTGAATATCTGAAAAGTATAAATTCCTATGAAAACTTCATTAATTCTCTAAAGACATACCTTTTCACCACTTTATAGTTAATCAGAATCATGAACCCAGTGCATCTTTCCTTTCTTTCCTCTCCTAAAGTGCATAGAGACATGCAATTTTGCTTATGTGTAATGCGCTATATAAAAATGTTTGATTATTATTATTATTATACTTGTGTATTTTGTATTATTGTTTCCTCATCTTCAGTTTCAGTTTTTCTGTTCCAGTTTGGTTATATTTCTGCATTTTTCAACGATGCAAATCAAACATTACATAAAATCATGATATGTTTATTATCAGGTCGCCAATAAAAATTATACATAAATAGTGATGTAATACAGTGAGATATCAATGTTAAAGAATTTATTTGGTAGGAAACATAATATATAGTAATGTGGGTCAGCTTCAAAAACTTTATGCACCGTATAAATGTTACTGTAAAAACCTAATTGAGATAATTATAATAGAATAGCATAGAAACAGGTTGGATCAGAAACAGGTTAGATCAGAAACAGGGTAATTCAATAAAATGCAACAGACCGCGCATCGTAAGCATGAGCTTGAAATAAGAACAAGGAAATGTTTTCATATTTGAGAAAGGAAAATGATAGACGTGTAAGAAACATGAATCGCCATGGAGGTAAATCAGCCTATAGATGCATCATTTAATATTCATTTGTAATTATTCCCGCTGATTGTTAATGATAATCTTAACGAGTTTGATAATGGAATATATCGGTAGATCGGTATGTCATAGAAACTCGTTAATTGAAAAAAAAATGTTCTTACCTTTTTCATTGGCGACACAGAATGAACTATTAAAACCTCTATAATTATGTCTAAAAGCAAGTCGTAAGTGCCCCCCCCCCTCCCCTCAAGAAAAGTGATCGAAAGTGTGTAAGCATGAATGTGTAGTAATTGGGCTTTATTTTATTTCAAACGAAACTTGTTTGAATATTAAAGACAATTTTAATACTCCGACACATTAATTGTATTCTTTTCTTATTTCATTTAGATCGGCACTTTTAGTATCGATTCTATAATGATATGAAGCCATATTAAATTCACCTTTCAATTTGCATGCCCACTGTTATCAAACTTTAAAAAATGTTATTCTGTATTATGATATTTTCATGGTATTTATCAAGCAAATCAATGTAATAACATCAAGGTGTCTCATAGAGTAAAACTGTTAGCAGTATATTGACACTGTTATACAGTGTGTTACAAAATAAAGATAATCCAAATGCAGAGGATTAATATTCCAAGGCTATTTACCTCGACACAAATACATAATGTTTACAAAATGAAGAAGAACTCCTCAATTTTATACTGATACCTTACTTGCATCCCTGATGTTACGCATGGCCGAGTACATTGTTATTGAAGGTGAGAGGCAAGAATTACATTATTTGCAAGTTTTGGTGAATGGATGAATTCTTTTACTGATGTCACACATAATATCGAATATGTGAACATTGGAGATGAAAGTGACAAGTTATTTTTTCTTCAGCAGTGATGGGAAGGATTATTTTCTGTCCTGTTATTCTGTTAAATCTCGACTCCGCCTTGCGTTGGTATCCCTAAGATGCTCCAAAAGTTGTTGCCTTATCTTATATAGCGCTGCTATATGTTCTCTCCTGATCCCCAATGCACTTCTTGCCGGAATTCCCCTAGTTGCAGATGAGGCTGCTGCCATATTTTCCATTATTTTCGAACATTCTCCCAGATTGTTTCGGCTGCTAGAGGCTCTCTTTCTGATAAGTTTTCCCTGAAAGCCTCATAAATTCCTGCAAACTCCCGTCTGGTGAAATGTTGTAACTCCGAAGGTCAGTCGCACATTGAAACATCTTGCCAACAGCTCCAGATGGGGAATGATGTTTATATTTTTTGAAACATGGATTCCAACAGAAAACATAATACTAAAGTAATAAAACTACGATTTGAACCTGATCAACCAAATATAGTTAGGTACACAAAAGATATTTGAAAGTGTGCTTTGATAAAAGTACTTATCAAATCAATTATTTGGGGGGCACTTAAAAGGATCTGGGAGTCCTGAATCAAAATCTCACGGCAAAATAGGAAAAGCGTGAAAAAAATCTTATATTTTACTGATTAAAATACTATAACATGCAGTGTAATGTGCTGAACCCATTCATGACAGTCAGGATAACAACTGATACACTGAAGGCACCTACACCTTCCATTAAAAATATTTGAGACCCATTTACTTAATAATGTCGTAAATATGGGCTCATAAAGGGGTATATATATATATATATATATATATATATATATATATATACATGTATATATATATGACTCGACTCGGCTTGTGCATCTGCTTGCTGCAATGGGTCGGTGTCACGCTTGGGTGGCTTTCTTGGCGGCCTTTTTCGGTGCCTGCACTTTGAGATGATCTCCGACCTTTTGTTTAGTGCCTCTCTGTTACTGATAATAGTGTACTTCTCCTCCAGGCAGAGATTGCAGAGCCCACTTTTTCTTAGATTTAGATTGGATTTCTTTTCGATCCTCCAAGTTAGTGTGAATTCGGTATTAGATTCCTTTAGGTTCCATACGTATTTGGAAAGTTGAGTTTCGTTTCTGTATTTTTCATGTTTCATGGATTTCACATGGTTTTCACATGGATTTCACATGGTTTCTGCCGACAAAAATCAGAGTGTCCCTTACAAGGAAAATGCCTAGAAACAGCCCTCGTATATAAAGCTACGATTCTGCATGGCAATGAGAAAAAGCACTACTATGGACTAGCGGGGGGCACTTTCAAGGACAGGTACAGAAGCCATGTGAAATCCATGAAACATGAAAAATACAGAAACGAAACTCAACTTTCCAAATACGTATGGAACCTAAAGGAATCTACTACCGAATTCACACTAACTTGGAGGATCGAAAAGAAATCCAATCTAAATCTAAGAACAAGTGGGCTCTGCAATCTCTGCCTGCGCTTAAAGAAAATATGCGTGTAGAAAATATTAATTTTCTACACCAAACGAACTTGTTTAGCAACAAGGTTCGTTCTAAAATGCATAAAAACCATGGCAGGCCACTAAAACATAAAATCTGGGCACTTTGGGTACATTTTATCAAAAATCAGTTGATGCCATCGTTCTCAGTCTTAACTTTTACATAGGAATCCATGTTTTACATGTTTTTAAAAAGGTAAACACCATTTCCCATCTGGAGCCGTCTGTGTACCTAATCAGGTTCAAATCCTAGTTCTACGGCCTTCGGGAGGGCCACCTCATTGTTTTTAACATTAGGGATTCAGTAAAACTGTTCTACTACACATGTTCGTCAGAAAATATGAAGATATCTGGCTCTTTGAAAAAAGTGGCACAGAGAAATGGGTTACAGAGTATTGAAAACCGGAAGAAAAGTCGGATACTCCAAAGACACCCATCAAAGGCTACTCTGGAAAGGAACTGTATGGATTACTCTGGAGTAATTAATTGAAATACCAACTATTCAGAACAGATCATTGGGTGAGATGCGTTTTGATGAATGTGTCTGCCTATTGTTAACTATTGTCATCCACAGTCCAGAGTAGATATTTCCCTGGGTCGGCCTCCTACAAGGGCCTTTCCTTTCTGGCTGCAACCCACTTTTGCAGTATAATTATGTGAAATATTTTAATCCATGTTACTATTGTTTCTATTGTCCTTTTTAAAACTTTTATTAATTTGTGAATGTAATGTTGTTGTTGTTAATTTCAAATTGCTTGTACTTTTTGTTGCAAAGTGAAATAAATTTGAATTGAATTGAATAGATGTGGTACATAATGTTCTGGAGACTTCTCTACAATGTGTATTAAAAAAAGACACACTTTGAAAATATCCTCCAAAATGATACTTTCACACTATCGATATGATTTTTTTCTTATAAAAGCATAGGTGAGGTCTGTTTAAGTGGATGACATGATGAGTATTGAAAATATTTCACGCCTGAGTGAGCACTGATTACTTTTGGAAAACTCGCAAAAATTGGTTTCCGCAAAAATACATCAGTATTGCATTCCATCAAAGTGCATATAATGTATTAACTACATGTTCTTTGTTAAATATAAATTATTGATTTGAACAAACATTAATCCTTAACCCTGTGCCTAGCCGTGCACACCCACAAAGGTGTATCCAGAAAGTGATAAAGGTGAAAGGGGTGGGATCCTCCCAACACAGGGGCTAATTTTGTTTCTGGACAGCTCCGTTCTTGTACAAGCATTGCAGGTTGTACTGATATTTTCAGCTTCACCCAAGTGCCAATGTACCCCCCCCCCCCCACACACACACACATTCACTATCACCACCACTACTACCACCGCCATTCAAGGTGGTGTCTTTCCTGCACAAATCATTTTCATCAATACCCATTTTCGCCTGAAGAGTGTTTGAAAGATGCAGTAACAGGAGATCCCTAGCATTTACAAGTTTTCTTCTTTAAATTTCTAATATGTTTTGAATTTACAAGACCCCAGAAAGAACGTCTTGTAGGATGAATAAGAAGTTTAAAAGGAAGCAAATTTATTGATAAAGCTTATTATTTAACTTTTCATCGATTAAACCTGTACATGTGAAATATATCAACATGCATTACATCCTTTCCACACAGACATGAAGGCATCCTGCAACTGGGTGGAAGAGATGAGGGCAAAGAAAGGAACCCAACTGAATATTTTAAAAAAAGATATTCTTTCTCTCTTCTTGAATTTTTTTTTTGTACATCTTCGTGTACTGCATTGCATCCTCTCTACATGCTCCAGACAACAATGGAATTGTGTGCAGAAAAGACATAATCTGCAATGTGTGTGGAGGTCAAGTTAGTGTCTTGGGGGGGGGGGGGAGGTGTGGCTAGATGTCGGGTTAGGGATTAAACGTTTGTTCAAATCAAGTTAACAGAGAATATGAAGTTGATGCCTGATATGCTCGTTAATCAAATTCAAGACTAAGGCATTTTTGCACAAACCAATTTTTGCGAGTTTTCCAAAAGTAGCTAGGACTCACTCTAGCGTGAAATACTGTCAATACCCATAGTTTTATCCGATTAATCAGACCCTCACCCATAATTATAGAAGAAAAAATGTATCGATATTGTGACATTATCATTTTGGAGGATATTTTTCAAAGTGCGTCCTTTTTTTTATACGCACTGTATAATATTAGTAACCGAAGAACTTCAAAAGCAATGGACAAAGGGTCAAGAAGTTTTACCTTAAATCTGCTCACATGGCATGAAATTCTATCAGATTTGTGCCTTTAAGGGCCAGGATCAACTCAACAAGAAGACAATCATTCAATATTCTCATCCAAATGATGGGGGAACAGCTTGCAAAAATAAAAAGAGGCACCCAGAGTTTTAAAAAATGATGGCGGGGATACCCCTAAAGGGCCAAGATCAAGAACTCGAATCTGATCAACAAAATTTGGGTCTTAACAAATCAACAAATTGACTACCAAAGTGCCTCACATGCAGAGAATCAATTTATTTATAATAAATTTCAGAAATGTTAAAATAGCTTTTCTGAGCTTTGAAAAAGGATGGAAAAGGACTAACACAATACTCGAGAACGGCTGTATGTGGCGGAAGAGTGGTATTGAGGAAAATTTGACTGCAATCTTGCTTACAGTGGATATCATGATAGTCTAGGGCTATCTCATAATCTTGCAATACCCAATTTCTTGAATTCATCAATCAGAAATTCTGATAATAAAGAACTATATTTGATGAACACCATTTTTTTTTTCATCTTATCAGGCGTTCCAATAATTTTGACCAGTAAATATATATATATATATATATATATATGTATATATATATATATATATTTATATATATATATTTATATATATATATATATATATATATATATATATATATATATATATATATATATTGGTATTTATAATGTATATTCCTTATTTACACGCAAAGTGCCTTTCTGAATTGTTCAAAACCGTTCATATTAGATACTTTTCAACATTTCAAAATTAGCAAATTATTCCGGCGAACTGTCGTTAGTACTAGTAGTTTACCAGTTTGTCTCTTAAACACGGGGAGAAAGAACCCCAATTAGTTTATTGAAAATCAGTCGAAAACTCTACTGTGCGATTTTCCAGCCCACAGCTGTAAAAGGTGACTTGACGAGAGCTCGGATATTATCTCGTCTTTTCGTCAAATGCCGTCAAATTGCGTCGTCTTCTCAACAGCTTATGCTACGGTCACAAAGGTTCGTGCGAACGATGCGTTCGTACGAATCTCACTGTTCGTACGAATTCCGGAGTTCGTGGAGATTGGTAGATGGGGCATAGATTCTTACGGCCTTCTTACGAAGTTCGTACGAACGCCGTTTAATTCGCAAGAACAACTTAAGACCTTCTTGAGAAACGAAGTGATCTTCGGTTTTCCAATGGCCCTAGAGTTCGTACGTTTTTCGTAAGAATGCCTTGAGTTATTCTTTCGTCAGACTTACGGCCATCTTACGATTTTTGTTGTCGCAAGATGGTCATACCTGCAACTCACGGCACTCTCAAGTCATTTGTATGAAGATCTTACGAATTCTTGTATATTTTGTCGGGTTGTAAAAAGGCGCTGCCGTGTAGGCCTACTGTCGAAAATTCTGTGAATGTTGAAAGTTTGATACTTTCAAGAGGGCAGTAGTGCTTTATACTCCCTAAAACTCAGCAATTACACAAATTGTGTACCTACGCCTTACGAGCACCTTACGAACGCCTTACAAACGCCAAGAGTTGTTCGTAAGAGCCCCGTACGAATCTCCGTTCGTAAGGTATTCTTACGAATGCCGTAAGAGCCCTCTATGAACAACTTAAAGGGAAAGTTCACCCTAAAGATTACTAGAGTTTAAAAAATGCAGAAAAAATAAAGAAAAATATTGGCGAAGGTTTGATGAAAATCGGTCAAATAATAAAAGAGTTATGACTATTTAAAGTTTTGGATTCGTGACGTCACATGCGAGCAGCTGCCCATTGGTCATGTAATAAATATTCCATATTTTCACATTTTTTTTTACGTTCCACGATAAATTAATATTGTTTCTTTTCAGAATCTAGTATTGAATAACATTTCTGACAATATATCAAATGCACAGATGAAAATATTCTAAATTTTCTGAGAAAACTGTATTTTATGGAATATTTATCACATTACATAATGGAGGAGCTGCTCGCATGTGACGTCACAAAATCAAAACTTCAAAAGTCCATAACTCCGTTATTCTTTAACGGATTTTGTCCAAACTTTCGCCAATATTTTTCTTTATTTTTTCTGCATTTTTTAAACTCAAGTAATCTTCGGGGTGAACTTTCCCTTTAAGGCGTTCTTACGACCATCGTAAGAATTTAAAGGGTGACTAAATTAGAAAATTAATTGCCCATTTTTCGTAGGAAAGAGTCATCAGGAGCCAAAAAATATCTATCACACACTTTTTTATGCATTCAGTCGTATTTCATAATCATTTGAAAAGTACATTTTTGCTGATTTACACAGTCATAAGCCCCGCCCCTAAAAAAAACCCCATCGAGCGACATCATGATCACGTGATCTGTGACGTACGAGAAGTAAGGGAAAATATTCCACCAACCTATATACCGTGCGCGCCCGCAGGCCCCGGCAGGCCCAGCCCGGTGCCGAGCATAACATTCACCGCATCGACCATTTGCATCGCATATTTTCGTGTGTTTAATTCCTCACAATAACTTTGATTTTGGGACACTATTTCATCAGTAATGCCAAATCGGTGTATAGTTGCGGGCTGTAGCAAGACCCCTAAAGATGATGTAAGCCTACGTACATCATTTTCCTAAAGATGAAAATCTACGGAAATTGTGGGTCGCAACAGTATTCTCACGCGGGCAGAGTGGCAAGGGCCAAGCGAGTGGAGTACAATTTGCAGTGATCACTTTTCTTCTCCAGCAGCTGCAGCAGCTTCACCCGCGGCCCCTTCCCCCGCGACCCCTTCACCATGCCCTGGCGCGTCTTCTGCGAGGGGTTCAAACATAATGGTCGAATTCCCCTTGCCACTGCACTTGAGCTTCTTCTCTTTCGGTATCGATAAATCATCTGATAAATCAGAGTTCGTATCTGGCTCAAAAAAGGTCCCCCAAATCAGACTCGCGATCACTATCCATCTCTCTAAGTTACTCGAAGAATTCAGCCAAAAATCTAAGTCAGTACTACCGTAGTACATGTAAGGCGAAGTAAAAAAGGCGAGAGTGAAAACAAACCAAACAAAAGCTTTCACCAGTCGCTTAGTACGAGGGGGAACATAGTTGCCGTACTAAAGATGTGTAGTACACTGCACAGACGCATAAAACGGCTGTGTACGCGTTTAAGACCAATGCAAAACTATCGTTCGGCAAGCTCAGCTGGATGAGAACATTGTTCAAAGAAAAGTTAAAAAAACAAAACAAGAGCTGTATAATTGGGCAAAAGTGTTCACTGATCTTAAAGAAAATATATTGATAATGATTATTCACTCCTTAGGCTGTATTGATTAATTTCCCTTTTTCATAAATTGTCTGTTGAACAGACGGGTCAAATACCGCATTGTGTGTACAATGTTACATTGCCGCAGCCTGTAGATCTTGTGCCTCTTACTCTTCATACGTCACTTGGGGGTGTGACGTCAATTAGCCAATCAGCTCACGAGTTTTAAGGAACGGTCCCCAAACCTCTACTTTTCCCCCCTTTTCGCCAAAACGAGACATAATTTTGACAATCAATTGCCAGATTCGTGATTTGAATGCAAAAATACATGGAAACAGCACCCTTTTTTTCTCTAATTTAGTCACCCTTTAAGGCTTCTAGAATTGTCTCTCGACCCTACAAAATCTTGCATGGTTCTTACGATGTTCTTACGATGTTCGTACGGCCGCCTTACGAAGAGGGGGTTTCGTACAATGTTGAAAAAAATCTTGGACAAGACCATCGACCAGGCTGCGAACTTATGAACTGTCTACGAACAGTCTACGAACGGTGGTTTCGTACGGCCTTCTTGAGAAGATCTTACGAAATGGTCTAAAAATCGTTCGTACGGCGTTCGTAGCAGTTCTTAATGGTATTTGTGACCGAGGCTTTAATTCTGTTTCACCATATTACACTATGCCTATACAGCTAAAGCCTCGGTCACAAATACCATTAAGAACTGCTACGAACGCCGTACAAACGATTTTTAGACCATTTTGTAAGATTTTCTCAAGAAGGCCGTACGAAACCAGCATTCGTAGACCGTTCGTAAGTTCGCAGCCTGGTCGATGGTCTTTTTTTTTTCAACGTCGTACGAACTCCCCCCCCCCCCCCTTCATAAGGCAGCCGTACGAGCGTCGAAAGAACATCGTAAGGACCACGCAAGATTTTGTAGGGTCGAGAGACAATTCTAGAAGCTTTAAATTCTTACGATGATCGTAAGAACGCCTTAAGTTGTTCATAGTGGGCTGTTACGAACGGAGATTCGTACGGCGCTGTTACGAACGACTCTTGGCGTTTGTAAGGCGTTCGTAAGGTGGTCGTAAGGCGTAAGCAGGTGCTACAACCGCTGGATCTTCTTCTCCTCCTCCTCCTCTACTTGCAGATGCAGCTGCAGCTGTAGTTGTAGTCTCCTTGGCACTACTGCCATCTTGAAAGTATCAAACTTTCAAACATTCACAGAATTTTTGACAGTACACGGCAGCGCCTTTTAGCAACCCGAAAAAAATATACGAAAATTCGTAAGATCTTCTTACAAATGACTTGAGAGTGCCGTGAGTTGCACGTACGACAATCTTGCGACAACTAAAATCGTAAGATGGCCGTAAGTCTGACGAAAGAATAACTCAAGGCATTCTTACGAAAAACGTACGAACTCTAGGGCCATTGTATAACCGAAAATCACTTCGTTTCTCAAGAAGGTCTTAAGTTGTTCTTACGAATTAAACGGCGTTCGTGCGAACTTCGTAAGAAGGCCGTAAGAATCTATGCACCATCTACGTATCGCTACGAACTCCGGAATTCGTAAGAACAATGAGATTCGTACGAACGCATCGTTCGTACGACCCTTTGTGACCGTAGCTTAAGACATCGCGTGTAAAGTGCCATAAAAGTATCAAGTATCATTATCATTATTTCTTTGGCTCAGTATCGAATCGGCATTTTTACGAGTCCTGTCGAGAAGTCTAGCTCGTCGCTTTGCACCAAGCTCATGGAAGACATACTCTGGTGTCTCCCTAGATTGAGTATATGCTACTACCACGACAGTCCCTCCCTTTCTCTTTTAAGTACTTATAATAGTTAAGGACTAAAGGAACGTGGTCTGTAATTAATAAACTGTTAGTTAAGTCTAAAAGAAGTCTTCCTAAATATTTCATATGTGACAACATACAAATTGATGATCCATTACAGATTTTAGATGAATTCAATAATATTTCATAAACTTAAGGCCACCGCACACTACACGACCTGAGGTCGTACGACCTAGAGGTCATACGACCTAGTCCACGACCTCGCAAAAATTCAACATGCCAAAACCTGGGACCTGATCGTGCGACCTGGTCCTACGACCTGAAACTTGGGTGTTTGGTGACGTCATACCGTAGTTCGGAAGGTCGTACGACCTCAGGTCGTGTAGTGTGCGGTGGCCTTTAGTTATTGATTACTTCTCTTCTGCAGAATGACAGTCCTTATTCTGAAAAGAATTATGCATTCAATCGTTAATACTGTAACATACATTTTAATCACTCTTTAATAACAGGAATTGTTCCTGATAATCTAAAGATAGCCAAAATCACCCATGTGTATATGAAAAAAATGACCCTCGTGTATTTAAGAACTACAAGCCAATTTCAATACTCCTAGCCTTATCAGAAACATTAGAAAAATGTGGATATAATCGTTTATATTCCTATTTTAGTATTCATATTATTACTGATAGCCAATACGGTTTAAACACTAATCACTGATCTGTGCATGCGTTAATAAGTTTTGCAGGAGAGTGTTATTTTTGCTATAAAATGCAATGAATTTGGGAGAGGGTTTTGATATTGTGGATCATAACATACTCTTATATAAACTGAATTATTAGGGTGTCCTGGTATTCCAATGCAGTGGTTTCAAAGTTTAATATTTGAAGTATATCGTTATCAATATACATGATATACTGTTTATAATAATAATTATTCTTCTGACCATTCCCTCGTGCATTTTGGCGTTCCCCGGGGATCTATCATGGCCCCTATTACTTTTTAATGATGTTAGAGATATTATTTAAACATCTTATAAGTTAATATTCGCAATGTATGCATACGATATATACAACATTATTCAATACTCAGAATGGTGTGTCAAATTTAGATCAGAATCTTAGTTTTGAACCAGCCAAAGTTTCTAAATGGTCCAAAGACAATAAACTGATGATTGATAAGAAAAAAAAAACTACTCAAATGATATTTTCCAACCAAAACAGAAAAAAATTATCCAATACACTCGATAATATAACTCTTTATATAGATTCTACTCCTTGTTAATTTTCATGAGATTTATATTGACTGTAACCTGAAGTGGGATGCGCATGTAAATTATGTAACTGGTAAAGTATTGAAATGCGTTGGTTTTTTGTATAAAATAAGGCATTTTCTTCCCCTTTCTTCTATGATATTGTTGTACAATACTCTAATGTTATCATACTTATCTTATTGTACTACTGTTTGGGGGAACTCTGGCAAAAAAAGACAGATACACTACTGAAATTACAGGAAAAAAGCCTTGCGTATGTGTACTAAGCTACTATCTTGCCCACTCTGCATGCTCCACTGTTTATAAACATAAAAACTCTTTCTATTTCTGAATTATATCAGTTTTGTACCGCAGTTATCGGATTCTCCTATTTTAAAATCTACTCCCAAATACAATATCAAGTATGTTTAATTGAATGATGGCCTTCATAACCATAATACAAGGAGTAAAAACTGTTTTCATCGTTGGAAAGTTTTATACGGTTTTGAGATAAAGTCTCTGCTCTTTCATCTCCCCAAAATTTGAAATGCCATACCAAGCAATCCAATTGCCATGGTCAACGATTATCTGAGAGATCACTGAAAAAAATGTTTCTTGTCCAGATACTCAGAAATTTAACTATTGTTTACAGCTCCGTCACTGTTTAGTATATACCTATACTGTTCCCCTATCTGATACCTTTCCTTGTTTAAATATTTCATTCTTTTTTTTTAAAATATCTTACACATTTACTTTAATATTAAAAATTGAATTCAAAATGATAATGACAAAAAGTTAAACCGTCGTGGTATAGTGGTTCATTCACTTGACTCTCAATCAAAGGGTTGAAGGTTCGAATCTCAGCCCGGCACTAGCGTCTTTTGGCAAGACATTATCCACGTTTGCCACTCTCCACCCAGGTGTTAAATGGGTACCTGACAGGATTTATTCCTTGAAATGGAGCTAAAGCCAGGGTAATAATAATATCCAAACCCTATGGAAGCGCACAGGGACGTTATATCATAATGTAATATGCGCTATACAAGAACGGTTTTTATTATTATTATTATTATTATCATTATTACTACAAGAGTTTTTGGTTAGAGGACCTACTATATAGACAAGGCCTTTGAGGCTTTTTAAACTTTCCCTTTTTTTTTACTTTAATTACCCTGGTTATAAACGCATTATGCCATATTTGTTTACTCATTGTAATTACAAGTTTTTGTGTAGGAATGTGTGATGTATTGTATTTTTTAAGGAAATGGAAACAAACGAACTAACGAAAGAATACGATCTGAGATTTGATACGTAACTTCCAGTCTCCAGTTACCCAGCGTTTTTTTTTTTTTTTTTTTTTTTAAGTGTAATTGTTTACACTTCCCTCTCCGACTTCTTAGCAGGTCGTCTCAAACTTGCCATTATGCCAGAAAGGTATTGTAATAATAATGATAATAGCTGTTTCTTACACATCACCTTACCAGTTACAATGTAACCGAGTGAAGCGCTTACTGCATTATTACCCCGGTCACTGGATTCGCATCAGCAACGTACGCGGGATTCTAGGACGGAGATTAAAATATATTTGCACATGACAAAGGACGCCTAGGCATTCTTTGTCGAAAATGAAAGAACCGAAACGGCAATACCGTGCTAGATCAAGAGCGCACGATAAATTGCAAATGCATCGTTTACTCTGAATCTAGGACGAAACTGCTGTTCCGGTTCTTCAATTTTCCACAAAGACTTTATAATTTAAAGGTAACAGCTAGTTTTGGGAAGCCGTCAAAAACTTTTCGTGAGATTTCTTTGATTTTACTTAATAAATAGCAGGGTACTAACATAACTAAGATGCTGTGAAGTTTTTTCCTCCTCAAGTGAAATATTTATCGACTGAGAGGTGAAAAGTAATAAAAATCCCTGGCCCCCAAAAGAGGGGATGTAAATTCAAACAACGGCCACGCACACTACTCACATGAGGATTGTTGTGTGTATAGAATACGCTACACATAGTGCGAAGCGCTGGTTTTATTGTGCGGGGAACCTTCGGGTGGCTATGGTCTTAGCGTGAGGCAGTGACAAGCCGTTACCAAGCGTTTCTTACAAATATTTACACTAAAATTTGTTCGAAATCGTGAATGGAATGTTAAATATTCTCTTACATGTGTCTTATGATAAAAGGAGAATAGTATGTGACTATTTCAGATGTTTCTTGCCAGTATGATTTTGCTACCGAGACTGTCTATGATCTTTAAGACGGGCGTCCTTTGTCATGTGCAATTGTTAATCTCCGTCCTAGAATCCCGTGTACGTTGCTGAACGAAAACTCTGTAATTGCGATTCTGCACATTATCCACTGCTCTGGGGAGCATCCCAGCTAGTCGCCTATTTTCCAAGCGCGCACATGCTAATCCAACCACAATGACGTTCGCATCCTACCGGGTACCCACTTAACACCTGGGTGGAGGGGAGCAATGTAGATAAAATGCCTTGCTCAAGAGCAATGTACGATGTAAAAATATGGATTATATCTCTTTTTTCCCCTTCTTTTTTCTAAATAGTTTTCTTGGGTTACGACTGCGTTTGTGCGTACTTAAAAACCAAATGAGCATGCAATAGTTGTTTATTATATAGCATGATTTAAATGCAATCATTGCAATGGTATTGATATCATATGAACTACTGTTGAAAACCTATAACTGGCTCAACTACAAGAATCTAAAGTTAACATAACAGTAGTTTACCTGAATTTTGACTTTTTATTGCATCAACATGAATCTCTTTTTATCCGATCGTACTTTCATTTAAGTATCCTGTTTAGGCCTTTGCTGTATCGAGATGAGAAAGAGTATAATGTCATTGCTAAACTTACCAAACGGTGTAAAATGGTATTAGTTTGCTAGAACAGTACTCATCATTAAAGCGCAATTACTAATAAAAAGATGTGCAAAATTGTGCAGTGGTGTTCATGAAAATTGGTGTCTATAAGTTTTATAGGAAAGGAGGTTCAAAATACAGACAAGTGAATAGCGTAAAATTATTTTTTAAAATTACTTCAACATTAGATAATATGGCGGGAGTTATATCGTTAGTTGTTGCACAAGCAGAGACAGAATCATTATACATTACAGCCGAAACAAATATTAATCAATTAATCAATTAGTTGACGATTTAAAAATCATATATTTCTTACTCTTAAATTAAACATTTTAAACGCATTCATCCATTCTACTAAGAATGATTTTGTTGTAATAAACTTTGCCAGCCTGTTGAATGGGTAGGTGAACTACAATTAAAGAAATATGTCCGGAACTTTGCAAATGGATTGTACTCCTTATGAATTTGCTTTCGAGAAATTTTAACATGACATAAAGAAATGGAATAGGCCTATCCCCTATTTGTACAATGTGTAATTATTAATCTTTTGATTACTAATTGAGAATGAACATTGCGTTGTATGTCATGTCTTTATTGCCTATTGGAAGGCTAAATGCATAACTGCAATACCAAACAGTTTTCAAAACCATATTAATAGGGTAGAATTTAGTGAGAGGTATCATTGGTCATATTAGTTCTTTTCTAGTGCAGACGTATGATGAAAGATATCCTTCGTCATATTAATTTTCTTGTGGTGCAGATATAAACTTACCACAATGGAAAGTAAACATCGTCTATCTCTCCTCCCATGGATGGTAGTTTGTTGTCTCCTACTCTTGGCAATCCAAGCCTTACTCGGAGGAGCGACGCTGGCTCATCCCATCAAATCATATCTTGAAAGCTCTTCTGGGAAGTGCCATCAGGACTTTCAGCTGAAGAAAGCTGATTGCAGGAAGAAAGGACTTTATGCGGTTCCCCAATACCTCTCTGAGGATATTATGCTACTAGACTTGCATTTTAACAATTTAATTTCTCTCTTGAACTCCTCGTTTAAGAGATACCCTCTGATCAACCAGCTGGAGCTTTCTTCCAATGACATTAGAGTGATAGAATCCACAACTTTCTATCCACTCAAGGAATTACTCTTTTTATCTTTAAGCGAAAACCCCCATCTAGTGCTTCCAGATACAGGCCTATTCAGGTGGAACAGAAAGTTGTCTACTCTTGAGGTGAATTCATCATACCTGAAATGTCTTCCCAATGACACACTGAAATGGATCTCACATTTAGATAAAATATCATTCCAGGAAAACCAGTTGTCGTTCATTAACATCAGCTCTTGTGGCACAGCACGGGATGCTTTCTTGTCATTTAATCATTTTGAGCACATCAAAGCAGAAACTTTTAACTTCGCTTGTCACACTGATACCCTTTATCTGATAGATAGCCCCATAAGATCAGTTGATCCTACATGTCCGTGCATTGGTCTTAGGAGGAACGCATTTGGGATTTGAAGTGTTACGTAATATATTCATCGGCATCTCACGATCTGAGATAGAAGACATCACAATCTCAAATGCTAATTTGAATGTACTTCCGAAAGGTTTCTTTGATCCACTCCGCGATCATTTTTTTTCTATCCTTGACTTCTACAATAACGAATTAAGTGACCTTTATCCTTTCGTTTTTTCTGACCTGATAAAAGTCAGTAATCTTATTCTGGTTGATAACTTCGTCGTGAAACTTAAGCCAGTCTCCTTTGAGGGCATGAAGGAGTTACGAATTTTGCAAGTAAGTCTTAACAAGTTAATAGACATCAACCCTGACAATGATACTTGGACAGTAGACTTATTCGAGTTGAGATTATCTCACAATCTTTTGACAGCAATTTCACAATACGCATTTCTTGGTTTGGAAAATTTAACGATTTTAGACATGAGCTCAAACAAGAACCTTGCTGTCCTAGAAGTTACATCTTTTTCAGGACTTGACAACATTCAAACCATTGATTTGTCGGAGTGCTCTATCTTGAACACTTTGCAATTAGAAACTCCATCCCTGAAATCACTTTTCCTAAACATGATGAAAATCGGGCCTTCTTTAGAACCAGGAGAGTCCTTTAAACGATCACAATTTCTTGTACATTTGGAAATGAGAGATGCTGACCTCAGCTCAATGTATTTGTGGGATGAGGATTTAAACGCTTCTCTTTTTGATGGATTATTTCGACTTAAAACTTTGGATATGAGTGAGAATCTTCTTTTACAATTTTATTATGAAATGCAACCTGAGTCCTTCCGCCAACTTTACGCTTTACAAGAGCTTAATTTAGATTACTGCAGCCTATTAACCTTACAACCACTTTTATTCGCAAAACTGGAATCGCTTCAGAGGCTGACTTTAAGAGAAAACAAAATTAAACAGCTTCATTTTGATTTATTGACGGGGTTGGGAAATTTAACAAGCATTAATCTTGAAGTAAACTACTTAACATACCTTGATGAAGCGATATTTTCAAACAATGAAATGCTGACAAATATTTCATTAGCAAACAACAGACTGACGGGTTTGAACCAAAGCACTTTTGTAAATATTTTGTCCTCTGTTTCATCTCTCGATCTTTCACTGAACCCAATTGACTG
>CM046847.1:6789145-6829032 GCA_025618425.1 Heliocidaris tuberculata | reverse complement strand
TCCCAATCAAAATGAGAGAAAATAAACTTTCAAAGCACTTAGCTCCTCTCCACCAGTGGCCATCCATAACATCTTCTTTCTTCCACGAAGCTTGAAAAACATTTCTTTTCATGTCAGTACCACGAAAATCTAATTTACCACGGTAGCTATTCCCCCGGATCATCAGAGATTCAAACACCGCATAATCTTACGTAGATATTAAATCTTTTAATACGCCATACGATCCTATGGGGCAATACACGGAGTAGATGGATTACACTATTTTCATAGAGCGGGCGGCTGCTAGGTGTCTAAACAGGACTTTGTTATAGGCATTCAATAACATACCTGTGATTTCTTAGAAATTAAAATCTGACTTTCAGATTTTCTCTCGTAAAAAAGAAATTCGTCTTCGAAAGGTTCAAAGCCCGGCTTCGAAGAAAGAGGGATTTCATTTTTCCAATATAGAAACCCGGCATTTATACACTCTTGTCTATAAACTAAAGTGATCGGGGCAAATAAAGCAATGTAGTTTCATTCATCAATTATATATGAATTTTAAAAAGACATCACAGGCATGTCAAGCGCAATTTTGTGTTTTGAATAAATATTTGAAAAATACCAAGATACGTAAAAATGGGGTACACCCCATTTATTTATGAAGAAGCAAATGATAATAATAATAGTACTTATATTTGACACCTGTTTTTATCATGGAGGTTCACTTTTATAAATGGATAACCGTGCATGTATGAACATTACCATTAGTAAATATCGACCTGAATTTATATACTCTCGAAAAAAAAATCATAGATATTTATATATACTCGAAAATAACATTTTGTTAATGTATAGGAACGTGGATGTATTCAGATATTCATTTTCTCATTAGTCTCTATAATTACAAAAAAAATGTTGATTTATTTGAAGAATCTTAACAAGAAAACCACTGAATTTCGTTTGTTAAATTTGCAGTTTGGGCTAGGAGATAAATTTCATGTGCGTTTCGGAATTATAGTGGGTGTGTTCGCTAAATATAGAAGCATAAACATACATCGAAGTAATCCAATCTTGCTTGAAATCAACAAAAATTTTGAAATTCACACAAGTTTTTTGAGTCCCCCTCCTCTCTCCCTCTCTCTTTACAAAGTGATACATACTGTTGAATTCATACTTCATTCATAACGATATGTACAAATGAGTTTTCCAGCGCGTTTTCACGAAACCGATTGTACATATTCCTCGAAATCGGTACACAGACGGCTCCTCATGGAAATAGTGTTCACTTTTTTTTCAACATGGATTCCTATGTAAAATTTAATGCTGAAAATGATGACATCTGCTGATTTTTTATAAAAAGTGCCCAAAGTGCCTCAATTTTTTAATGTTTTAGTGACCATCCATTGTTTTTATGCTTTTCAGAGCCAACCCTGGGGCTAGAAACGTTCGTTTGGTGTTGAAAATCCACTATAAACAGTGTAGTAAAATCATCACGCAAAACCGTTATAACGGTTTAGCGTTATATTTGCTGATTGTTACGTAAGCCCCGCACAGCAAGGTCGAACGGTCCAGCGATTTTCCTAATCTCTTATTAGTCGTTCGCCCTTATTTGACCCAAGTGTTGTGCATACTGACAAGGAAGACAGAGAGAAGAAAAACAAAGAAATACATAAGGAAAATGAAGACAGAGAGAAAAAAAAACCCAAAGAAATGCATAAAGAAATAAAAAGAAGATATAAAGAATAAAAACAAAGAAATACATAAGGAAAAAAGAAGATATAAAGAATAAAAACGAAGAAATACATAAGGAAAAAGGAAGACAGAGAGAGGAAAAACAAAGAAATACATAAGGAAAAAAAAGAAGAGTGAAGAAAAACAAAGAAATACATAAAGAAATAAAAAGAAGATATGGAGAATAAAAACAAAGAAATACATAAGGAAAAAAGAAGATGGAAGAAAAACAAAGAAATACATAATGAAAGGAAGACGGAGAGAAGAAAAACAAAGGAATACATAAGGAAAAAAGAAGAGGGAAGAAAAACAAAGAAATACATAAAGAAATAAAAAGATATGGAGAATAAAAACAAAGAAATACATAAGGAAAAAAGGAAGACAGAGAGAAGAAAAACAAAAGAATACATAAGAAAAAAAGAAGAGCGGAGAAAAACAAAGAAATACATAAGGAAAAAGGGAAGACAGAGAGAAGAAAAACAAAGAAATAGATAAGGAAAAAAGGAAGACAAAGAAAAACAAAACAAAGAAATACATAAGGGAAAAAGAAGAGAGAAAAAAACAAAGAAATACATAACAAAAAAAAGAAGACAGCGAGAGGAAAAACAAAGAAATACATAAGGAAAAAAGAAGATAGAAGAGAAACAAAGAAATACATTAAGAAATAAAAAGAAGATATGGAGAATAAAAACAAAGAAATACATAAAGAATAAAGAAGATAGAAGAAAAACAAAGAAATACATAAGGAAAAAGGAAGACAGAGAGAAGAAAAACACAGGGATACATAAGGAAAAAAGAAGAACGAAGAAAAACAAAGAAATACATAAAGAAAAAAAGGAAGATATGAAGAATAAAAACAAAGAAATACATAAGGAAAAAAGAAGATGGAAGAAAAATAAAGAAATACATAATGAAAGGAAGACGGAGAGAAGAAAAACAAAGGAATAGATAAGGAAAAAAGAAGAGCGAAGAAAAACAAAGAAATACATAAGAAAAAAGGGAAGACAGAGAGAAGAAAAACAAAGAAATACATAAGGAAAGGAAGACGGAGAGAAGAAAAACAAAGAAATACATACATAAGAGAAAGAACAGAGAAGAAAAACAAAGAAATACATAAGGAAAAAAGAACAGAGAAGAAAAACAAAGAAATACATAAGGAAAAAAAGAAGACAGAGAGAAGAAAAACAAAGAAATACATAAGGAAAAAAAGAAGATAGAAAAGAAACAAAGAAATACATTAAGAAATCAAAAGAAGCCAGAGAAAAGAAAAACAAAGAAATACATTAAGAAAAAAGACAGAGGAAAAACAAAGGAATACATAACAAAAAGAAGAAAAGTGAGAAGAAATTCATCAGAAAAGAATGAGGATAGAGAGAAGAAAAACAAAGAAATACTATAGTACTGCTGCTACGCCAGCCGTGTTGGTCATCATACACACGTGGATATTTGACAAACAACGACTGTCATTGCATCTATCAGGCGTTCTTTTCAGCTTCTTGCAAAAGATGAATTATGATTTTGATTGATTTATAGCAAAACGCCACGGGGAAAAAAAATTCGCCGCGGATAGATTGATCAAGTATAATTTTTTCTTTAAAAGTATCGTATTTTGCAGCCGTCCCTTTGCTTTTAAAGCCGTCCCTGTGAATTTAAAGATTGAGAACGCATCTTGGAATCGTTTATGCCTTCTCCATTCACATAGGGTTTGCGTGCAAATTCTCTTGCACAGTGGAGCGCGGAGAGTGATCTCCTGGTAATCGATTAACTATTTTGACGTCAATTTATTACGGGTTTGCGTTATAACGGTTTTGCGTGATTTTACTACACTGATAAATAGTAAAATGAAATATGGTAATGGTTAAGACCCACAAAAGACCACCTGGGCCCGGCATTTGTTCCAAAAGGGTCCAAAGGACCAGCTACTCACCAGAGTCTTAAAAAGTGCTTTAATAGGTAATAGAAGCTCAGTAAATGGCTATTTTGATACCAAAATACAATGATACATTGTGGGTATGATGAAATGGTGGCCAAATATGTGTCAGGTGCCCAAATTCTGATTTTAGAGAGCCAAATGTAACATAAGTGATTATAATGCTTATAGAGGCATGCAATATTTCCTTTCTAAAGATATTTGAAAATGTGTTCTACAAATAGTATTTATCAAATCGATCAAGATTACATCATTTTGGGGGGACCTGAAAGGACATGGGATCCCTGAATCTATTAATTACGGCCCAATTGAAAATGCATTAAAAATCATATATATCACTGACTTACATATCGAAACATATGCTACGTGATGTGCCGATGTTATTGGTGATAGTCATGTATAATAGATATACACGGCGGGCACCTAAAGCTTCCATTAAAAAAGTTTCAGGCCCATTTTCGTGAATAAGGGCCCATCAAATTTAGGGCCCTTAGTATTCCTAAATGATGCAGTGATATTTAACAATATTGTTCCTTAAATTGGTCTCAGTACAAAAGAAGTATGTACAAACTACCATAGTTCGAAATAGTTCTTTTTCATTATAACTACTTTGATTCATTTTTTAATTAAGATAAAATTTGAACGATAAAATAAAAGTTTTTAAAAAATTCTGGGGAGTGAGAAGGGCCTATATTGAATGTGAGCTCTTTTAACATCCTACTGTACAGCATACATAGAGTATGAGATATTCATCGTTCTATCTATTTTCTGTCAATACCATTAGCAATTGTTTCAGGGAAATATTATACAGATATTGACTGTCTAGAGGGGCAATATAACATTTGAGATCCTCGAGGGGAGTTATATTTTTGTCGAGGGACATTATATTTTTCCGAAGCGCGTAGCGCTGAGGAAAAATATAGTATTCCGAGACAAAAATATAACTACCCAAGGGAAATTAAATGTTATGTTGTTCCCGAAGGAGAAAGTCAATATCTGTTACATTATAATGACCTATATAGATACAAAACAAATTCTGCTGACTCACCATTTTGATTCCTGTAGCAGCGTCAGATGTTAAGAAATCCGCAAAATTTTGTCAATAATTTCGTCCAGTTCTTCCTCACCCAGCGAAGCGAATCGGCTCGCTGAAGCAGCCATTTTGATGACCACAAAATTTGTTCCAATTTCATATTTCGCGCTGCTCACGATCGATCGATCACGTACGTTTAATTAATTGAACTGTACGTGTGACGTCATACCTCTGGATATAACGGCGTTATATTCCGAGGTATGACGTATTTTACGTCATGTTGGGAAACATAACACTTCTCATCCTTGTGACGTTGGTCACGTGACGGCATTTTGACAAATCACGCATCAGTATCTATATAGGTCATGTAATATAAGGGTTTACAGTTCTGTGCATCAGAGTACTAGGAGGAGACAATGATAACCACCAACATATTTCCCGAGTAGGCCTACATATACGTATGGTCTGACGGCTGCAAAATATTTCGGATGGAGTTTATTCATAATCAAAAGGCATAATGAGACCAATTTTGTAAATTATTATTCCATACGTCACAATATTGCAATAGATTTTTTAGCTACAATTTTCTTAGGCAATATAATAGAAGTTGTAATTATCTGAAATAATATTTCTAAGAACAGGCCTTCAAGGTTTATGACTTATATTATATATAATACGTTCGATGGTAGGAATTGAGGAATTAATATATTGCTCCGGTCTGTATTCGTCTTTTATGGCTGTTGGGTGAGGGGGGGGGGGGGTGGTCGGAGTTGTTGATTTCAGATCCCCCTCACTGACAAGGGCCTCGATAAACACGCTGATAAAAATGCTAAGATCTCATATAACACGCAAGAAGGAAAAGGAAAAGGAAGATGGAAAAGGAAAAAAAGTAAAGCAAGAAGGGAGAAAAGGAGAAGAATAGATGAAGGATAAAATCAATTCCCTAACGCGAGTGAAAAGTCGCTCTTTGGCTGCGGGCAAGAATCAACAATATGATGTTGTAGATGCAGATGATGTAGATGTAGGCCTACCCTTTTATGAGATTACGGGCGGCCTGTATAAAAACCGCCGCCGCCCCCTCAGACTACCAACCAAGAATTTGTTTATGTTGAATGAAAATATGTTTTTTGAAATGAATTGTCTTCATATGAAGTTACCTAAAAGTATTATGCTTTTTTAAAGTGATATCTTATATCTCTTTTCAGTGAAAAGAATGTAATAAAATTGGAGAAAATGATGACTAGCTTTCTAGTAGCTTCCATATCAGTTTTTAAAAACTTTTGAAATCGCTTACTTTCATTTTAATTTTGATATATACGTATAGCTTGTATACATTTTTCTAGATGGAAGTTTTGTCATTTATCCATTTTTATTTGTATGAGTGTGAAAACGTTTCTTATGACTGAGTTCCAGAAGTACTTATTAAACCAATATCAAAGCTAAATCAAACGGGGTATCAAAACAGCAATAATGTATATCGACAAGTGGAAATTTTCCCTCTCGAATGGAACAGATCCCCCCCCCCCCCCGGGCGCACGGACTGCGTGGGCAATCCGACCGCCCCTCCCCCCCAAAATCCTGGATACGAGGATGTAAGTAGAAAGCTAACAACTTTGAATTAACATAAATTCTTTGCCCTTTTTCTTTAAAGGAGTACTCAAAAAGCTTATTGGACTGGTTCAGGAATAACCTTACAGACCATAAGCAGTATATTTAAATAAATGGTCGTGAATCTCAAATGAAAAGTGTTACATGCGGAGTGCCGCAGGGATCATTACTTGGTCCACTGTTATTTATACTCTGCATCAATGATTTTCAAAATTGTTCTAATAATCTTTCTTTTCTTTTATTTCCTGATGACTCCAACATTTTTCTCTCAAATCGTAATCCCCAAATGCTCTTGAATACTGTAAATTCCGAATTAAACTTGGTATTAAACCAAGGATCCAAGCAAACAAACTGTCAATTAATATAAACTAAACCAACTTCATTTTATTCAGCAAATCAATTGAACATCTACCATGAACAATTTTATTAAACGACACAAGTCTTGTTCAAGTTGAAACAACCAATAGGAATATACATCGACAACAAATTAACTTGGAAAACACATATAAATAACATCAGTAAACTCATATCGAGAAATACGGAGTCATTGGCAAATTCAAAGCTTCATTTCCTACCCATATACTCTCTTTATAGTCTACACTAATCCTACCATACTTAAACTATAATAATCCTTGCATGGGGAATGGTGGTTAATCCTTTATCAATCAAATTTTACTTGTACAAAAACGGGCTATTAGAATAATCAATAATACAATTTTTCGTACACACACAAAACCCCACTCTTCCACTCGTGTAACCTTCTTAAGATTCACGAGCTATTTACATATATAATCTAGGAATACTCATGTTTCAACTCACAAATCGTGATATTCCTAACCCCGTATCTTCTATGTTCGTTATCATGAATTATTCATTCACTCCTATCCAAATGCAGACAAAGCCATTCTTATCACCTTCCACGTACTCGAACATCTTTTGCGCACAATACAATTATATTAACATTTTCTAGCCCCAAAGGTTGGCTCTGAAATGCATAAAAGCAAATGGCGGGCCTCTAAAACATAACATTTGGGCACTTTGGGCACTTTTTATAAAAAGAACCCCCCCCCCCCAGTCGATGCCATCTTTTTCAGCATTAAATTTTACATAGGAATCCATGTTGAAAAAAATTGAACACTATTTTCCATGAGGAGCCATATGTGTACCTATAGTTACAGTGGAAGAGAGTATAGAGGAAGTGGTGGGAGGAGTTAGGCTGATAGTATCTTTCATCTATTTTTTTTTTGTTTCAAATCTTGGTGTAGAATGTGCTCGCCCCCGTCCCAAGGATCTAGGACATGAAACTCATGAAATTTATATTGCTGACCTATATAAGCATATGACACCATGGCGGAAAGAAGGCGAGTTGCAGACTATGTAAATCGATGAAGAGAGTTACTTGATCTGTCTTTCTTTTCCCTTTAAAAAAAAAAAAAAAAAATTATTTCTCCTTATGCTAGTTTCAAGTAAGGCGGATTCTGGTTGCATTAGGTAGCATTTTTATCTGTCTTTTATTCACACCCATACTAATTTAATACGCATTTAACCTATTTAATGTGATCAGTGTTGGATGTGTAACCGCACACCCCCGATCTGAGATTGAGAACAGGCAAGGCCATCGCTGGAAAAATAAGTTGCTGAAGAAAAAAAAAAGTATCAAGTTAGAGGCAGCAATCATTTTTTCATATTTGTGATTACAAAATTTGATTACTGTGATTACAAATGTAATAGAGAAAGAATTTTACGCTGATCATTCATGTTACAACCACAAACTTATCATCGCGGTAAATGTTTAGGAACCGTGCTGTTGAAATGTATCCTTACAATTTACGTAACACTATAATTAAAGTGTCTTGCATGCCTGATTAATTAACGCACCAGATTTTTTTTCCTAGAAAAACTTTCGAAAAATAGAGTGTTTTTCCTTATCATGCAATGCTGATTAATCGTTACTCCAGGGATTATATTTGGAAGAAAATTCAAAGGAAGCAATGTGTTATATGACATTTTTCTAAAAGAGAGGGGTGAAGGGGAAAGTGAGGAGGAGGAGCTCTAGAGCGAGTAAAAAGGGGAGGAGATAAGGGGGAAAGAGGAAATCGGAAAGAGAAGTATATAAGAATAGGAAAGAGTCATGATAAGAACGAGAAAATGGCATTAAGATTAGGAGAGTGGAATCGGACAGCCAGATTGTCTGGGAAGAGAGAGAGAGAGAGAGAGAGTAAGGGAGAGGGGTTAAGAGGAGTGAGAATGAGAGATGGGTGATTAATAGGAAGAGAGATAGATAGATAGATAGATAGATAGATAGATAAATAGAGAGAGAGAGAGAGAGAGAAATATAGAAAGAAAAACCAGTTTGAGGAAGCTTAAGAAAATTTCAAAGCAGTGGTGAATCTTGAGAGAGTCTTTAAACAATCTTGTTCTACCCGCTCTAATTCCTTCAGATTTCACTAAATAGATAGAGAGAGAGAGAGAGATGGAAAGAAAAACCAGTTTGAGGAAGGTTAAGAAAATTTCAAAGCAGTGGTGAATCTTGAGAGAATCTTTAAACAATCTTGTTCTACCCGCTCTAATTCCTTCAGATTTCACTTGTCTGACAGCGAGAATCCCTCTAATCCTACCTCCTCTCCTTCCAGAATACTAATTGAGAAGTTTTGCTTTCTGCGTAGTGCAAGACCTGGGGAGCGTTTCATGAAAGGAAGTTGTCGGATATTTCATCCGACAACTGTTATAAGCTACTGAAATCCTTGCATCTGATTGGCTGAGAGCAAATTTGTCGGATAAAATATCTGACAAGTCCTTTCATGAAACGCCCCCCAGAGCCCTGTTTCATAAAACTTGTTATCAATAACAACCATTTCTATGACAAATTTGCTCTCAGCAAATCAGATTGAAGGACTCCAGTAGCTTATAACATTTTATTGTAACTTGTTATTGATAACAGGTTTTATGAAACGGGGCCCAGAAGTCAATTTTACCAAGTAGTTTGGTAACTTCTTGGTCTATATCAAGGAAATTCTTAAGTGCATTTTATTGGTATGTTATTAATGTATTGATATCTTATTAAGGAACATAATTCAGCATATCGTATAAAAGTATTGGTCAAAGACTGCACTAACCCCATAACCACTACATCACCATCTAAATTTAAATTGATTTCAGGCACGGCATTTGAATGACAATTTCAATTCATTTCACTTCAATTTATTTTCCACACATGCCAAATACAATTGTGCATGCATATTATAAAGAAAATTAATGCAATAAAAAGAAAAACATGGGTCTATAAAAGTGGATCCATATGAAAAGAATGTATGTTTTAAAAGAAAAACATCAAATGCAGAAGGGGTAGTCAAAAATCAAAGATGATTTGTCGAGGACTAACCCCAGTTACATAACGAAAAAGAAAACATTATTTTTCAACAGACCCGTAGTCGAAAATACAATATTCACAAGTCAGTTTTTCACAAGAATGAATTTCCACGCAATTAGATTTCTTGATAGGTGAGGAGAACATCATATTCAAAGTAAAAGAGAAAAACTCATTGTCAATATTGGCACATGGAATAGATTTTTGGGGGTAAAAAAGCTCAATTCAATGACAGACGAAAAACAAGCATGATTTCCTTGGAGAATATGTCGATGGAGACATTATTTTGGGACTTCCTGGGCATATTATGTGCTGTTTTGTTTTAATCAATAAAACGAGAAAGAAGGGTGGAAGATATATGCTTTCATCCCATGCGGTGCAGAGGTAATTTATAAGATGGATGTATAGTGTTCGCTTGTATCCATGTGTCTTATAGCCTTTCTATTCCAAGACCACTGAGTAACCGTCGTGGGAACATTGTGAATTCATGGTTCTTCGACACATGTTCCGGCGACTCCGCTGTCAATAACCAGGGGTGGTATTCTGAAAATTGTTATAACTTTTATCTTAAGTATTTCGATATTAATTGTCATGACAAATCAAAATTAGGACAAGTCATTGGTTAATATCTGCGTACAGCCATATGCGTTCGCGTGAAGTTGGAAGAGACATCTGAGCAGGCACCAATGATAAGTGTTTACTACGCGCAATTTCAATTTGTTATGACAATTAACATCGAAATAATTAAGATAAAAGTTCCAACAATTTTCAGAATACCACCCCTGTACACTAACCGAACTTCAATCCAGGCCCAAACACTTTACCTATAGCCCGGCGGATCCTAAACCTAACCTAAAAACCGAACTGCATCCTTAGCCATAACGCTGTATCTTTGACGAAATAAATCCCGGAGGGATTGTTATCGGAGCAAATGTTGCTTGTCGTCCACAGGGTTCTGGGTTGATCTACGACACATTCTCTGGGGGAGGGAGGGGGCAAGATCCCTCCAGACAGGGGTGGAATCGCTTTCTGGCATCCCCGAAAGCAGTACTGCAATATAATCTGTTTTTTTAGGGGGCGAGCATCTAACAGGTTGGGGCGTACGCAGGGTTCACTTTTTGCTTGATAGCTACTGCACTTTAGAAAGAGGAGGAGGTGGAGGAGGAGGAAAAGTTTACAGTTTCTTAGAATAATGGGTACTTTCTAAAAATTGATTAAAATCTTATAAAATCTGACAAATTACTTTGGAGGGCTTACCACAAAGATTACCGGAGTTTAATACATCTTCTAATTTTCCGGTATGCATTATGTCATGCTGCGATAATAGTTTTTTACAAATAGCTTGGAGGATTAGATTTCTCATCTGGAAAGCTGGAGTTTTTTCATGCGTATTTGAGGTGGTCATGCTCTGTCGTTGCTCTGATTTCGTCATGATGATGAAAATGAAGTTATCAAATTATGGATCAAAGCAAGGAGCTATACTCATGAAGAAATTATATCGTCATCGTTCCCGCCCACTTATCAGCTCAAAAATATGACACATAGGATTAGGCCAGGTCTCGATCTTAATCAAAGATGATCTATTGCAAGGATAAGTGAAGCTCGATTACGGTGATGATTAATTAATTAATTCGGCATCGTATGATTGATCTCCTTGTCGATCTCCTAATCGTCTCGGATGGCTGCGACCACGATCCGGGACCTTAATTAAGACATCGCCGAAGGAACACAAGCCCGCCATGACCCGCTGTCATTAATTTTTGAGCATGCGGAGAGCGAAAACATGAATTATGAAGACGCATTGCTGCATCGATGGGAAGCGATTTGGGAGTGATGTTGCAATAACAATTTGGTATTGACCTTTTCGGGAAGACATGAGGATAGTGATCCGACATCCTTAGAGGGTATCAGCTTGGCATGCTTGGTAACCAGGTCCGCTTGTGTGGGACGTTATTGAAAAAAAAGAGAGAATGTATTTCATAATTATAAGCTATGCATTATTTACGACGTTACATGTTTGAAGTAGGTCAGAGCTAAGTTATTTGGAAGGAGGGAGAAACGTTCCTACGCAATGCAAAAATAAAGAAGGAAAAATATGAAATTTCATTTGAAAGGGAAAGTGGAAAGTCACAAAAAAATTTCTCTTAGTTTCTTTACTGTTTATAGTCATCAGTAATGAGTGTTGTATCGGAGACTTGCTTTTCCGAGACCGAGACTTGACCAGAGACCGAGACCGAGACACGAGACAAAGACACAAGAAGCATATTGACATCTCGAGACGTGTCTGGAGAACGAGACACGTCTCCAGACATACAGCACTGCTACTAATATTATATACTAGCTCTCACTCACGTCCCTCACTCAACCACCAGCACTGCACTGCAGCAGTTCAGTCACTGCATAAGGAACAACTGCATCAAAGTTCGAAGCCGATCTCTGTGGGAAGGCGGGAACAAAACTGCGTTAGCGCTGTTCGGTGTTCATTCATATTTCCGATGTCTCGCCCATGTCTCGGGCCGAGACATCGAGACATCGGTTCCAAGACCGAGACCGAGGCGAGACATTTCACGTCCGAGACACGAGACGAGACACGAGACGCATATTGACGTCTCGATACGTGTCTCGAGACATACAACACTGTCAATGATACAGATAATTTGTATCCCCACACCCTACAACGATTCAGAAAAAAATATAGACGTGTGCCCTTTTTTTCTTCATTATTTCAGTGCTGTGCATCAGTTTTGCATCAGGAGTTATATATACATATATGTACACTAAGTGACGGCGGTATTATCATGTATAGTTAATGTTTGATAGTGATTTTTAATTTATTTGGGCCTGCCTATTAAAGAGTCGCGATAGATCCAAATTCATCGCAAGTCCTCCAAGCAACCGAAAATTTACCATCTCCTATCTCTTGAGTACACAGAACTTAAAGCCGTTGCGATTGATTCGAATCAATCGCAACGGCTTTAAGTTCTATGCTAGGAAATGGATAAGAGAGGCCTTATTCCTTACCAAAGGCTGCTAGCGCATCGACTTGGTTTTGAACCCGAGACCTCCCGGTTACGAGATCACTGCTCTACCTCTGAGCCATCACGCCTCAAGCAATTCTTGAACATGACGGAAATATATTTTGCACGTAAGCAATCAACAAGTGAATGAATTATAAAATCGAAATCAAACACCACGATCAACATTACACATTAATTTCTACACACTGAATTATACAATATCACCAAATCGTTAAACAGCGCCTCGATTCGCAGACGATTTCAGCACTTGTTTCATTAATTCTACAGGCTTTCAGCTATTCATATTTATGCAGAAGCCATCTCATTCCGTTGAGGCTGTATGTTAATGATTCTGATCAAGAATGATTGACGGAATATGGAGTCCATTTACACAGCCTCCTAATTATGAACGATCTTTCAATCATTTTTTTTTTGAAACAGCGTAGTTAAGTGACAGTCTTAAAGGCCCGCATTATTCACCTGTCAGGCTCTTCTCTTTCCAACTAATTATATGCTTTCTCTTCATTTTCTTCTTACTCGGCAACGTCGTATTTTCAATTTCTTCCTGTTCATTTTCTTTCTTGTTCTACTACCCATTAGCTTTGATAAAACTTAGGAACAAGGTAATCGGAATAGCAAACTTCGTAATATTGAGACTTCGGAATAACAAACCTATAACTATATAATTTTACCTAGTGCGACAAAAAGAATGGGTTGGAACGAATTTAGGAAACAATTGAGCAAGAAGGGCGGGGATGGTAGGTCCGTTCTGTTTTCAGTTGTAGGCATGACTTACTATCCTGCCGCCATTTCATATTTCAATCTTGCAATCTTTTTGTGTAATTTTGTACTGGTCTACTTTTTGTAATCATTTTGAGTGGGTTAATGGATTTATAGTTGTTGTCGTTGTTGTTTGTTTGCTTTTTGTTTGTTGTTTGTTTTTGTTTTTTCTTTTGTCACGCAATATGATTTTATATTTATTCATCTATGTAAATTTTATCTTGCTAATTTAGTATTCTTTTACCACGTATTTTTATCTTGTGTTATATGATTTTCATGTTTTTACACGGCCTTTCTGTAAAACAGCCTCTGGCTGATGTAAGTTCCGTGAATAAATAAAATAAATTGAAATTGATTGAATTGAAACTCAGTGGTAAAGATGAATATGGTAATTAGCACTCTAGGAATAACGAACCTTCAGAACAAAGAATCTACGAAAAATTTATAACCGAATGATAATGGAACTTGGAAAAACGAATCTCCAAAATAACGAATATTGAGATAAAAGTAATTAATGAACATTCGGAAAAACGAAACTCCAAAAATATATCTTCGGAATAATGAACTTTCGAAAATGAACCTTATAGGAATAATGAACCTTCGACAAACCTCTGGAAAAATGCACCTTTGATAGTGAACCTTCGGAGTAATGTACCTTAGAAATTGTAGCTTAGAAAACATGGAAAATAAACCTTCGGAATAATAATCCTTTGACAAACCTCTGGAAAAATGTACCTTAGAAAATGAACCTTCGGAATAATGTACCTTAGAAAATGAACCTTCGGAATAATGAGCATTTGAAAATGAACCTTGAAAAAATAACCTTCCTAATTGTGAGCTTTGACAATGAACCTTCGGAATAATAAGCATTTGAAAATGAACCTTTAAAAACTAACCTTCCTAATTGTGAGCTTCGACAATGAACCTTCGGAATAATGTATCTTCAAAATTTCGAAAATGAACTTTCAGAATGATGAACCTTCGAAGAATAACCTTCGGAATTATGTAGCTTCGAAATACAGAACTTTCGAAATAACAAACCTTTGGCATTACGAATCGTAACCTTAGAACTCAGAGATCCTTCTTTCGTTCCTGGGTGAAACGTAAACGTGTGATCTACTGGAAGACACACCATGCGCCTTTCGTAAAACTCTCACAGTGTTTAGAGGTAAAAGAATAGGGTTGTAAATAAAGTCAGAAATTTGGAGGATCTCCGCGAGTGAAAAGCAAAACCCGAGATCTTGCGAAGGAAACGCATCCTTCTTCTTTTCGCTCTTCGGTTTCATGGTAAGACCCCCGCGGCATTTATAGAACATTTTGAATGGGGAGGAGCTGTCTGATCAAATTAGTCAAAAGAAAAGGAACATTTTGCTAACGAGCAAATTAAAGAGACACATTTCTAAAATTTTAGTTAAAATTTTAAGTTAAAGATAAAAATAAATAAATACTTGCTATCAATTTTTTTACAAAGTCGTACCCCGCTGAGATCGACTAGCCTGTCAGCAAAATTTGCTTTACTTTTCATGTCCCCCCTTTTTCAATTATCAAAAAACCACGGAGGCATGTCAATTTGGTAATAATGTTTTACCCTGGTCGACATATTTAAAAGAAACAGAGACATTTCTTTTTGGATGGCGAAATTCTAGAACATGAAGGCTTTTTTCATCTTTCTTTCTTCTTTTTTTTTTTTTTTTTTTTACTTTTACTCTTTAAAAAATTATTTAACCTTTTTGCTGTGTAATCTGACAACTTTTCATTCCAAAACGTTATTTGCCCTTATACCAGTGACGTATCCAGAAATTACCAGTCTCCTCATGACAGGGGGGGGGGGCATGCGCCTTTCCCATCCTATGCTGGGTACACCACTGCTTCTTCAAGATGATTACTGCAGGCATGGATGATATTTGAACCCTGTCAGTGAAACAAATTATATCTCTTTAAACTGACAGGCTTCACAGATAAGCCAAGCAAAGATTATGTGTCTTTCCTTTCCCCAAATGCAATGCATTCTATGGAATCTTTACATTGGAACGATGGTTTACGAAATGGGATATGATTGGTTCCAAGGGAAGATACCTTACAACATTAGAAGTAAGAAGTGACGAAGGATCTACAATTCTTTCTGTATGATAGTGGTAGGGAGCTTACAGTTTTTGAAGCTAAGTTCTTTCTTAAGTCAAAGCGCGGAATATCGCTGAAATAAGGCGATGATACTGTACTGTAGCTCCAGATATTTTAGTTGTAAACTGCTGTAGATTTCGGAGAGATTTGGTGAGGCTTATGATACGATCTTTTGAATAATGCGCACATAGTTCATCTTTATAAGTGTCGACAGAATATTGTGAATGAAGACAGTACTAGACAATACTCGTCCACAAGAAAGCAACGTGTGCTAAGAAACCATAAAAATGTCCCCAATTTCTGTGTTTTTCTTTCTATTTTTTTTAAGGGGGCAAATTTAGTCCCACGTCCCCTAAATAAGATAGTTATTGCAATGCCCCTTTGAAAGAGCATCAGAATTATTTCATAAACTATGTTTTTAAATCCTGTAAACATTCTCCTTATACGATGGATCCCCTCCCGGAAAGTAATCTCAGTATGTATTTAGACATTTTATCATCTTAATTATTTCTTCCTATATAACAAAATGATTGCTATTTATATTCGCAGAAATACACAAATTTCATAATAGTATTATTATTGCCATTTGGATTCAGAGAGATGGGGGGGGGGGGGATTAAAATGGAGAAAAAAGAGAAGAGAGAGGGGGAGAGCGGGGGGGGGGGTAATGATACATATAAAGAAATAGTGATCACCTTTTGTGCAACGTGAATTGATACAGATTTAACAGAGAAAAAAAAATCTTACCTTAATCTCGTGCACTTGACAAACTGAGAAACCATAAAAATATCCCCAATTTCTGTGTTGTTCTTTCTATCTTTTTTTAAGGGGGCAAATTTAGTCCCACGTCCCCTAATCAAGATAGTTATTGCAATGCCCCTTTGAAAGAACAACAGAATTATTTCATAAAATATGTTTTTAAATCATGTAAACATTCTTCTTACACGTTGGATCCCCTCTCCGGAAAGTAATCTCAGCAACATCTCAATTTTTTTTTTGAAAGTGTGCTCGACTGGAAAACATTATTACTTGACGCTACAGAATTATGTATCTTTTTACAGTGATGAATTAAATCCTATTCGGTTGGCAGGATCCATTTCGCCGAAACGTAAATTGACTAAAAGCATTATTTCGTCACCATTCAGAAGAAAATTTTAAAGAACAAAATAATAAATGAGCTGAAAAATTTGTCCTTTTGTATTGTTCAAACCGAATTCAGTAAAAATCCATCGCATGAATTTAAAATGGGAGATCTTCTTTACTCTTAGGAAAGAATATCCTTTAGTCAGAGCGAATGACGTTTATTTTTAAATGAAAACTGGCCAACTGATAACTATTCCATTAAAAGATCGCGAATGATGCGAAAATGTGAGACTTAATTTCTTTACGGGTGTCAATTTTGGTGAACTGACGAAGCCACAAAGAAAGTCGTATGATCTTATGGAATGAACTAATATCGCTATGCATTTTCAAATGTCCCAGATGTGTTTTCAGCGATTTCCATGAACCGAAGAGACAGCTTAGAGATATTTTCTTGATCACACTTTCACGGTAATAGAAATCCCTTTTTCAATGCAAGAACTTTCTTAGTGAGGGTAATGATACAATCTCTAGAATAATGAACACATAGTTCAACCTTATAGGTGTCGATAGAATATTGTGAATGAAGACAATTCTAGACAATACTCGTCGACAAGAAAGCAACATGTGCCAAGAAAACATAAAAATTTCCTCAATTTCTGTGTTTTTCTTTCTTTCTTCTTTTTTTTAAAAATAGCGATAGCAATGCCCCTTTGAAAGAGCAACAAAATCATTTCATATTAAAAGCTTTATGTTTTTTAATCATGTAAATATTCTTCTTATACGTTGGATCCCTTCCCCGGACAGTAATCTCAATAAACACACTTATTTTTTATTCATTTTATTTATTTATTTTTTTTTTTGGGGGGGGGAAGGGTACTCGATTGGAAAAACATCATTACTTGACGCTACAGAATTATTCCATTACTGCATTGTATAAAAGAAATTTATATGTTTACGGTGATGAATCAGATCCTATTTGCTTGGCAGGATGCATTTCGCCGAAACATAAGTTGACTGAAAGCATTATTTCTACTATAGATTGAAATGATTTATTCTTTATTTGCAATTCTTGGAATATGCCAGTAATGTCAATCAACTGTTGTTCTATTTTCCACTTTACAATGGGTGTAATAAGATCTCCAGCATTTTTATCAGAGTTAAGAAATATCAGCAAATCGGCATTAATCGATCGTCCGAAATAATAATGGGACACAAAAGCTACCATTCAAGGACGTTCATGTACATAAATACACAGAGCAGGCATGACATGTCCAGGTGCTATTTATAGCCACATCCGTAACCCTTTGAAGAAGGGCTGCGATGGCCCAGCGAACGGTTTCGGATTTTTTCGAAGATCGACTTTCGACAGAACAATGGTCTAACAATGTACACAAACCAATGAGTGCTTACTGAACATTTTGTGTAATAACTCGGGCGGAGCCGTCAATGTCTGTAAGGGCCTATTGTTTACTGTTTACTGTGGCATGTATTCTGCTGAATTGAACAGTCCGTGGGAGTTATTGGCGGTAGTAGAATAACGCCTCGTGTGCAGCGGGCTTAATTCGATAATGACGTTATGACGCTGACACTGAGCACAGAGCCAGAATCAACCCGTGGTATGATCTTTGCCATCCCTTCATAAATATTGATAACACGGATGATACTTGATTCAATTTAGTCTCCCTAAATGATATCAAATGTCGCACCACGTATAAAAGCGATGTAGTTCATGACGAAAATAGATGGCTGCTTGATCAAATAGGGATAGAATGTGGTACGCACCTCCCGTGAATTAACTCAATGCTAATGAGATTTCATCGGTTAATGAAGGGGAGCATTACAAGAGGAACGACGTAAAAGTGCAGTCGTTTCTTGTTGCGTGAAGTAGATCTTGAAGAAAAGGAAGGGGATGAGGAAAGAGAGATAGAAAGAGAATGGATGAGAGAGAGAGAGAGAGAGAGAGATGGAGGGAGAGGGAGGGGAGCGAGAGCAAAGGGGTGGATGTTCGAAAACACGAAAGCTTAATCGGGCTTTGATAATGAAGTCAGGGTTAAGGCCCATCAGACAAAAATTAACGTCAACGGAATGGCACTTTTGGTCAGTTATGGATTTAGAAGTAAGTGCCGAAGGAGAGAGAAAGGGGGGGGGGGGAGGGAGGGAGGGATGGGAGACGGACAAATGTGTATCGAAGGGGTAGGAGAGATGTGGAAACAGAGCAAGGGGTACATATATATAAATCAGGAATACGAAAGAGAGTGAGACGGATAAAAAGAGAACGAGAGAAGAGGAGTTGGAAGAAGACGCAGACAGGGATAGAGAGATATGGAAACATGCAGACAAACAGAAGAGGGTAATAGATACACAGATACAGAAGGTGGGAGAGTGAAAGAGAAAGAGAAAAAGAGGGAGAGAGAGGAGATAAACATCAAAATAGGTATCAATATAACCACATTGATGGCACTATATAAGACCTTAGTCACACCGCCAGCCTGACTCCAGACCGACTCTAAACCGACCGATTCTTGGCCATTCGGGGTAACGTAAGTTTTTGTTCGGTCTGCTATCGTTCTGGAGTCGGTCTCGTTGATGTGACTGGGGTATGTATAATGGCACAGACTTCTCGAGATCAAGGAGAATTCAAAACTCTTGTGATGAACTCCCGTGCACTTTCAAAGGAGAACATAACAGGTATAATAGTCAAGATAGTGTTCCGAGATATATCTCAGTTCCGATGTCCCAAATCCCTGATTGGGAGAGGGTCCTTTATTATGACGGAATGATACAGATGGAAACTATTTCTTGACGCATCAGTGCTCGCCACCATTTGTGACAATCCCTCGTGCATCATCTCCTTCCCCAAATCTTTAGAAATTGATGAGGACCCGAACTCAAACAGTGCACTTTAAAGCATCATTTTTCAGAGACTATAATGTCATCGCTGCAATCTCGTGAATTTTTTTCGTAATGTTTCGCGCGTCATTTATCTCGTCTGGAGAAGCGAGCCAAAGTGGTCATGAAATAAAATGAGAAGCGAGACATTAAGATGCTCTTTTTGTGAGCTTTCATGACTCTTCCGCTCGCTTATAGCTGTTTTAAATAGATGCCCTTTAGTCATAGGAATGTATACATCAACAACAAAATCTTCATCCCCGTCTCTCTCTCTCTCTCTCTCTCTCTCTCTCTCTCTCTATCTATCTCATCTCCCCCTCTCTCTGCCTCCTCTCTCTTCCTCTCTCTTTCCATCTCATCTCTCTTTCTATACATTATAAATAACATGACTCTACTTTTTAGAGCAGTCTGTATTTTAACTCTTTTTATATTCCATAGACATGACAGAGAAGAGTGTATTTTCCAATTCTTTATTATTGTATTATTATATTTTATAAATGTTATTTATTATTATCTATAATTACGTGTCGAGATCGAATTGATACTACTAAAATCATCAAAATGTCAAAGGTATAATATATTATCATTTGCAGGGCTCTATAAATAAAAATTGACATCGTAAGATCACATTCAACATCAACTACAGTAGTCGTCACCATTTAGAAGAAAATTTAAAGAAAAAGAAAAATCTGTCGAACAAATAAATGAGCTGAGAGATGTGTCCTTTTGTATTTTTCGAACCGAGTACAATAAAAATCCATCACAGGATTTTAAAAAGGGATCTTCTTTACTCTTGGGAAAGAATATATCATGTTTATTTTTAGATGAAAACTGGTCCACTGATAACTATTCCATTAAACATGTTAAAAGATCGCAAATGATGCGAAAATGTGAGACTTAATTTCATTACGCGCGTCAATTTTGTTGAACTAACGAAGCCACAAAGGGAGTCGTATGATCTTGGAATGAAGTAAAAACACTTTTCATTTCCAGATGTCCCAGATATGTCTTCAGCGATTTCCATTAACCAAAGAGACAGCTTAGAGGTATTTTCTTGATCACAATTTCACGGTAATAGAAATCCCTTTTTCAATTCAAGAACTTTCTGAGGGCAAAGAAAAAGTTTGTCACGTGTCCTCAGGCGTACCCGTTACAAGTGTAAGCTTACTGGGATTCGCGCCTTCTTCCTTGTATTTAAAGTTATTTGATTATAAATTATTGATTACTTTATATTATATTGTACTATGTGAACAAATGTTAAATTTCAACAAAAGTGATTGACGAAAATAAATGTTAATTTGAATTGATTTGAATTGAAATGCATGCATGCGTTTTGATAAGAATTTGTGGAAATACGCTCATGATGATGGCATATACCCCACAATGCCTTGCGACACAAACCTTAATAATACAATTTAATCTTCGCAGAATTCAGCAATTCATCAAGACATTGTTGTTTGGGAACTGGCATCTAGGAATAATTTACAAAGTTAAAGCAACATTTTATCCCTTTTTTTCGTCTGAATCAACCGATGCGTACCATCAAAAAAAAAAAAAAATCTTCGTAATGAGAGGTGATGATCATGAATGAATGTGCCAACGGATAGCCTGAAGTAAAAAAAAATGTTAGTTTTGAAACATTTGTAGCGGGAAACCGCTGGATAATCTTGTATGACAATAATAGTTCGGGATGGTTATGTAGATGTTTTGAAATGAAATGTCCTTAAGCGTATTATTCTTTCAACAACAAAAATCGTTCTACTCTCTTCTAGAGAGACATACTCGTAAACTGATACTTTTTGTCATGATGCCTCAGCTCCTAATTTAATTTGAATGAAATATGACGTGCATTAAGTCATCAGATTTGCACAATGATTTATGCGTACGGATATTAGATTTGTTACAGGTTTTATATATCTGCGTTATAGGGTTATATGTACCGATAATTGTTTGCTGCATTCGTTATTACGTTTTGAAGAAGATTATTTATATTATAAGATGGGATTTAATGAAAATTGAAAACGGGTGCGCAGGAACGTAAAAGCTTCATCGGTTTTTATTGTGTCGTACATCTGCCTAGTTCGGGTACTCAATAATGGCCAAATAGACCTACTTCGAATACTCAATAATGATTGCACAGACCTACTTGATTTTATAGTGACACACTTGATGTCTCCTAATTGCACGGCTTACCCACTGCACGAAAAGTTAGGATCGGCTGCTGGCTCCGAATACCTCAGCTACACCGACAAAAGATCGAACAAAAAGATTACATTACCGCGAATGGCCAATATTTTGTCGGTTACGGTCTTGCGGTGTAACTGACGTATATCGCTCCCTCAGCATGCTCAGTATCTTCCAATCAGCAGCAAGGTTTCATTTGTATTGCGTTGAAAGGTGAATGCTGATTGGCTGGTTCCGGAGAGATGTAGGTGGTCGTTACAATTTAAGCGACGTAAAGGGAAGTAAAGGGGAAGTAAAGCGGGCGAGTCGTTTCAAATGTCCTTAATGTTGCAATGAAAATGTTTTGGAGAGATTGATTTCTTCATAAAACCAATTGGTTTCGACCAGTCCATAAAGGTGCGAAGCATATCAGGACAATACTTCTTTATACTACTATAACTTCATGTAACCAATATCCATCAATTTTTATTCTATTTGTTTGTTTGCTTGCTGGGTTTTGTTTTTGTTTTTGTTTTTGTTTTGTTTTGTTTTTTTTTTTTTTTTGGGGGGGAGGGGGTGACATGAATATGCACAAGCTATACTGCATTTTGGATTGTATGTTTGAAATATTGTATTCCATATGGCAATTAATAAAAAATTAGTATTCATGGTACCTCTTTCACTCCAGATCGACAATGTCCAATTCAAGCTTAGCAGTATATTATCATTATTTTCATAAATTTGAAATGAGAAAATAGTTATTCTAGACCTATTTGGAATTCGATGATAGGATATACAAAGTCATGTATCACAATGTAGCCCAGTGGGGATTTTTTTCATTAAATTACACTCAAGTCGTTGAGAAACACAATACCGATTACATAGGTACCATTTCATCAAAGTTCCGCGTTTCATTGTATTCGTTACAATAATTATTTGTTTTTACTGCATGCTTTTCACACCCTGTTAATAACTACGGAGGCATGCAGAAACGTGAAATTAATCAAATAGTATGTAAACTTCTTTTTCATTCCCGCTTTAAGATGGCATTCAGCATAGAGGGAAACCTATGTTCGCCTCTTCAGTGTTAAAATTACAAATGCTGGGTAGAAAAGATACCCAACACGAGGGTGATTCATGCGTCCAAACAAGATCAGACAGTTTTATACAAAACTTGGGCAAAGTTTGTCCAATAAAAACTATGATCTAAATGAAAAGTTAGTTCTGCAAAATTTGCTAATAATTTCCAGATTTGAGCATGAAATAAATGGGCATTAAATACATATAAGCTCCTCCAGTAGAGTATGGTTACGCCCCCCCCCCCTCCCCCGGCCCCTAATCAATTTCTGGATATGCCACTCGTACAGACGGGACACGAAAACAGAAAGGGCGGGAGGAAGAAGAAAAGTCGTTTGATGCACAATCTCCGCCACGGGGAAATGTCGGATAATGGATAACCACCACGAATATACCGTTCATTATTAACGCGATCTTATCAAAGGTTAAAAATATTATGTTATGGATTAGTCTCTCCTTCTAATCTACTTATATACCACTCAATCTGATTACTTGGTACTTAAACATTTAAAGCAAATATACATATTGTTGGTTTACATTGTTGATTTACTAATGCATTATGTTCGATTTTCCGTCAAGCCACTTTGTTTCTGGGGCAACTATTTTCCATTTTTTGTTGCTCTGTCGTTGTATACGTTTACAGAAGGAATTAGGAATGGAGAGTATACCTTATGAAGATGAGGTCCATTTAGTAAAAGGTGTGTGTGTGTGGGGGGGGGGGGCGGGACAAACTGGCATACTTCTGGTCTCCGCAATGATACTTATTACTATTACAGACCAATGAATTGATAAGGATACGATGCGAACTGTTCCCACTGAAATGAATGAATCAAATGAATGTGGATCTATATATAAAATAACTTTCTTGGAAAAAGCACAAACCTCAACACGAGCATATAACTCCTAAATATATCCCAAAATGATACTAACACAACAATAAATTAGACATTGTCTTCTGTATACGGACAAATAAACCCTTCAAGTCAAATTAAGTCTATAAATATAAAGTAAAAGCTTCTTTTGTGGTTATTTTCTGAAAATGATAATTGTCTTTCCCCGAGGAGATAGGTATATTATGACATTCGCTAATTGCATTTCGCACAGACGATTGAATTAAGCGATTAAACCTGAGGCGCGCTATATACTGTCTGATAACAATAGCGCGCACATTCGGGAGTCGAAATATTACACAAAGTTTCATAAAGCGCGGCAACCTGCAAAATTCGTGTCCCCTCCGTCATGTAACTGGTGCTTCCTTGTGACATGTTGTTTCGGATGCTTTTCTTTGAATCATTTCACGGCATAATTTTGAAGTTATCATCTGTATTTCCATCTTGAGGGATTCTTGGCGTTGCGATTTTAGCCAGATGAAACAGTGACTTGATAATGGATTAGATCTGTTGATTTGAAATTCTCGTCCCTTTTCATCATAGTGCGTTTTGCCTTGTCGTCTGATTTTAAAAGGTAAGAACGCAACATCAGTAATCGTGAGAGTGCGAAATTGCCTGGTGGTGGTTTGGTGAAGGCGTTTTACGTGTTTTTAAAGTTTACAGGATGAACGGAAATTGATTGATATTGGTTCTTGGCATTCTTATGATGGAGTTCACTCAACTCTCCCCATATGATATTTAAAGTCTTATTATTTTTGTATATCGATCACATGGTTCACTTAAAGCAATTCGGTGTCAGTTGCTTTACCCTGGTCAGCAATATGAGGACATAAGTTTGTTCTGGTCAATATTTGTACATTAGTTTTTTTGATTTTTTTAATCTAAAATTTTCAATTTTTATCGCTCCGTCAATTTTCATGATTACTAGTCGAGTGGTTTGATCACTTGATTGGAGATTCGAAGGTCTTTGGTTCTAGCCCCAGTACGGCACTCAGGTCTTTGTCCAGACATCAGCCTAACTTTGTCACTTCATACCCTAGAGAGAAAATTGCCAAAAGCAATTGTGATTGAATAAGCCCTCACGATGACCGTATGTGGGATGAATACTCCCCAGGGGGCGGAGATGGTACACACATTGTGTGTGCGTGAATGAATCAGATGACCGAGATAATAATAAGAGGTTAAAGACGTTGAAATTTAAGCGATATCCCGATTATTACTAATATCAATGTGTTAACCTATAGCATTAGGTAAAATTTATTTCCTTATCGTTGCTTCGGTGACCCAATAGACATGTGTAGAGCACTTAGAGACGTCAATATTGCGTTATTGTTTTTAGACGTTGGTAGTAAGCTTTGTACTTATATTACTCCTTTCAATCTTTTAACCCATCATTACATAAAGTGTATTTCTTTATATTACCTTTGCTGTCATTAAAAACCTTCAGAAATGGGTTCCTGCACTATTTCATACCATTTACCTCTTTTAACGGCTTTTCTAGCCCCATAATATGTTCGTGATCCTCTTTTATAGACCCATTTTCTATCAGTTACCGCAATTATATTTTCAATGTCATCCTCGGGAGAAAGATAATCGTCTGGCGCATTCAGTGAAACGAAGACGGTATGGGCAATTAGTTTTTGAGAGTGGCTTGCGATGCGAGGAAGGGAAAGGCGAGCTGAGAGAAGAATCACACACACACAAAAAAAAAATGGAAGAGATTGGGAGGCAACATGCAAGAAGCGCTGGAGGGAGAAACTCTAATGCATGCAAAATACGCTTCTTCCTTTCGATGAAGTTTATCCCTTCGTCAAAGGAATTTTATGCCAACCACTTCTCATGTCATGTTTCCATGGAACTTATATTCTAGTTTTAGATAAATGAAATAAGAATAACCTATCTAGGGGCGTCGATGGAGGCAAGGGGGTGAAGATGAGGATGTGTGAAACCACTATTAATTTTTTTTTGTCTGGAAATTTAGATTCTCTATAGGTTATCAGCAAAGCACAAAATTGGATCATCCTTTTCTATTTTCATTTTTGTTGGAAAAAAAATTCAGCTAACTTTTCAGCAAATTCGGTCCAATACACCCCCCCCCCCCCCATTCAAAATGGTCTAACTACGCCCCTTGAGTCCGAGGGAGCTAGGGATGCGGTTCTTATCAATTTTACATCCCAAATTATTTTTGTGTAGTACAAAAGTATAGTCGAATTCTTCTTGATTTAACAAATCAGAAAGAATATGGAGAATATGTTCTGTTCTCTTGAAATCAACTATGTAACAGTATTCGAATACCGCCCATAAGTACGTTTTCATGTACTGGACACAGATTTTATAAGTGGGAGAGGAGTGTAAGTTTTTGTTCTTATCAACTTCACGTAACGATTTTCATGTAGTATAACAGCATTCGAGATTGCTGCACATGTTTTCGTGTACTGGACACAAATTCTCCTTCTTGATTTGATAAATCAGTAATCATTCAGTTCTGATCGTTGCCATGACGATCACAGAATGTATGGATTGTGCAACATGCTATATCGAGGGAAATGTTTTTTTCAGTGCAACAAACATGAATCAATTGATTAAAGTAGCAACCTTCAATTATAACGGCTGTTTGAGAAAGAAGGTAAAATAAAAGTTTCGCTAACATCCTTTCTTAGCCGCATCCGCACTACTGCTTATGCCAAAGATTAGATTGAGACTGTATCGTGCACTTCTCAAAAGTTCTATAAGATAACAAACTGTCTGCACAAGGGAACTTCGGTTTTCTATACTGCAGACGTTTTTACTGGCCTTATATATTCTTAAGGGTTTTTAGTGTAGCATTCACATCATTTGATTTTGAGATTAGCATGATAAAATCCCAGCCGTAAGAGCTCTGTTTAGTTACAAGAAAAAAAAAAGGAAGAAAAAAGTTGGATCAGGATAAATCTCGTAGATGCTATGTCGAGGAATGCCAAAGTCACCAGTATTTTAAACAAAACATTCCCAATCCTTCACTTGGTACTAAATATGATCCGGTGTTTTCTGAAAGAGAGAGAGGGGGGGGGGGGGGCGAAATGTTTCGCTGTCTGTGAGGCACGAGATAAAGTGCCTGAATGTAATGCGTATTTTTTCTTCTTCCAAGGGAAGCTCCCATGACGTATATCATTTTTCCAATGTCATTTTCATACGATTAGCGAATGAAATTCTAAGCGGGATAATGTTTGATAAAGAGAAGAGCAATATTTTAGGCAACCCCATGATAAATAGCTATGTCAGACGCAGCTGAGCAAAGCAACGGGATGTTAATAGAAATATATTTCCAGTTATTTACATGGAACTAAATCTAAGCCACCACATGCAGATGCATTATTTCTCTGGCTATTTTCAGACCAACGAAAGAAATCCTGAGCCGATGGGAGGATTTTCGATCAAAAAGAGAAAAGTTAGCTGTGGGGTGAACTGGGTATATGTCAGGTGCAGCGGAAAGCCAAATACATCAAAATTCGGCCTGCGAAGATGCTAACTGTGGACCCATGTAAGAGGTGAAATATGACTTGGGATGTACTTAAGCGACAATTGGAAAAGGTTAATCTAATAAGATTGAAAATGACAAGGATAGGGAGCTAGCTGAGTGGATTTATTGTGTGAAATTAGTTGCTGGAATCATAGGCATTTCGTTTTGAACTCGTGCTGGAAGTCGAGAAAGAGGTAAATCTTAGCCCAGAGTGGATGGAAGATTACCTGCTCATCTCTTGTATATTCCTTTAGAGGACTCTTGGAGCAAAATTGAAAAAGAAGTCATGATCAATTCAGTTATTAGTCCATAAATATGATCTGTTGTCAAAGGGTAAAATCATAAAACTTTATTTTTGGGGAGCTGTTTCGGTGTATTTATTATCAGACTTCTTTGGCATATAATATGAAATTTTGTTGCTCTCAAGAAGAAGAGATCATCATTGGGGAAAGTTTCATTTCTTACAAACTTCGGGCATTTTTGTCCAACTGGGTAATGTTTTGCCCAATTTTGATCATTTCTTCCTAAAGACATAAAATACTTCTCTAGTTGGGCACGATAAAGCCAGTTATGAATTTCTCAACGATAGGGGCACTTTGGTAAGTGTCCAGGTTTTACCCGACATTTTTGTACAGAAAAAAAAAGACATATCAAATGACATACATTTAGATTCATGGAAAGCTTATCTTGTCCTAGTTTAATTGTGATTCGAGATTAATTTTTACAGATGTTTTGCATTATACAGAACATAACCATCAAGGTTATTAACTTTGAATGAAGAATGGCATACTTTGATGAAACCAATTAATTATCAATATTATTACCAACAAAGATCACTGACACTCTGTTTGCATGATAATGGATGATATGCCGGGGGAAATTCAATCTTTTATTGATGTGACATTTTCATTTGTACGAAATCATACCATTATTATCATGAGGCTGTCTGCAAGAATTACAATAATTTCCATCTTCAGCTAAATCAGCAGAAATCGAAAACTAACGTTATGCGAGATTGAAGTACAGAAAGGAATAGAAACATAAAACAGAAACAGGGAGAGTGATTATAAAAAGCTATGCAGGTAGACCCATAAAGAGTATAAGAGAAGGATTCAGATTATTTTAAAGGATATATCACGACTATTATTCAACTTAAAGCATGGTGATAGTATAGGAAAGAAGGTGACAATTTCAAGGTGTCTGGGTTGGGTACGCCTGAATTGTTTGCAAAGAGAGAGACGGAAAGAGAGAGAGAGAACAAAAAAGGCAGAAAGAGAGAGAGAGAGAGAGAGAAAGAAAGAGAGAGGGAAAAAGACAAAGACAACAGATCATTAGATATACAAGCTTTCATATCTCATGAACCTGAAAGAGACATTGGGATAATAATTGAAGACAGTATACATTCTTTCAATCTCTAAATCCCAAACCCAAATGCGAGAACGTGTTGAAATATAACCAGACCAACGCATTTTCTTCAAAAGCCATCATAAATACTTTCGCAATAAACAGATCAACATGATTCTGACAGACATAAAAGATCATCCATACAACGTGATAGTAGCTGACAGTGAACTTTAAAGGGGAAGTCCACCCTGATTACAAGTTGTTTTTAAAGGGAGCAGAAACTTAAAGAAACAGATAAGTGAAGGTTGAGCAAAATACGATAAGAAATAAGAAAGTTATGAATTTTTGCAGTTGTAATCAATCAAACACAAATTGGCAACTCCGTGACGTATCTTGCGAGCTCCTTTCCCATTCGCCCTACACCCAAAGAATCATTAATTTCCATTTTCTCGAAAGAAAATATTCAATCATACATGCACCTTAGATATAATCATTGCTCATTATGTTTCCACACAAAACTTGTATGAAACAAATCTATTCCTTCATCAAATACTAAGAAAATGAAAAATCATGAGATTTTCTGTACTGAACAAATGGGAGGGGAGCTCGCAAGATACATCACGGAGTTGCCAACTTATGTTCGATTCATTACAACTTCAAAAATTCATAACTTTATATTTCATTGGATTTCGCTCAAACTTTCACTAATGTGTTTCTCTCATTTTTATTCTTTTATTCAAATCAACTTAATACAAGGATGGATTTTCCCTTTAAAAGTACTATCTGACTCTTTTGATATTTTTTTTTCACATTTGTATGAATGGGGCATATACTTTTCACAACATTTGAAGGAAAAATCGGTACTTGAAGTTTTAAAAAGTATTCTCATTCAGTGTTGTAATTTGAGTAGAAAGAAAGTGAGAGAGGGAGGGAGAGAGGGTGTGAGAGAGAGATAGAAAGAGATAAAGAGAGAGAAAGTGAGAGAAATAGAGAGAGAGAGAGAGGGGGGGGGGGCAGAAAGACAGAGACAATAAGAGAGAGAAGTTGGCATCGGGAGGGGGGGGGGTCTCAAGCTTGAGAGACGTTGCGTCTCTCAAGCAAGCCACTCACATGATGCTGAAAGCGTATAATGTAAGAAGCAGATGACTAGCTGCGAATCAAAATTAAATTATGTCTTTCCTTTAATCTAATATAACCTCTCCAAACCATTACTGCACCTTGCATTGCCATGATTGCAGTTCAATTCGATTTATATAATTGATCAGACAAAGACAGAGACAAAATAATGAGGAATTCAACACATTTCCATAGATTTAGACAGAATAATGACGAATTCAACACATTTCCTTCCGTTTCCGAGATTATGCTCTGCTTTTAGATATTATTATTATCCTCAGATCGTGACTTCCTTTCAAAAACTAAATCCCCCAATATTTTTGCATTGGAATGCGGTGATGATAACAGTATGGTATCTTCTCAATTTTGAAAGTCAATTAACCACACTATATATTAGAATTTAATGGTTAACACTGTTAGGGCTTAACAAAATTAATTCCGAAATGTTTAAGACAAAGAATTAATATTCAAATCTTGGTCTTTAAATTATCCAAAGAACGTGACATATCCCTCAGAAAACTAAATCGATAATGCCCTGCACCCGAATGTAGTGACGAGTGGTATAACAATATAGAACATAAATCTAATTTTCAAAGTTCATTAACCCTTTCGAGACAATTGACCACATTTTGTGGTTTGGCTCAATAACTTTTGATTCAGAGCTCTAAAAAATATACCAGATGCATTAGTAGAAAGAACAAAACTTTCTGCATACATTATGTCCATTGTTATTGCATGACCATATTGTGTTTGATGCCTGGAATTTTAAAATAAAGAATAAACTTTGAAACCCTTATAATATGCAACACATTGAGAGGCTCAAAATCATTGTTTTTCATTAAAATTTGCAATTTTTCAACTTTTCGACGAAATTCATAACCATGTTTACTGTTCTCAAAGACGTTAAACCTTATTAGAACCATGTAGCACTAAAAGAGAAATATTATTTTTGCCAATATGAAGAACGAAATGTGATCAATTTAGCCCTGGCTTGAATAATTCCTGTCCTGAAATGGTTAACCACTTATGCTTGATAAAACATTAAAGACATGTCAAAGACCTCATATAACAATCATTTTCCTTCAGCGTTTTAAACACGAAAATTTACATGTGGATTATCCAAAGATCATGAAATCCTTCAGAAAACTAAATTATTAATGTTCTGCACCCGAATATGGTGATAAATTTCAATACAATACAAATCCTACATGATTTTGTTTTCAAGGTCAATAACCACACTACATGTATTATGGAACTCAAACACTGTTTGAGTTATGTACAAAAATCCACTCCGAAAAAAAAAAATACATCAAGTAAATTGCTTCTCTCAAAAAGTAAATCATTTGATATTTTTTTCTGAATCCATCATGAAACGCTTTTGGAAGCAGACATGAGACAAAAATAAAGAATTTTCTTAGCAGAGGATAATATTTTTGCTTGAATTTTGCAGTATGTTTATACAAACATGCGTTTACAAGTATTTGAAGAAAGGGAGTTACGGACAATAGAATCGCTTTCATTCTTATTTAAGCAGCTAAAAAGTGCCTTTTGGTTACTATTTTGTATGTGCTATATTTCTATAATTTCTCATTTTTTAGCAACTTAAACGTTTACATTAACATCTTTCTAGCGCAAGGCAATTGGTCTCGCAAAACAAAACCAACTGATTCACATTAAAGTCAAATAACCACACTCTTCAAGATATCTACATTTTTTAGCTTGTTATTCAACCCCTGAGTCTCATTTTCTTCGTAAAAAACCCAATGGGACGCACCCCTGTAAATAGGTCCGGGAAAAGGGAATTTCCCTAAGCTGATCGTACGCAAAAATGATGCAGTGGTTGGAAAAGAATAATCATATAAAACGATTGTTACACATTAGATCAATGTTTATGATATGCGGAGAAAAAGGGATCACTGGCGCTTCAGATGAGCCCTTTGGGACAGCCAGACTGAGTGCCAGTTGAGTTTTATGGAGACTTATCTATTAGTAAAAAATCTGAAGCAGTCAATGATCACGTTCCTTGATAGTCTTATTTCAGGCCATATAAAAGAAAATCCAGCCGAAAAATGTGCCTAAATACATCAGGAAGTAAAGGTAAATATGTGACCTAAATCACCTAATGATGATGTAAGCATGAGAGGTCTTATTCTTAACTTTGGGTTTTCATTAAATTTTTGACTGTTCATTTTTAACACATGACCATAGTGGGTCATAATTAGTGGGGGTGTGACCATGACTGTAGGAAGAGCCGTTAACGCCGTTGCATATTTACTAAACTCCTATTCTTAATCTCATCCTGTGACGTATATAGGTGTACTTTTCCCTGTCACATGACTTTGTGATTTTCACTTCAGATTAAGCACGTGACAGCCTTGTCTACATATACATAGTAAAACTAAAAGACTGTACTTGTTCAAATTGCCTCACGGAATTGTTTATTTTTAATCATTAATATCCCCAAGACAAATCCCTTTCAGACCTATTGCAAGAGGCAAAAACTGATTGATAAGGGATGTACATGTAGTGGGACTTGCAGTCTTATCACCTTTTTGTGAAAACGTTTTCTTCTCTTTCCATCCTTGCCAGAAAATTTTCTGGATTGTGCCCCCTCCCCACCCCCCCCCCCCCCCCCCCCCCCCACACACACAAAATAATTGATCCGCCCGTGTGCCCGTGTCTGGTTTGAATGATAATGTGAACACGGAAAATAATAAAAGGTTAAGAGAAAGAATGTGTGGGTGTGGATGTGCGTATGTTTGAGAGAGAAAAAGGATAATATGAGGGAGAGGATAGAGAGTTAAGGAGAAGGGGAAGAAGATGGATTGAAAATGAGAGTGAGAGTGTGTGTGAGAGAGAGAGAGAAATTGACCCCAACAAAGGGGTGTGCGTGTGAGAGAGAGAAAGAGAGAGAGATTCGTAAATCACATGAATTAAATGCAACTTATTCTACGTACTTCACACCCTCGCAGTGACGTAACCACGGGAGCCTGGGACTTCCCCCCCCCCCCCGCCACATCGGATGGCAAAAAGAATAGGAAGGAAAAAGAGAGAAAGGGACATGAATACAGGGAGAGTGAGAGGGAAACTTTTAAAAATAGGATGAACACTCCCTCCACTCTCGCATTTCACCCACCTCCCAAGACCAGTTCACCCCTTCCCTCCCCTTCGTGATACTAGTGCTGGACGCATTGTACGTCACTGCAACCTCGCTCTCATTCTATGGACTATGTGCCTTTATTTTATGGACTATGTGGATCATCTTTTGGATAAACTCAAAATCATGGTCAAGGCCCTTACGGTGTCCGCTAACCGTAATCAGGTTTATACCACATTCTCGTGGATCAAGCGTCCAATGTGAAAATGACTTTCATGTGTTAACCACAGACGGCCAACTTACTTGCTGCAATTTAGAAGACACGTATACTCGTCTGATATGATGTTATTGATGGTGTAGGCCGGTTTTATTCTCCGTCGGTTTTTCTCAATCTAACTTTCAATGTTTTCTTTATGTATTCAGTCAAACTGGCTTTTCCTTGAATTTGAATGAAATGATTTGGTGGAAGTTGTGAAATTATTCAAATCTGAGGAACTCAAATCTGACAAATTGATGATATCATAAACTGATATTCAATCCATTTCCATTCATGTTTCACAGGGTTCAGTAAGGAATGGAGTCAGTAGCCACCTTTCCCGGCGCTGTCTGGACGTCGTACGACCCCTGGTTCCCTGTCACAGAAACACCTCTTCTCGTCACTGACCTCATCGAGTTTCAGACGACGCACAACCTCTCTGACGTCGGCACGACTGACCATTCCGACGTTGCGCCCACGAATCGCAACATCGTCGCACTTGTTCTTCTACCTTTAGTTCTGGTAAGTATTTCGATACCTTAAAAAAGTAGAAAGGTAGCGAAAGTGACAATAGTTTTATAGAGAATGGCATGAGCCCCGGACCGCCGGTTGAAACTATCTTGGACATCCCAGATTATAGAAAAACAGCCACGATCTAGTGAACCCTCAGAAGTGTTATCAGAAGGCCCGTGAGACCGACATATCTTGTGAGGCTGTCGGTACGTCGGTCTCGTGAGCTTTCGGAGAACTTTTCAGAAGCCCCCCCCCCCCCGACGGACAATGTCAGTCTTGATGGCTGTCCATCTCATGGGCAGTTGTTCTCGTTGTTAAATCAACCTGGCGAACGCGACTTATGATTAAGTTCCCACAATTTTCTCTGCAGTAGTTTGGTTGATTTCTATAGAGGTACTTACAGGAATTTAGTAATCTAGTAACTTTGGAAATTCGAATTTGGTGTAAAGATAACAAACAACAAAACTAAGACCGATATGCATTAAGAAATAAGAATTTTATCAAACGAAACTTTTCTTCCCATAATGATAGATGAATCAGATGGCATCGATAGAGAGCATCGAGAGAGGAGGGTGAGGCAGGGCCTGGAGGAGGGCATCTTACGGTTGTCCCATGATTTTAGAATCAACTGTTAATACCCCTTGGAACACTGACCCAAATTCAGATCGATGCCCCTGCCCCCACCACGGGGATTTCTCCTTTTAATCTTTTTTTTTTTTTTTTTTTTTTAATAGAAGACATATTAACTTCCTCCCTTGTTACACCCGAGTCACACCAACGAAAACAGACCGAACAAAAAATTACATTACACGGAATGGCCAAGAATCGGTTGGTTTGGAATCGGAGTAGAGTCGGTTTGGCCATGTTGGCTGTGTGACTAAGATATACGAGAGGGTATACCTAGTGTGACTCACTTGGTTAAACCTACAACACAGACAGGGTGTTCCACCTGTATCCATTCCCCCAGACTGATGTGAAATAGTGCATGTCATGATCCACTCCTGAATGAATCCCCCCTACTATCACTGATTCTTAATGTCTTCTTTTGTCATCTAGCCAGGATGTTCTGCTTCCCCAAATGATAGTACTTCCTGTAAAATGAGAGTTTCTTTAAAACACTTGAGTCAAGACGTGTGTGACTTGTTCTACTAAGCAGCATGCAAAGCTTTCACACTTGAAACATAATCTATTAAAGCTGCTTTTCTTCAAAGGTTTTCATGTGAAGCTATTAAAATTAATGGGCCCTGTCATTTTTGCTTAATTATTTTTCTATAATTATTGTTTGATGTACCATAGCGTAAAAAAACTTCAAGCGCTCTAATACAGATACAACCGGACAGGCATTCATATCCAAAGTATTTTGACACAACTTTTGTTCTCTCTCTCTCTCTCTCTCTCTCTCTCTCTCTTTCTTCCTCTCCCTCAGTCTCCTTTCTCCTTCTCTCCTTCCCTCTCTCAAAAATTTCATCATCACCTGAATCTTCTCTGTACTTTTATATCTATGCCAGGAGTAGGATGTCTTTACCAAGCTTCGCAGCAAGTTTATGACGATTCCTTCATGAATGGAAGTCGAATAAAAGACAAATTTTATTAACAAATTACTATTATTTCTGTACAATAAAAATGAAAGCTAGAACATAGCATGATACACTTATCGAGGTTAGCCCCCCACTAAGTGTCACGGCACTAATGTCCTTTGGTAAAACATTAATCTACATTTGCCACTCTCCACCCCGGTAAAGAGAATGGATATCCGATAGGAAGAAATTCCCCAAATACCTGAACGCTTTATTATGGTATTCTTTCTAAATCCGATGTAATATAATATGAACGGAGCGCTCTCAGGGAGAATTATATTAAAGGAAACCAAAACCCAAGGAGAGAATCAATGTTATTGGAAAGTGAAAATTCAGAGAAGCACTTTACAAAAAGTTTCATTAAAATTGGTTAAAAAATGAGAGAGTTATGGAAGTTTGAAAAGTCTCGTTTTACTTTCTATGGGGATCCTCAAATTGGCAAAATTGCTTCAAAATGGCTGATTTTGTGAACAACTCTCCATTTGTTTTGTACACAGATTTTCAGATTTTCCCCATTATCTCTCAGGGTGCTCCTTGTCTCCTCCTGAACTCGACATATGTTGTGTAAAATACATTTCCCCATTATATATGTTGAGCTCAGAAGGAGATTAACTGCACCTTGAAAGATAATGGGGAAAATCTGAAAATCTGTGTACAAAACAAATGGAGAGTTGTTCACAAAATCAGCCATTTTGAAGCAATTTTGCAGTTTCGGCTGTTTTGGGTAAATATGACCATAATTAATTTCATAATCATTAATCTAAATTACCCTGCAGAAATGTACCACTTGACTGAACATACCATGGCGTTACCATTGTTGAATTTTATTAGATGATGATATATAATTCATCAATAGTTTTTAATTCATTTATTTTCCTCTCTTTTCCCTGCCACCACACCTATCACAGCTATGTGGTCTCGTCGGCAACACTCTGGTATGCATCGCTGTCTTTCGCTTTGCACCTCTACGTATCGTCGCCAACTATTTCATAGTCTCTCTGGCTATAGCTGATATGGCTGTGTGCGGCATTGTCATGCCACTGGCTGCTATTCAGGTAACTAAATAATTTTTTGGAAAAGATTTGGGACGATAAAATGTGATATAAGCAAAAAATTATAACTCGATTGAAACATGGATTGTCTCAAATACTGCTTCATTGTTGTCTCCCTGGCTATAGCCGATATGGCTGTATTGCGGTATTTTTATGCCCCTGGCTGCTATTCAAGTTACTAAATGATTTTTAAAAATTAATTTGGGATGATATAAATCAATAACAAATATATAGGTTGACTAAAAGATGGATTGGCTCCAATACCACATCATTGTATCGCTGGCTATAGCTGGCAGAGCTGTCTGCGGCAATGCCATGCCACTGTTGTCTGCGTTCTTCTGGCAAAAATCTTCTTGTGGTACAAAGAACGAAATCATCTCTTGTTGACCGTGCCTTCATAGCTGCGGCGCCGTGTTTATGGAGCAACTTACCTCCTAATATCTTCCATAGACACTTAGGATTCTTTAAAGTCAAATTTGAAAACAGCACTTTTTTCTAAAGCATACAGTGAAACATAATTCAATACAGATTTGTGGTATTCTTCAGTCCATTCTATTTATACCTTCTTGCTTCTCTCATTTTCATCATGCGCCTCGGAATAGTTAAACTAGATAGATGGCGCAATATAAGTGAGTTGTATTCATTGGCTGCTATCCAAGTAACAATACCAGGTTGTTTGGTGGCAATGGGGTGAGAAGGGGTGGCAAATGTGAGGTTTGATAGCCTGTCGGCAAAATGCAACAAGTGATTACCTTCTTGAACATCTGTCGGAAAATTTGAAAAATAATGTATAACGACCATTTATTTTATCTAACCCTTATTGCCAAATTTGAAAATCTGACGACTGCCTTTTTTTTTTCTTTCATTTAAAAATAAAATTTGCTTGCTTGCTTTTTGGAAAATTTGACGACACACCATCCTCTAAAAAGGGTCTAGCGACACCCCTGTATATTATGGCAGGATTTATCAATCAACCCAAACATGTATGTAGGTCGATTGAAATATGGATTAGCTCAAATGCTACTTCAATGACTGTAGCTATTAACAGACATGGCTGTAGGCGGTAGGTATATTCATTTCCCTGGCTGCTATGTAACCGTATTGTAGCTTGATTTGCATTGAAATTTGGTGAAATTATAAGAATTATAAATCAACGCAAATTGATAGATTGATGTAAGGACATATTGAATGGATAAAGGTAAGTTGAGAGAGGGACAGGGAGAGAGAGAGAGAGAGAGAGAGAGAGAGAGAGAGAGAGGGGGGGGGGGGCGAAGTGACATGAGAAAAGAGGTACTGGACAGGGTCCTATTTAAAGAATATGGGAAGACTACAAATCCCAAGATTCATTTCAACCCCCCCCCCCCCCCCTCAAGATAAAGAATGAAAGAAAGCGAGGGCATCTCCCTTCTCAAATTTCAGCCTCGGTAAATTCAAACTGCACAAATATAAATTATACTGACTCTTTCCATTTTCTCCCTCTATCAGGAGTTGGCTGGTGAGTGGCGACTAGGTCTAATCCTTTGCGATGTCTGGGTGTGTCTCGATGTCCTCATGAGCACGGCATCCATCTGGAACCTCTGCGTCATCGCTCTCGACCGCTACATGGCCATCACCCGTCCAGTCTGGTACGCTCTCCGTCGGACGCCGTTGATGGCCACAGTGGCGATCACCGTGGCTTGGGTTCTCTCCATCATCGTCAGCATCCCCGCTCTCCTGTTCGTCGGCGGGTACGACCCGACGACGAGCAATTTCTGCGTGCTCAACATCAGTCCCGTCTTCGCTATCATCTCGTCGATGGTCTCGTTTTATATCCCGTGTGTCATCGTTCTTATCGTTTACCAGAGAATCCTGGTCGCAGCCCGACATCACAGTCGACGTCGAGTTCGTCCCGCGATCATGAGCGTTTCGACGGTACCAGCGGCCACGGCTAAGGCAACGACACGCGCAGGAAACAACGGCAGTTCTCTAGCGTGCAGTAGCAGCGCCACCAGTAGTAACCCTACAAGTAGCAACCCAACAGCAACACCGTGCAGCAATCGCAACAATCACGGAAACAATAATGCTAGTACAAGCAACAGTGAGGGGCAACCGAGTGTTCTTACTCTGGACCCGAACACAGCAAACAGTCATCACATATCAGAAATCAGTCAGGAAAATACGGAATTAAGTGCTGCAGATAAAACGAACGATGAAACAAGTCATTCTGCTAACGGTGCAAATAAAACTGGCGAAGAAGTGCAAACAGACAATAACCATTTATCGGTTAAACCGCAGTCGAAGCGTGTGACATTAATCACGGACGACGCTCCCACGACGCTAGCAATAGCCAACGCAATCAACCATCACCACCACCATCCCGCGTTCGTTCGGCGGCGACAAATTTCCGTCTCCCGCGAACGGCGTGCCGCGTTTGTCCTTGCAATCGTCGTCGGCGTCTTCATCTGTTGCTGGTTACCATTTTTCATTATCAACGTCCTCCTCGGGATTTGTCCGAACTGTCCGGTTTCCCCCGTCGCATTCCAAGTGGTCACGTGGTTAGGATGGTGTAATTCTATTCTCAATCCCATCATTTATACGACTTTTAACCGCGAGTTCAGAAACGCTTTCAGAAAAATCCTCTTTTGTGGGAAATTATAGCTTGCCAGGTGTATGTCTTGTTGAAGTTGATATCTTCTTTTGTATGACACTGGACCTCACATACAAGATATAAAGCCTTTTAACATGTTTCATAAATTGTAGGATATTTTTGAGCAAAGAAATAATTTTGTTAAAGACAATGATTCAATGAAGGTATCCTGCTTTTATGACTAATGAAACATGAGCGGTTGAGAGAAACTGTCGGAACTTAGCAAGATTTGAGGGTGCCAGATTTATTTGTTGTCAATGTTATTGTCAATGGACCTCAAAACAAGACCTGGTTGTGTGACGAATCTTCAGATACTTTAAGTAATAATGTTTTGAAGAGAAAAATATACTGTTCTTATAATAACTTTAAAATGGACTACCACAAGGAATGTGCAAACTAGGCAAAATGAGTTTATTCCTCATCCTTTGTGGAATATAAGAAACAATGCAAAATGGCACAGTAAAGAAGACTGAAAATTTCTCGTCTATTTTATAGCATTCCATGCTGACTTTCAACATCATTTTAGCACAAATACTGAAAGCTTTAAAGTGTCACAGAGAAGAGAAGGTGGTGAGATCCAGGACCTTGTCGTTTGGACATGATTGGGATGAGGAGACAAGAACCATTATCTCGTCAAATCGGCTTTTTTGGTCAAAGAAAACGAGATTACGAACATCTCGTCTTGAGATGACGAAAAGACAGGATTGATAACCCAGTCATACCGACGAAACCTATAACCAGATCGACAGTAGACCGTGGAAAAAAATTACCTTACTCAGATTGGCCAATATTTTTCGGCTACCGGTCGGTGTGCAGTCGGAATGGCGGTGTGACTGACGTATAACCAGTCATGGATCTTAATCTCAGCTCCTTATGGACATGATGGCTATTATCAAAATAAGAAAAAGAGATCTTAGATCTTTGAAATTCGAGTTTATCGGACGAGGTCCATCTCTTCTAATAGTGTTCTTGTGTTGAATTGTTCAGATGGTGTTGCCTAAACGAGAGCCATGCAGGATCGAGTTTTCTGGCGGAGTAAAGATTTTTCAGAAGGGGGGAGGGGATGCCGCCACTTCCGCAAACTACACTCTTTGCTACGCCGATATTCGTCTTGTGTTGATGAACTTAACATGACAAGA
>CM046847.1:6711645-6784145 GCA_025618425.1 Heliocidaris tuberculata | reverse complement strand
GTTCTGAATGGTCAATTATAATATCCTATCCGATGCTCCCAAATGTTAGTGTTTGTAATCTTCTTTTCACTCCATGCATTCTTTTTATTATACAGTGCTTCCTAGAAAAAAAAATGAAACCCTAACACAAAGGCTTATCGTGAACAAACTATGTGCTGTTTGAATAAAATTCTTTGTTTCTGATGAAGTAGAAGTAATATGATTTCAAATTATACCTTGCTGGGATCAATCCATACATGACTGTGAGAACAACACTGTTTTTAAAATGGCATGTAAAAGTCCATTATAGTGCCAAATTTTGGTAAAGCCGTGAAAACGTCAGTATCACGTGCGAACATTACGTAACATGACTTGTGTAAGGGAAATGTAAGCTTTAAAAGATATGATACACAAGATTCCCATCGTGTGATGATATGCATTCAATCAGAATATTCATAAAACATGGTCCAGTGCTGATTTATACCATCCTTTACCATTTGATGAAAATGGAAGTTGCCCCTTAAAAAAAATGAAAATATCACCTTGCTCTCTGCTTTGTTCTTTAAAGAAATTGCGATTCTGAACAATGCAAAAACTTATGTCCATAATGATTGCAGGCACCATTTCAGTACAAAATAAGCCCTTTCTTGACCCCCCACCATCAACAAAATGTCAACCATCTTTTATTTTATGATAAGGGAAGTATCCTTACCCTCATTGTTAAAAGAAGCACATGAGAGCAATTTTCTCATTGGGTTTTAAAGTTTATGGCCCGTATTCTCGAAAGTGGCCTAAGTTAAGCCAGGCCACTGATTTATGGAAGGCGATTTGTCAAACCCTAAGTCCCGTATAAATTACTATATTTATGTAACAAATTAAAGAATTGAAATTGTTTTCTATAATGAAATGAGCTCAGAAATCAATTCTGTCGTGTCGGTTTTTGTATTCATATTTAGTCCCAGAACTACGTTGATTTTGTAGGATTAAAAGAGGTTGACATTTGGCTCTCCATAATTCGGTGGCCTAAATCTACACACTTAGGCGGGGGCTTAAGTTAGGCGCCTTTCGAATCTATCTGGTCATGTTCGCAAGTATAACATTTTCACGGTTTCACCCAAATCTGGCACATTGTGGATTTTTACATGTCATTTTCAAAATGATGCTGCTCGGTAAAGCATAAACATGTGAATGCCATCAAGGTATCATTTAAAATCAGAATACTTCTTCTTTTTGGAAAACAGATACTCGCGGTTATTCTTTTCCCAGTAATATAATGTTCTAATGTAATCTCTTAATTTTTGAGTCTGTCTTTTTGCTGTTGCTGTTGTCTTTTCTCCTGTCTTTTCTCCTCAAACCTGTAATTATGTAAGCGCTATGTTACTTTCTGTTTTAGAGCTCCTTAATATTATTATCATTATTATTATTATTATCATTATTATTATTATTATTATTATTATTATTATTATTATTATCATTATTATTATTATTATTATTATTATTATTATTATTATTATTATTAACACGATAAAGACTACTTTCGAAAAATAAACTCAAGACAATTTCAATAGCCCTATCTATCACCTTTAGAAATGTGCGAAGATTACAATGGCGTATTACGTAATCCGAACAAGATTTCTATGGGCAGTACAATAGGCCTTTGAAATTGCCCTTGAGTTTATTTTTCGAAAATAGTTTTTATCGTGTTTATTATCATTATTATAATGCAGCACATATTTTGGCCACAATAACCTTTTGTTTTAGGGTTTCATATTTTTTTCTAGGACGCTATATATATATATATATATATATATATATATATATATATTCAATTCAATTTAATTTAAAGACATTTATTTCCAACTTTTCAATATACAAAGTAATAAATGAGCAAAAAGAATGTACATGTATTTTTAACAAAAAATATGACAAAATATACACTAATGTGGTATATACATAGTTGGAGGACACACCTCTAAAAGCAAAAGCTTGGGGTGAGGGTGCCCTTAGTACATAATACATTATTACATAATAAATATATAAAAAGAAAATAACTACATTCAAAAAAAAAGAAAGAGACCGCTGAGCTTGATTGGAGAGAAAAAAGAGGGAAGGAAAAAAAGAAAAGAAAAAGAAGGGGAAAGAAGAAAAAGAAGGGGAAAGAGGAAAAAGAAATAGTGCATGGTCTATCATGTACTGTACTGGATTATGTACACGACAAATACTAAATTATTCCGAGTGCAGTTTTGTTTTACCGAGGCCGCAGGCAGAGGTGAAATAGACCTGCACGAGGGATAATTTAGTATTTGGAGTTAACATACACATTAAAAATATTTTAAACAACTGTTCAAAATTTTTAAACGACGCTGTTTAAGCCGGTCACTCTAACAACTATTGTTTGAACTGTTAAGCAAGGTTGTTTAAAATTTAAACAGCCTCTTGTTTAAAATTTTAAACAATTATTGTTTAAACAACAGCTTTAAAACAACTAGGTTGTTTAAACACACACAGTTGCATAAAACTTTTTTCACAACTATTGTTTAAAAAAATTGTTGTTTAAAATAATTGTTTAAAACATCTAGGTTGTTTAAATTAAGTTGTTTAAAACTTTTTTCACAACTATTTTTTGAAAAAAAATACATTCAAAGTTTTTTTTCAAAATTATTGTTTAAAACACTATATACAGATATGTTTAAACATACACGGTTGTTTGAGGCTGTTGTACACAAGTAAGTTCCAAATGCCAGAGCTGACTGATACGTACAGAGGTAAGCATTTAGACTAACTATATTGTAATCTGATCGAGTTTATACTCAAGACAAATTTGTGCTGCTGTGACATCTATATGATGTCTAGATCTAGACCACATTCACAAAATAAATTATGATGTAACTTTGCAGCGCAGCGCAGTTTAAGTAAGTTGCACATACAGTATACTATACGGGACCCACGCACGCGTTCACTGCGCTGGAACGGCGACTTGCAACGTTGCAGGTCTTGGCCTAGATCATAATTTATTATGTGACTGTGGCTTAGATATAGACATCATATAGATGTCATGGCAGAACAAATATGTCTTGAGTATGAACTCGATCAGATTACAATATATTTAGTCTAAATGCTTACCTGTGAATGTACATGGGCGTCGCCAGGGTGGTGCGGAGGGTACGAACGCACCCCCCTCCAGACCCCCCCCCCAAAAAAAAAACCAAAAAAGGATTTTTTTTTTGGGGGGGGGCGTCGCCAGGTGGGGGTGTCTTTTGAAAAGGGCGACATGTTATTATTGTGTAGTGTCGAACAGCTCATATCTGCGCCACCAGCACCACTGCCTGACATTGGAGTTGGTAAGTTTTGTCTTTTTTTTTTCCAAAAGGCACCCCCCCCCCCCTTGAAAAAAGCTGGTGACGGCACTGATGTATCAACCAGCTCCGGCATTTGGAACTTTTGCAACATGTTAACCACAAATTCATCCGCCATGATGAAGCCGGCCGTGTTCGGCGGAGAAGGAAACCCGTCTAGCGCGAATTTTCAATCTTTTTAAACAACGTTGTTTAAAAGATTATTCTACAATATCATTGATGCCTTAAACAGCGTTTGTTTAAAATACAGGGTCCGTCTTTTAAACAATTTTGCTTAAAATTTAAACAACACAATTTTAAACAGCGAAATTTTAAACAGTCCAATATAATGGTGCATAAATAGAACATGAACTAATTGTTATAGTAAATAGACTCCTAGATCTATAATTGCTATTCATTTAACACGGGATTCCCCGTGCAAAAATCAAAGTAATAGTGCACGATCGTGCACTATAACAAAATTTTTTGGTTTGGCTCTATCAAATAATATGGTTCATAATATTACGTATACATATATGCAATTTTATGTAGCAGGTCGACAGGTATTCTCCTGAATTATCAACTTCACTGAAATTACACATTTCACTATTAACATCCTATATACACATCATTGTATGTTGAACATAAAAATATACATATCAAATTTGTAGAATGATATTCATTAATTAATTTATTTATATTGTGTACACATATTTACACAGATTTGCCGGTTCAGCTAGCAAACATTACGCATAAATGATTTAACTGTAAGACACAGGATACAATCTATACAGTGCGTCCCAGAAAAAAACGAAACCCTAAAACAAAGGGTTATTGTGACCACATTATTTGCTCTCTCTCTCTATATATATGACAATAATTGTTATTTTCCGTAAACTAAAAGTATCATGCTTTTAAATGATACCTTGGTGGCATCCATCCGTTCACATGGTTCATGCTTTACTGAGCAGCAGCATTTTGAAAATGACATGTAAAAACTCAGTTGTGCCGGATTTGGGTAAAAGCGTGAAGACGTTAATATCACATGCGAAAATGACTAAACAGAAATACCAGCTTTAAGAGATGTGGTAAGTGAAATTCCTTTCTGTGATGGCATGCATTCAATCAGAAATTCATACAACAAGGGTCAGTACTAATTTCCAGTGGTGTCAGGGGCATGCGCCCCAAAATTTCCAAAATCAATAAATATCCCTCAACAGATCAAAAGTGCGCTTCGTGTGATGGAAAAAGTGCCCCTCGTGAGGTGGGAATTGCCATAACCTTGATATTTTTCTGCCTTATGTGCCCTTTCTACCTTGTATTTCCATCTGGCAATGGAAAGTGCCACTTACTTTACTTTTATGAAAAATTTAACCTTTCTGTTTGCTTTGTTCTTAAAAGAAACTTCAGTTCAGAAAATGCAAAAAACAATTGCTTCGATTGCAGGTACCATTTCAATACAAAACACGCCCTTTCTTTACCCCCAACGACAAAACATTGATCATCCATTATTTCATGATGAGGGTGTTATCCTTACCCTAATTATTGAAAGAAACAGATGAAAACAGTCTTCTCATAGGATTTTAAAAGTCATGTTGCATTTGGGTCATGTTCGCATGTGATCCTAACGTTTTAACGGTTTTACTCAAATCCGGCACAACTGAGTTTTTACATGTCATTTTCAAAATACTGCTGCTCTGTAAAGCATGTACGGATGGATGCCATCAATGTATCATTTAAAAGCATAATACTTATATTTTATGGAAAATAGATCACTATTGTCATAGAGCACATCGTGTGGTCACAATAACCCTTTGTTTTAGGGTTTCGATTTTTCTGGGACGCACTGTATAATAACAGCGTATGGTTTGGGGGCCTTGCGACGCCGTAAACATTTTTGCCGCCGCTCCTCGGAACGCGCCCTTTGGGGGAATATGTACCTGAGGTGCCGAAGCTGTGCCTCGCCGGGTATGCATTTCGCGAAAGCCTGCCGTTTGGCTGCAAAATATGATTTTCCATAACAAGCGCCATTGGCAAAATACAACCTGGATGGCTTGCAACCTGCTACGCCCACTGCCCACCTGTATACAATCAGTCTGATATCGCCACAAGTGCTCGCAAATACCATCCATCCAGTACGGAAGCATAAACGTGCCACCGAGATGACGAGATAATTCCTCGTCTTCTCGACCATTTTTGGTCCGAGAAGGCGTGAAGGCGAGATCCTTCATCTCGTCTTCTCGACCTTTTTTGGTCCGAGAAGGCGAGAAGGCGAGATCCTTCATCTCGTCTTCTCGACCTTTTTTGGTCCGAGAAGGCGAGAAGGCGAGATCCGGCCTATATCGCCTTCTCGACATCTTGGATGGATCCAAGAAGGCGAGAAGGTGAGATTCCAAATCTCGTCTTCTCGACTTCTTGGGTATGAGAAGATGAGAAGGAGAGATAATCTCTTCTTCTCACCTTCTCATACCCGAGAAGTCGAAAATATGAGATTTGGAATCTAGTCTTCTCATCTTGTCATACCCAAGAAGTCGAGAAGACGAGATGTCGGATCTCACCTTCTCACCTTCCTGGACTCAAAAAGTCGAGTTGACGAGATTCCGGATCTCACCTTCTCGCCTTCTTGGACCAAAAAAGGTCGAGAAGACGAGGAATTATCTCGTCATCTCGGTGGCACTTTTAAGCTTCCGTAATCCAGTACCCTGTACTCCAGTACCCTGTAATCCATGAACACTGTGGGATATAGCTCTATAGCTTTATACCAGGCGTCCGTATTTCTTTCCTAGGAATCAGCTGGTTCCACAATGGAAGGAACACAAGACTTCTAAATATTTAAATGATGATCTTAGACACTTTTTCTTGCAATTCAAATCTTTCATAACACCGAAAGGACACAAAAGAAGAAAAACAGGAAGGTTAAATGTCCGTTAAACACAACAGTCTTCACAGAAGAAATCATGATTAAGCGCCGTAAGCTGATTAATCTATATAATAATAATTATTGTAATGAATCTGGGCCTTTCGACGTGTTGTGGCGTGCGCCTCTAATCCAGCTAACAGTGGAAGTTATAAACTGATTGATTCAGCGGACCCAGGTTCGAGACTGAGTCACGTCTTTCGGATGGTGACGTTAAAGGTCGGTCCCCAGGCGTTGGTGGTGGTGGAGTTCCCTGGAGTTAGTAGTCAATGAATATGAGTGAATGAGTTTGATCTTTGTGACACATTCAATGCCCGTGGATTTCCACGGGTTCAACTAGTGATTTATAATGAACGTAAAAAACACATAAAAGAGCTGGTCTTCTGCAGGGCTCTGTTTAGAGGAGACTGAAAGCTGATTTGAAGAGTTTGTACATAATATGGTGTGTTTTAAAGATCGGAATTGAAGGCCTAAATATTGAGATCCAATTATGAACATATCACCCTCTTGTTTTCCTTTAATGTATACGTTTTTTTGTGTGTTTTTTTTCAAATTGTAGTAATAACAATAATAATAATAATGATAATAATAACTAGAAATTTAATTCGTCACTGAAGACGAATTAGGTGGTCTGTCCCTGTGGCAAATTGCTTTGTCAGATGTGATAATATTTCTGCAAGATAATGATCATGATAATGTTGACGAAAATGATGATAAGATGGTCATATAAGTGATAACAATGACGATAATGATATATTGATAATGATGATCATAATGACAACAATAATGATGATAATAACCACGATAACCGAAGTCACATAGCGCCCATTCAGGTTCACTTTTAGGGGTGATTTTTTGAAAAGTGCTTGAAATGGCATAAAACGTGGGCAAAATGAATTTGGGAGGATTTGGATCATTCCTAAATTTTGCGCACGCACGGACGCGCGTACGGACGCGTACGCGCGCGTCTAACGAAAAGACCTTGACTGGAATGACAGTGACCTTAACCATGCCAAATATGAAAGAGAAATGACATTTCGTTATGAAGATATGACCAGAACTTGATTTTCACAAAATGGCGCCTGGATGACGTCACGATAACCTGATGACCTTGAAAAAGATGTGGGAACTTGACCTTATTAGGACTGATGACTGACGAAAATATGAATAAAATTGACAAAGCCGATTTTGAGAAATCGTGATTACGAACTGGACGATTTGATATTGCAGGACATGTGGGAGATTATCCCCTTAGCTTTAATACACGACAGGGAATGAGATTGTACACAAACTACTGCACACTACTTTCCAATAGACATAACACGCAAAATTAGGCAGTTTATTACATTGATTGTGATGGTATATGTTATAATAGTCGAAGAAGATGGTAAAATGAAAGGCAAAAAAAAAAAAGTAAAAAAAAAAAAAAAAAAAAAAAAATGGTCCCACCGGGAATCGATCCGGGGTCGCCGGAATGGGAGGCAAGTGCTTTACCAATGGACCAAAATATTTCCAATAGAGATAACACGTAAACGAAATACGGGATTTTGAAATCGCATTTTGTAGTTAAAAAATGGGCATGATCCCGACATCTGATCAAAAATTGGAGGACACATTTGTGAAAGCATATAGTCTCAGCTATAACATACTAAAATTTGGAAGAAAATCGAGCAGAAATTACAAAGATACTGCTCAAAGAAGATGGGAATGTGGAATCAAGATTTGAGAAAAAGTCATCTCCTATAGAGAATACACGCAAAATGAGAAAAATTGATATGCCTCCTTAAATCACAAAAATACGCCATGATGCCTTTGTCAAAATGAAAAATGGTGGAACTGATCTTGTAGAGAATTGTCTCAGCTACAACATATCAAAATTTGGAAGAAAATCGACAACCTATTACTGAAATATTGTCAAATGAATACAAAAATTATGACGTCATTTTTTCAAAATCGAATTTTTGAGTTCATAGGCAAATATGATGACGTCACAACATTTGAGTGGCCAAAATTATGCATGAATTTCGGAATATGTAATAAAATTTGGGGGTACCCGTTCATTCTGACGAGCTATGGCGGATTCTAGATAGGCATGTTTTTACCACTTTTTACATTATATTGCCCATTGACGCGCGCACGGATTTTAAAGTTTGACGCGCGCGTGTGGCATTATGGAAGGTCGAGAATAACTGTAAATAGTTGGAAATTGTCAAGAATAGCGTAAAGAATTCAAACCATGCAAAAAACGGCGTTTTTACCTTCCGTACGTGCTGCGCGCGCGCATAACGGGCGCGCGGACGCGCACGGACAGAAAAAATTGAAATGCTTAAAATGACATGAACCGTACTCTGATTTGATTAAAAAGTGATTTTGAGCATTTTAAAAATTTGACGCGCGCGTACGTGCGCGTCATGATACACGCGCGAATTTTGATGACATGTCATGTTGACTCTTGACCTGAAGTTCATGTGTACCAAATATGGTTCATTTTTGACGGCTCGTTTTGAAGATATGATCGATAATGTGATTTCACAAAATGGCGCCTGGATGACGTCATGATGATCTGATGACCTTGAAAAGTTTTGTGTGACATCTTCGTTACAGGCTTTATAACTGGTATGAAAATCAGGGAATTTTATCTTTTCAATTTTGAGATATCGTGCGCACAAAATTTGAGGATAAAAATAAAGATAAAACTAGAAATTTAATTCGTCACTGAAGACGAATTAGGTGGTCTGTCTTTCACTGTGGCAAATTGCTTTGTCAGGTGTGATAATATTTCTGCAAGATTATAATCATAATGTTGACGACAATGATGATAAGATATGGTCATATAAGTGATGACAATGACGATAATGATATATTGATAATGATGATCATAATGACAATAATGACAATAACCACGATAACCTAAGTGGCATAGCGCCCCTACAGGTTCAATTTTATGGGCGATTTTTCGAAAAGTGCTTGAAATGGCATGAAACGTTTGCAAAATGAATTTGGGACGATTTGGATCATTTCTAAATTTTGCGCGCGCACGGACGCGCGGACGTACGCGTACGCGCGCGTTTAACGAAATGACCTTGACTGGAATGACAGTGACCTTAACCATGCCAAATATGAAAGAAAAATGACATTTCGTTATGAACATATGACCATAAGTTGATTTTCACAAAATGGCGCCTGCATGACGTCACAATAACCTGATGACCTTGAAAAAGATGTGGGAACTTGACCTTATTAGGACTGATGACTGACGAAAATATGAAGAAAATTGACTGAGCCGATTTGGAGAAATCGGGATAACGAACTGGACGATTTGATATTGCAGGACATGTGGAAGATTATCCCCTTAGCTTTAATACACGACAGGGAATGAGATTGTACACAAACTACTGCACACTACTTTCAATAGACATAACACGCAAAATTAGGCAGTTTTTTACATTGTTTGTGATGGTATATGTTATAATAGTCGAAGAAGATGGTAGAATGAAAGGCAAAAAAGAAAGAAGAAAAAAAAAAAAAAATGGACCCACCGGGAGTCGAACCTTGGTCGCCGGAATGGGAGGCAAGTGCTTTACCAATGGACCAAAATATTTCCAATAGAGATAACACGTAGACGAAAAACGGGATTCTCAAATGACATTTTGTAGTTAAAAAAAGGGCATGATCCCGACATCTGATCAAAAATTGGAGGGCACATCTATGAAAGCTTATAGTCTCAGCTATAACATACCAAAATTTGGAAGACAATCGAGCAGAAATAACAGAGATACTGCTCAAAGAAGACGGGAATGTAGAATCAAGATTTGAGAAAAAGTCATCTCCCATAGAGAATGCACGCAAAATGTGAAAAATTGACATGCCTCCTTTAATCGCAAAAATACGCCATGATCCCTTTGTCAAAATGAAAAATCGTGGTGACTAATCTTGTAGAGAATTGTCTCAGCTACATCATATCCAAATTTGGGCGAAAAATGACCAATATTAAAGGAGTTATAGTCAAATTTGCATAAATTTGATGACGTCACTTTTGAAAAAATGAAATTTTGAGTTTAGACGCCATTTTGATGACTTTGCAATATAATTGAGGCTCAAATTACCCATGAAATTATATCTATGATTCCTCCTCTACCCAAATATGAAAAAAAATTAGGGGGTCAACGGACTATTTAAAGAGCTAGAGTTATTTTTGTAGAGGCATGTTTTTACGACTTTTTACACTATTTTGCCCATTGACGCGCGCGCGGATTTTAAAGTTTGACGCGCGCGTGTGGCCTTATGGAATGTCGAGAATGCCTGTAAATGGTTGGAAATTATCAAGAATAGTGTCAGGAACACAAACCATGCGAAAAAACGGCGTTTTTACACTCTGTACGCGCTGCGCACGTGCATAACGCGCGCACGGACGCGCACGGACGGAAATTTTTGAAATGCTTGAAATGACCTGAAACGTACTCTCGTTTGATCTTTGGATGATTTTGAGCAGTTCTAAATTTTGACGCACGCGTACGCGCGCGTCATGACCTCTGGATGACCTTTGACGACAGGACCTGATGACCCATGACCTGAAGTTAATGTCATGTAAATATGAACGATTTTTGATGATTGGTTATGAAGATATGATTGATAATGTGATTTGACAAAATGGCGCCTGGATGACGTCACGATGACCTGTTGACCTTGATATGTAAACGGGAACATGACCTCATAGCATGACATGACTCATGAAAATTTCATGAAAATTGATGCAGTACTTTCGAAGATCTCGAGTTTACAAGAAATGGGGGAAATAAAAATAAAGAAAGAAGATTCGTACGAATACAAAAGGTGATCTGTCGATTACGACAGACCACCTAATAAAGAAAATTCTAACGAAATTAAGAGGTGGTCTGTCCAAGTGACAGACCACCTAATAATACCTATAACGTGTGTGTCTATGGCAAAATGGGCAATTTAAACTTTGAAAGCCATTTTCGGCCTGAAAACGACCGTTAAAACGTTTGAGCTATGCGAGCCTTTTTTGTGTAGAATTTTCTACTCTTTCATCTGAATCAAGTCCCAAGTCTCTAGCACCCCGCAAACTGAAGTTAGAGGCCCCGTTCAAGGTCCGAACAGGGTATTTTTCACCCCAAAATCACTAAATGAAGCCTGGATGACGTCATAATGTCGTCATGAACCTCAGATTTTCACCGTCAATTCTTCTTATCAGTCCTCATTACGGTGCTGAATTTTAAAAAGATTCATGGTTTCGTTTTTGAGTTATTGCCCCCGTAAAAAAGAGGGGGGGGGGGTAAAAAAGGAAAAAAAAAAAAAAAAAAAAAACGAATTGAGGTATGAATGTGATTTTTTGTGTGGATGATATTTGGTGCAGATGTGATGACTATGGGAAGATTGAGAAAGATTGACCTCCTCGTTTGGGAGTTATCGGGGGTGGCATTTTTCACTGTTGCGGGCGCACTGACGCGCGGACGCGTACGTCCGCGCACGTCTAATTTTCTGAAAGTGACCGGATTGATTTTAGCTTTAATCATGCCAAATATGATCGAGAAATGATTTTCCGTTAGGAAGATATGACCATGAGTTGATTTTCACAAAGTGGCGCCTGCATGACGTCACGATGACCTGATGAGCTTGAAAAAGATGCCCGAGCTTGATCTTATAGGGGCTGATGACTGATTTTGAGATTTCATGGTAACAAAAAGTGGGCGGAAAAAGGAAAGCTCGTTTTGACAAAAGTAAAATTAACCTACTAGAAATTTAATTCGTCACTGAAGACGAATTAGGTGGTCTGTCTTGAACTGGTAAATTCTTATGTAAGATATGATGATGATTGGGCAAGATAGTGATCATGGTAGGGTCGACGACAATGATAAGATGGTCATATATATGTGATGACAGTGAAATTGACCATCCGCAATATGAAAGAGAAATGACATTTCGTTATTAACATACATGACCATACATGACCATAAGTCGATTTTCAGAAAATGGCACCTGGATAAAGTTATAATGACATCATGACCTTGTGATTTTCACAGCATAATTGTCCTACCAAGCCTCATGTCTGTGCCAACCTTCATAAAGATTCAATATTCCGTTTTTAAGTAATCAGCCCCGCAAAAAAGGGGGGTGTTGGGTGGTTTTCGGTAAATTAGTATGAGATTTTCCGTTTTTTCATTTGTCAATGGGAGGAAAAAATACACGAATTTGAAGAAATTTTAAATTGGAAGTAAAATGGACAGGCATTTCCTTGAAGTTTCAGCCATTAGTTTCGTTGTAGAAGGCAGGATGGACGAGAAATTAAGGAAAAGATGGACAAGAAAACGACCGTTAAAACGTTTGAGCTATACGAGCCTTTTTTGTGTAGAATTTTCTGCTCTTTCATCTGAATCAAGTCCCAAGTCTCTAGCACACCGCAAACTGAAGTTAGAGGCCCCGTTCAAGGTCCGACAAGGGTATTTTTCACCCCAAAATCACTAAATGAAGCCTGGATGACGTCATAATGTCGTCATGAACCTCAGATTTTCACCGTCAATTCTTCTTATCAGTCCTCATTACTGTGCTGAATTTTAAAAAGATTCATGGTTTCGTTTTTGAGTTATTGCCCCCGTAAAAAAGAGGGGGGGGGGGGTAAAAAAGGAAAAAATGAATTATTAAAAAAAAACGAATTGAGGTGTGAATGTGATTTTTTGTGTGCATGATATTTGGTGCAGATGTGATGACTATGGGAAGATTGAGAAAGATTTATCTCCTCGTTTGGGAGTTATCGGGGGTGGCATTTTTCACTGTTGCGGGCGCACTGACGCGCGGACGCGTACGTCCGCGCGCGTCTAATTTTCTGAAATTGACCGGATTGATTTTAGCTTTAACCATGCCAAATATGAAAGAGAAATGACATTTCGTTATGAACATATGACCATAAGTTGATTTTCACAAAATGGCGCCTGGATGACGTCACAATAACCTGATGACCTTGAAAAAGATGTGGGAACTTGACCTTATTAGGACTGATGACTGACGAAAATATGAAGAAAATAGACTGAGCCGATTTGGAGAAATCGGGATAACGAACTGGACGATTTGATATTGCAGGACATGTGGAAGATTATCCCCTTAGCTTTAATACACGACAGGGAATGAGATTCTACACAAACTACTGCACACTACTTTCAATAGACATAACACGCAAAATTAGGCAGTTTTTTACATTGTTTGTGATGGTATATGTTATAATAGTCGAAGAAGATGGTAGAATGAAAGGCAAAAAAAAAAAAAAAAAAAAAAAAAAATGGACCCACCGGGAATCGAACCTGGGTCGCCGGAATGGGAGGCAAGTGCTTTACCAATGGACCAAAATATTTCCAATAGAGATAACACGTAGACGAAAAACGGGATTCTCAAATGACATTTTGTAGTTAAAAAATGGGCATGATCCCGACATCTGATCAAAAATTGGAGGACACATTTGTGAAAGCTTATAGTCTCAGCTATAACATATTCAAATTTGGAAAAAAATCGACCAACTATGAGTGAAATATTGTCAAATGAATACAAAAATTATGACGTCATTTTTTCAAAATCATTTTTTTCAGTTGATATGCAAATATGATGACGTCACAACGTATTTTTGGCCAAAATTTTGCATGAATTCAGATTTACATCTTACAGGCTTTCAGAATATTCAATAAAATTTGGGGGTCCCCAGCCATTCTGACGAGCTATGGCGGATTCTAGATAGGCATCTTTTTAGCACTTTTTACATTATATTCCCCATTGACGCGCGCGCGGATTTTTAAGTTTGACGCGCGCGTGTGGCCTTATGGAAAGTTGAGAATGACTGTAAATAGTTGGAAATTGTCAAGAATAGTGTCAGGAATAGATACCATGCGAAAAAACTGCGTTTTTACGTTCTGTACGAGCTGTGCACGCGCATAACGCGCGCGCGGACGCGCACGGACGAAAAATTTTGAAATGCTTAAAATATCCTGAACCGTACTCTAATTTGATTAAAAAGTGATTTTGGGTATTTTTAAATTTTGACGCGCGCGTACGTGCGCGTCATGACGTGCACGTGGATTTTGCTGACATGTTACACTGACCCTTGACCTGAAGTTCATGTGTATTAAATATGGTTCATTTTTGATGACTGGTTATGAAGATATGTTTGATAATGTGATTTCACAAAATGGCGCCTGGATGACGTCACGATGACTTGATGACCTTGAAAAAGTTTCGGGCACTTGACCATTATATGCCTGATAATTGATTGAAATTTGATGAATAATGAGTTAACCGAATTTGAGTAATCACGCTCACAAGAAAGTGGTGGAAAAATAAAAATAAAGAAATAAAGAAAATTCTGACGAAATTAAGAGGTAGTCTGTCTTCGACAGACCACCTAATAAAGAAAATTCTGACGAAATTAAGAGGTGATATGTCTATGACATACCACCTAAAAAATTCTGACGAAATTAAGAGGTGATCTGTCTATGACAGACCACCTAATAATCCGTTCTTGTATAGCGCATATTATGATATAACGTCTCTGTGCGCTTTCAAAGGACTTTGGATAGTTTCTTACAGATGATTTGAGCCAATATCCTTGTTAAAAGAAAATCGGTGAAAAGTTTTGTTTTCAGAACGCTTCGTGATTTTTATTGCATTTGTCACGGAGGCGATAAGCTCTTAATTTATTAGCTGTGACTAAGATATTTCGAGTTATTGAATTTTTTATTTTAAAGCTCATGTACAGTATTGGTAGCAAAAGGGAAATTGGAAAGAAACATGTTAAATATAGTCTCGTATTGTTCTCCTTGTATCAAAAGATGTCTGTAAGAGATCATTTGGTATTCCATCTATGATTTCTGGTGAATTTCAGTCCAAATATCTGTAAGGAATGCTTGATCACTGCCATTATGCTAGGACCCTTCCACACCGACGGCTCCCCGCACAGCGATCTTGGGGCTTCGCATAGAGACAGCGTGTGTGCACTGTGTGTAGCTGCTCATCATTGGTTTTACACGTGTGTGTACAGTGTATAGCACATGCTGCCTTTGTTGGGATTTTACGTGCCTGTCCCGGCACATAAATGAGTTTTTGCCTCTTATTTTTTTTATTTTAAACTTTAGGAGGCGAAATCTTCACAGTGTCTTAGTATTGCGAGTATCTTGCTATTTATCAACAAAAATTGAAGAAATCTGACGAACAGTTTTTGAGGGTTTACCAAAACTTTACTTGACCTTTAATGAGAGTCCCTCTAAGACTGGATAGGATTCATTTAATGTTCAGATTTTTTTTTTCTAAAAGTCATATAAAAGATTTTAGGGCTACATTGACTAACTATACTCGATCAGAAAAGTAAGTTCCCTCTGACATTTTAAAAATATATTTCGAGAAATATTTGATGAAATTGATTCATTTCAAAAGCAAAGTATTCAATATTTCCTTACCAACATTTTGATTGGTTATTTGCTAATGATTCATTATGTTTCATAACGAAATCGTATTCTTTTATTGCAGTCGATAAAGAAAGTGCATTTTTCGTTTAATAATGCAAAGCAAGGTTTACATGAGTGTACTCTTTTCAATTCTTTTCATCTTTTGTTCATGTAAAGACAAATAATTTGCAATTCAAATTCATGAAACTGCACTAAAAATCACGATTTTTCATTGCAATTTCATGAATGTGAATTGCAAGTTATGCGCCTGTACATAAACAAAAAAAGTGAAAAGAGTGCACAATGTACACCCTGGACTGCATAAGGAAACGTAAAGTTTAACTTTTTTTCTGCAAAACAAATGTAACGCATATTTTGTATATTATCATATGTTTTCTTACCACTAAAACGTTTCAAGATTTAAAAAAAAAAAAAATTGTCGTAGTAAAAACCATAATTTCATTTACAAAAAACAATCAATTGTTAGCAAATAAGCAATCAAAATGTGCGTAAGGAAAATCTACATTCCTTGTTTTTTAAATGAATAAATTTCAACTAATATTTCTTGAGTTATATTAAAAGGTGTCAGGGGAACTTACTTTTTTTGGTTGAGTATATTATAGGGACCTTCTACATGGTTAAATATAAAATCACAACAACCATTCTATACAAGAAGCTTTCTCAATATGTACTTACACAAATAGGCAAAGTGGGAAGAGGGGACATTAATTGGCGTTACCAATCGTCTTACTAGGAATTATTGAAGTGGTTGTAAATCTACTCGTTCGGGTTTAAGTCATTGGTCCTTAAATTGATGGTCAGATTTTTGACCAATTCGTTCCAGAAATACTCGTGTCCTCTTACGTCTTCAGTCCAGTAAAGATAGGGTCTACCATCACTCAGATACAACCTCGCTAAGAAAGGTATCTCATCTTCGGGGATGTCTTCAAGAAAGACCACGACAACGCATTCGGTTTGGGTGTCACTCACGTGGTCCATGGCCGTGCGAAACTTGAGCATGAACCAGCGATCGCTCACGGCGATTCTGCTAAGCAGAATAATGGTCTTGTAACTATGGCTCACCACATAGTCGACAGAATCCAAGTAATGCATACCCAGCACGAGGTCTCCGTCACCAAAGACATTCCTTTGAAACTGTGGAAGGTGTTCTTCAAGAGCTGGTCGGAGATGTTCGCGAACCCATTCTTCGTCGTCGTCATAGAAGATGATGTTCAAGTCGAACTCGTAGTCATTGTGGTCGCGAGCATCTCGTATCTCTTTATAACCAAGTGTCGCCAGTTTTAAGAGAAAGAGTTTGTATTTCAAAGGCCATCGATTGTGATAAACTAGTATGACGATGAAAACCAGACAAACAACGGCAAGAGGAATCAAACAGACCTGGAGAATGTTAGGTTTACAAAGTATATTGATATCAAAATCAAGCAGAAGCTTCTCACGAACAGGCTCCATTGATGATGATGAACAGCTAGTTTTTTTCTCATTGACAAGGTGTATTGGTCCACTTAGCCACTCAAAAAGCCACTTTAGTTCACAGTTACAGTCAATTGGGTTCAGTGAAAGATCGAGAGATAAAACAGAAGACAAAATAGGTACAAAAGTGCTTTGGTTCAAACGCGTCAGTCTGTTGTTTGCTAATGAAAGATTTGTCAGCATTTCATTGTTTGAAAATATAGCTTCATCAAGGTATGTTAAGTAATTTAGTTCTAGATTAATGCTTGTTAAATTCCCCAACCCCGTCAATAAATCAGAATGAAGCTGTTTAATGTTGTTTCCTCTTAAAGTCAGCCTCTGGAGCGATACCAGTTTTGCGAATAAAAGTGGATGTAAGGTAAATAGGTTGCAGTAATCTAAATTAAGCTCTTGCAAAGCATAGAGTTGGCGGAAGGACTCAGGTTGCAATTCATAATCAGTTTGTAAAAAAGGATTCTCACTCATATCCAAAGTTTTAAGTCGAAACAATCCATCAAAAAGAGAAGCGTTTAAATCCTCATCCCACAAATGCCATGAGCTAAGTAAAGCATCTCTCATGTCCAAATTTACAAGAAGCTGTGATCGTTTAAAGGACTCTAGTGTTAAAACAGGCCCGACTTTCATCTTGTTCAGGGAAAGTGATTTCAGGGATGGGGTTTCTAATTGCAAACTTTTCAAGATATAGCACTCCGACAAATCGATGGTTTGAATGTTATCAAGTCCCGAAAAAGATGTAACTTCAAAGACAGCAAGGTTTTTGTTTGAGCTCACATCTAAAAGCGTTAAATTTTTCAAACCAAGAAATGCGTATTGTGAAATTGCTGTCAAATGATTGTGAGTTAAGTACAACTCGAATACGTCTACTGTCCAAGTATCACTGTCAGGGTTGATGTCTATTAACTTGTTAAAACTCACTTGCAAAATTCGTAATTCCTGCATGCCCTCAAAGGAGACTGGCTTAAGTTTCACGACGGAGTTACCAACCAGAATAAGATTATTGACTTTTATCAGGTCAGAAAAAACGAAGGGATAAAGGTCACTTAATTCGTTATTGGAAAAGTCAAGGACGGAAAAAAAATGATTGCGGAGTGGGTCAAGGAAACCTTTTGGAAGTAAATTCAAATGAGCATTTGAGATTTTGACGTCTTCTATCTCAGATCGTGAGATGCCGATGAATATATTTCGTAACATTTCAACTCCCAAATGTGTTCCTCCTAATACCAATGCACGGACATGTAGCGACGCGATCACATCGGGATCAACTGATCTTATGGGGTTACCTGACAGATTCAGGGTATCAGCGTGACACGCGAAGTTAAAAGTTTCTGCTTTGATGTGCTCAAATTGATTAAATGACAAGATCGCATCCCGTGCTGTGCCACAGGAGCTGATGTTAATGAACGACAACTGGTTTTCCTGGAATGATATTTTATCTGAATGTGAGATCCACTTCAGTGTGTCATTGGGAAGACATTTCAGGTATGATGACTCCACCTTAAGAGTAGCCAACTTTCTGTTCCACCTGAATAGGCCTGTATCTGGAAGCACTAGATGGGGGTTTTCGCTTAAAGATAAAAAGAGTAATTCCTTGAGTGGATAGAAAGTTGTGGATTCTATCACTCTAATGTCATTGGAAGAAAGCTCCAGCTGGTTGATCAGAGGGTATCTCTTAAACGAGGAGTTCAAGAGAGAAATTAAATTGTTAAAATACAAGTCTAGTAGCACAATATCCTCAGAGAGGTATTGGGGAACCGAATAAAGTCCTTTCTTCCCGCAATCAGCTTTCTTCAGCTCAAAGTCCTGATGGCACTTCCTAGAAGAGCTTTCAAGATGTGATTTGATGGGATGAGTCAGCATCGCTTCTCCGAGTAAGGCTTGGATTGCCGAGGTTAGGAGACAACAAGCTACCATCCATGGGAGGAGAAATAGACGATGTTTACTTGCCATTATGGTTAGTTTACATCTGCACCACAAGAAAAATAATATGACAAACGATATCTTTCATTTAACTTCTGCACCAGAAAAGAACCAATATGCTGAATGATATCTTTCGCTTAGTTCTAACCAATATATGCCCTCATAAAACTGTTTATGTTGTAATTATTATGCGTACATGTAAATCCTTTCAATACGCAATAAAGACACGGTATACAGTGCAATATCCATTCTCAATTAGTAATCAAAAGCTTAATAATTACACATTGTACAAATATTCATATTTCTTTATGTCAGGTTAAACTTTCTCAAAAACAAATTCATTAGGAGTGTAATCTATTTGCAAACTTCCGGGTATATTTCATTAATTGTAGTTCACCGTTTCAACGGACTAACAAAGTTTATTACAACAAAATAATTATTATCAGAATGGATGATTGATTTAAGAGTAAAATCTAGATATTTTTAAATGGTCAGCCAATTGATTAATTTTACAATGCCAAACCATTTATTTCTTTTGATCATTTACCTACATGCCTAAGCTGTTGCTTGTATACTCCTCGTGACAGTGTTGTCAGCCGGTTTTAAAATGATATGTATGCTGCCTATTTTAGTACTCCAGTGCACTGCAATCCTTGATGATGTCAATGTAGACACCTTGTTCAAAAGGCTCGAAATGATATGCAATCTAATTAACTTTAATTTAAGTGAACTTATCCCTTTCTTCTCAAGTGACTCCATCTACTGTATTCTCTTCCCTATAATCGATTCCTTCTGTACATGCAAATATTTCTAAATTTTACAAATAAAAATGAAGTATAATTAGAATTCTATGTAATAATAAGAAATGCAAGTCGAAGAGGTTAGATATCCCAGGTGTTCAGGGAGTGGAATCACACTAAGAATTTCAAAGTAATTTAAAATTCAAATGAGGTTGGTTGGTTGGTTGGTGATTGGGTTTAGAGGCGCGTTTCATTCAAATTTGAATATTTGCGCCTAAATACTGACGGAGCCCTTATAAAAGGCCGGTGTATCGCGTGGTATTCATCTTTCGAAGTGAAAAGTTAATGGAAGGAAGGAAGGAGAAAGAAAAACAACATTTCTTGTCCGAAAGATTACTTTGTGTGAAAGAACAATATTCATTCCTCATGACTTATTTCTTTCACACCTTCACAAACAGTCAATTATTGCATCACTGTAAAATTCTAGTATGTAGAACACTCACGAGGTACTACATAGTGTACACTGTGTACTGTTAATACTCTAAAAATATGTATTTGCCAACAATAATTAACGAATATTGTACATACTTGGATAGAGGGAACTGTGAAGATACACAATAAGCAGATTATCAGCCTCTGTGAATGAGGGAGTGGAAGCGAAGTGGTTATTCTAAATAGACCATCGAAGGCGATAGAGAGGGACTTCTTCGACTTGTACTTCTTATTATGACATATAATTCTAATTATACTTCATTTTTATTTGTATAATTTAGGAATTTTATTACATAATACTCGTATAAGTCTTCAGAGGTTAGCATGTTCAATGCAGCGAATCACAGAAGATGACACGCTTCCAAAGATGGAAAGGTTTCGTACGTTATGTCTGCTATAAAGTTCATATCATTTATTATTTGTCGAGTATATATTTTACATATTAAACAATGCTAATCATACAACATGTACAATGTCGATTACCTTTAGGAAGTAATGAAATGCCATACTTCTGTATCTCATGAGGTATACAAAATTTCACAATATGCAGAAATTATAAAGCCAACTCGAGACAAGAAGATTACGAGAATAAAATCAGATCTTAGGAGTTAAAATATATAAGAACAGGACATGTACCAGCAGGATACCATGTGTGTTGTATTGACACATATACTAATTTCGGAAGTATTAATTTATATTCACTTTAAAAAATACTGAAAGAAAGCTATATTACAAAATAAATGGCGATGACATTCATCTTATCATCATACTAACATATTTAGATGTCATATCGAGGTAACAGTACGAACAATATATTATGCGGAAATTTAACCCCAAATTGTATCATTTAAGAATTGAATCGTAATCAACGATTAGAGTTTGTCAGCATGAATAGAAAAGACACGTTATGCCACTATATGGTTCACCAAGATAATTCAAAGTGAGATTACGAGATAGATATCAAAGAAAGTTCCCGTGATAGACCAAGCGAGATGTCATTACGTTTGTTTTTTGTTTTTTGTTTTTTGTTTGTTTGTTTGTTTTTGTTTTTTTGTTGTTAAGCAAGGAAAGATCCTTGATTCGTGGTATCATAAATGTTTATAGCCAGATACATGTACCTGGAAAGCAAAAATGCAGATGACACTTGTCTTAATACCGACACTGTTGTTTTTTTTTTTAGAGGCGAAAAACCTTTACATTTTGAATATACATATACATGTAATTTACGAAAGGAGTTTTGTAGAAGGCAAAGAAAATTGGTGATGGTATTCGGAAAGTTTGGCTAAAATCAAGCAGTCGTATAATACATTAACTATACATGTCAGTTATTTTTGCTTGTTGGTAAATGACTGCCATGACTTTTCGATAAGCTTCATTAACATCACTGATGCTGTGGATGACCCGAACAGCTAGACTAGTTTGAGTGTTGCAAAATCAAGAAGCTTCCTATCACACATAAATGGTGGGGAGTTCTCTGCAAGGTAACTGGCAAAGAAATAACTCGAGAAGGTCCATGAGCCCTATAAGGCCAATCGCTGTATTCTCTCTTCGAACTTAAACTCTATATATGAGATAAATGTGAGAGAACAGAAAAAGACTCTCCATGCATATCAAGAAAGGCCATCAAAAGTAACGGTTCCGGAGTATTGTTTGATCAAACCTTTTCAGATAAAGAAAGGTGCATATACCATACAAGCCAAATTTGATTACCGCCTTAGTTTTGTTTAATATGCAAATCATTTGTTTAAAATGCAAAATCATTTTGAAAATTGTTATTCTTGTCGCATCCTTGTCATCCAATCAATTTAATGATGTAGAAACTGGATAATAATATTCAGATTGAAAATAGGCTTTTTAATAACAGATATACCGAAGGAAACAAAAGTTTATTTGTATATCACACGATTCCAGTATAATGTATTTTACTCATAATGCTTAAAAGAGGTCAAGTGCCTTATAAGGTAAATGAACTATCGGTTCACTTGTATGACCTTAAAATTTAATTTTTAATGAGGGCCTGTAATCAAAGTCTGCAATTTCATTCGAAAGTGGCAAATGCGCCACTAGTCTTGAATCCTTTATCTTTGCACTCAAAGGTGTTTTGCACAACGCAAGCATCCAAGTTCCCTTTTGAACTATTGTTGAAGGTGTTTGCTTTCTTTTGTTCAAGAATACGAAAAGTATTTTATAATGCGAACATTGTGAAATGAATATGCATGGATCCATGGTATAGACTATGTATGAAAATTTGCACGGTCTTGAAACTTGAACTCATGGTAATGATACTTGGTAATGATACTGTCATCGATAAGTAGTAGGTCATTACACATTCAAGAAGTTATTCTAGTTTTAGAGGAAAATAGATAACAGACAAATGAAATATTCGCATGCCTTTTTTTGCCAATAAAGGTTACATGTGCATTTAATAATTTTCGAGAAAAGCTGCCACCAAAGAAGGCACTGAAAGCAGCAAAATGAAAAAAATTAGCCAAGTCGGATTGAGAAAAACCGTGACGACACTGAAAAGCTTGTATCTTCGAGCTTGATTAGAAGTAATAAATCGTAGGGAATACATGTAATTCGATCTTTATTGATCTAAGAGGATTCATTTTGATATTATCGTGTTATGGGTAGTGCATAAAGCTACTACTGCTGGGGTTCGTGGCACTTGCTGTAGAAGTATTCTAACGTGATTTGATTATTCATATTTCTCGAAACTCTAAAAATAAGCAGATCTCAAAGTCTTAAAAATTAAGAAAAATCCGAGCAATCAAAAAGCTTCGTGTATTGCTTGTTGACGAGATATTCCTCAACTGCAAACTTGTCCTGAGTAGGCCTAAACGAAATTTAAATGAAGAATAAAAAGGAGTAAAATGAACATTGAAGGTACCATGTACCCAGATCCCGATTCAGTAGTTTTTGAAATCAATGGATGGGTTGCAATGCATTTTGATGTCGGAAAACGGGGCGATGGTGGTGATGGTACATGGGTCGCCTAATTAGAAAATGTGGAAAGCGGCGTGTCTCATGATGTCACTGTATTATAGTCACGCCTCTCCCTTTGGTCAGCTAAGTTTACGAAATGGCGTATCTTTGTCACACATTAACACACCGGAGTCATTTCATGTACATGTATAATCGCTCTCCTTTAAAGATGTCTGATCTTATAATTGTTATAGTTGCACAAAATAATCCGGAATTCGGGTTTCGGAGGGGACTGAATAATTATGTCCATTATTTCTTTGGTTAAATTCTTGGATAATTACTTTATGATCGCAGGGCCTATAAAATAGGGTAGCTGCTCATATCAATGAGAGCACCGTCAGGTTCACGTTGAGTACGTGAATTCCCTTGATTGGATCTCGGTCCAGTGCTCGTAAAACTTTCTCAGGAAGATGATGGGAGAAGTCACGTGTAATTTTTAAGTCACTAAATGTTTTTGCTTTTGGATGAATATTCATCCTTTAATAGTCTAATTGAGGCTATATAATACCTACACATACATGTATGTCTGTATTGTTGGATATCATGTGAATATCCTCTCTAAACAGCCCTTTGGGTAGAAAAGATTCGCCATTAATTTGCAATATACATCTAGGCCTACAAATTTAGATAGACCATCATTTGTTACAGCATCATAGATGTCGGATTCGTCTTGGATACTGAAGAAAGGTTTCTTACCATTGAAAAGACAGGAGTAGGAGGTAAAACATCGTATCGACCTGTATTGCTGACATCGAATCCACAAGTCGTGTAAGAAGAAATGAAAATAATCTTCCTTACGAGTATGACCATCATGCCACGCATGTCCAGGTCTACGCATCTATTGATATATTGGAGAGAGCCAATATCATACCAAGGAGCTTCAAGAGCTGGAGTCACATGTAGCTCATTCCCTTTGAACCATATTCGATGCCGCCAAGGAAAAATATGTCAGGCTTGTGCTTAACTGGATCTTCCTTGCAGATAAAAAGACAAAAAGATTCCTTCCCAGCTGCAAACTTACGGGCCATTTTCAAAGGAAAATATGCTTTTGTAATGATAATTACTTTTCGCTATATATCACTAGTCTGATGATATGAGCAGTTCACAGTGCTTACCTTTACTGGGGGCAAGCGAAAAGAAATTGTACAAAATTCCCTGATATATGAATCAAAATAGCGCGACTGGGCATGTGTGGACACTAATCTGACATATAACATCATAATTAACTGTACTTGAACAATTGCAATTGTTATTTTCGTTTGCAGGGAGTAATCGGAAGAGTGTCCAATTGGGGATTTTAGGATTGTAAAATTTTACTTTTTTTCCCACAAATTGAAACTACTATCAGACTATCATGCAATATAGTCAAATTTCTGGACACAATTAGGTTTTTGTATTCTATTTTATCATATGTGAAAATTTCACTTTGTTTATTCAAATAAAAAGTGAAATATTCTCGATATTTCATTTGTGACAAAAATCACTGCTTAAGCTTTCCCATGAGGTTGGCGGCATCGAACATCGGACATCAAAGGCTACAGCACACCTGTAGATTCTTTTGTGCATCTTTAGAAAGGAGCAGCTGCTTGAGATAATTTGTTACCAGTTGGAACTCCAGCTTTCGAAGCTCCTTGATCATACTATGCATGTCTTGATTGGAGAGAGCTAGTATTGTATCATGCTACGCATGTCTGGATGTATTGGAGAGAGCCAGTATCATACTACGCATGTCTGGATGTTTTGGAGCGGGGCTGCGCCTCGTCCATGAGGCGAGTCACCAAGACAAGACAAATTGAGCCGCCGTTCTTTAGCCGTGTCGGCCAACAAAATACTTACCTATGGAGATAACAGGCGGCTCGCCTACTCTACATTCGAGTACTGAATAAGTCTTTACTACTACAATTCCACATGAAAAGGGTAAAATCAGCTAATTTTAGATTTATACTAATAAAGATCGCTTTAATTGTTCCAAATATAGCCAAATACTTAAATCAAAAGAAACTGAAAAAACCTTTTCCCCATCTCATTCGGAATTTGCACAATGAATGTTTGAAGTTCTGTTTACTAAATATTTTGGGCAATGTAATGACTATGATGAAATTAATGCATAGTTCAATTTTTGTCTCATGCATTCACTTTCATGATAATCGTGTATGTGTACGCAACTCGTGTTCCAAGGTATGAGACATATATCAAACCAGTAGTTTCAGGAAGCGTGTTTAAAAGCTACCCCAATATGGGTGTAATTCCCTTAACATAAATGGGGGAAAGTTTTCCTCCTAGCTTTAAGAGTGAATATCTTTTGGGGAAACTGAAATTCTCTGATTTCACCTTGTACCTTAAAACTTCCGATAACACTTATTTAAATATCTTTTTCTGTTTGACCAAATTTGTGGTAACGGAATTACATGGTAACGGGAATTACCATCATGCATAAAAGGTTAAAATGTGATTGAGAAGTTGGAACATGTACTTTATGCATATATCCCATGTGAAGTAGCTCTGACGTGTCATCAATTGCAAAAAAGAGGCAAAGAATCCAGTATGAAAAATAAATGTGTATGCTTACATTACTTTACATAACGGTTATAGAAAGGAGGGTTTTTAGTCTTAGACGATGTTATGAAAAAGCGCCCACTTTATTATGAAACAGTATTTTGATTTGTTTGTTTGTTTGTTTTTTGGTCTTGGTATATGTCAGTTTGAATATTCACCTACCATTCATTTACTTATTATTCTGTCATTAGAGTTCCTGTCAAAATTTGCAAACTCTTTTGAATTTTCTTTTATTTATATTCTGGCAGACATTAATATAGAATAAACATTAAAACTAAAGCTGGCTTTAGCTTTACAGATAATAAGGTTTTCCATGTGATTTTCACATACATGTAACATATAAAATGCAATTTACCATACTTTCACTCAATAACACCTGTTTGCTGTTTTGCTTTTGCATGTCAATCCTTTACAGTGCCTTTAAAGGTTCTCCTTTTGATGGTTTAGAGAGATTTGGTGACTAACTTGCAAGTCTATCTTCCTAAGGATTTTAATTAGTAGAGGAGCACCTTCATAAATCTTCAAATGCGAAGAACAGCCTGTGAAATGAATTAGTATTGAGTTCATATATTCATAATTCTGTTACCATAATACTGAATATTGTTTTAATAATCATGTTTATTCACGCTGATAATTAAATACCTGCAACTCAACTGACAAAATTAAACACAAATATACCAAGCAGTTGCTGCTTACCTCAACTAAAACTTCGTAACCTTACCCATTTCCAGTATATTCACAGATACCTTTTTATAATGGCCTTATTGTAATTATTTCAATATCTTTTTTTTATTTGAGATTGCTAATAAAAATTTATCAACATTTAAGTTTACAGGAGATTTACGAAACTTTAGTTTTCTTAGTAAATTTCAGAAAATGTAATTCCGTTACCGATGACTTATCTAGAAAAAAGAGAAAATACTACATATCTGTCATGTTATTTTTCAATCTCTTCCTATCACAGTTAAGTTGAATAAACAGAAAGCTGAATCAAACATGAATCTGGAATAATTGGCTTGTACATTTAAGAGGATGTTGAATGGAAATGAGAGATTTAAAAATGCCACCATTTTCTGGTAATTCCGTTACCACGGTATATATACTAGAATATACTTAATGTAAGTGGAAATTTTGGGGTACATCTGCAGATGTTGCCCTATGGTCTAAACCTATGGTCTAAACCAGGGAAATGTTACATTTCCCTGGTCTAAACCGTGTAGGTAGAATATATAGATACGTCTGTCCGTCACTGCCAGCACACAAGGAAAAGATGAATACCACGCGATACACCGGCCTTTTATAAGGGCTCCGTCAATACCTCATTTGAATGTTAAATTACTTTGAAATTCTTTGTTTGATTCCACTGACTGAACACCTGGGATATGCTATATAAACTCTGAAGACTTGTACGAGTATTATGTAATAGAAGTACTGATGTTCTTTCAGTAACTTTGTTTGATTGCTAAGGGCGTTCCCAACACGAGCTTTGCTTTCCGGATTTTCGCCTCCTATTTTCTGAATTATTTACTGTATTGTACTCTATGTTCACCACATTGCTACAATGTATCCTTTGTGCATAACACTGATGAGAAGGCAATAAATGTTAATTCTAATCCATCAAATTGATTGATTACAGCTTCGGCTGGAATACATAATGATCCTGTCTCTGCTTTATGCAACAGCGGTACAAAACTGGTATAAGTCAGAGATAGTAAGAGTTTTTACTTCTATAAAGAGGGAAGCAGAATGGGCAAGATAGTGGCTATTAGTACATATATATACGCAAGGCTTTTTTCTGTAATTCGAGTAGTGAATCTGTCTTTGTTTTGCCACACTTCCCCTAAACCGTGAAACAGAAAATAAATATGGTACCACTAGTGTATTGTACAACATTATCATAGAAGAAAAGTAAGAAAATATCCTATTAAAATAACAAACGCATCTCGATACTTTACCAGTAATAATTTACATGCACATCCCACATCAGGTTACACTCATTATAAATCCCAAAAAAGTTAACAACATCCACTTTAATCAGAGGAGTAGAAACTATACAAGAGTACTACTACTATCGAGTGTATTGCATATAGTTCTTCCCTTTTCTATCCTCTTCTCTTTTCTTATGTACATCTTCGCTTTCTTCTTTCTCTCCTTTCCTCTTTTCCTTTTTATATAATATATTTTTTTGTTTTCTTTTAATTTTTCCTCCGTTCTTTCCCTATGTATTTCTTTGTCTTCTCCTGTTATTTGTATTTCTTTATGTACTTCTTCGGTGTTTTTTTTTTCTCTTTCTATTCTCAACATTTTCCTTAAGTATTTCTTTGTTTGTTTTTTCTATTCTCTTTTCTTTCCTTATGTATTTCTTTTTTCCTTTTCTATCCTTTTCTCTTTCCTTATTTATATCTTTGTTTTTCCTCTAGCTCTCCTCTCTTTTCTTTTATATTTCTTTGTATTTTCTTATGTATTTCTTTGTCTTCCCCTGTTATTTATCTTTTTTATGTATTACTTTGTTTTGCTTTTTCTCTCCCTACCCTCGACCCTCTCCTTATGTATTTCTTTGTTTCTTTCCTTATGTATTTCTTTGTTGTTGTTTTTCTTTTCTATTCTCTTCTCTTTCCATATGTATTTCTTTGTTTTCCCTTCTTTATTTTCTTCTCTTTCCTTATGTATCCTTTTTTTTATTTTCTATCCCCTTCTCTTTCCTTATGTATATCTTCGTTTTCCTCTTTCTCTCCTATTTTCTTTTCCTTTATATTTCTTTGTCTTCTCCTGTTATTTATATTTCTTTATATATTTCTTTGGGTTTTTTCTCTTTTCTACTCTCGATCTTTATCGTAAGTATTTCTTTTCTTTTCTATCCTTTTCTCTTTCCCTTAATTACATCTTTGTTTTTCCTCTTTCTCTCCTCTCCTATTTTCTTTTATATTTCTCTGTTTTTCCTTTAATTTATCCTCTGTTCTTTCCTTATGTATTTCTTTTTTTTTCTTCCTGCTATTCATCTTTCTTTATGTACTACTTTGTTTTGTTTTTATCTTTCTACCCTCTTCTCTTTCCTTATGTATTTCTTTGTTTTTTCTTTTTATCTTCTTCTATTTTCTTATGTATTTCTTTGTTTTGTTTTTTCTATCCTCTTTTCTTTCATGATGTATATCTTCATTTCCTTCTTTCTCTCCTCTTCTCTTTTTCTTTACATTTCTTTGTTTTCCTTAAATTTATCCTTAGTTCTTTCTACTCTCGATCTTTATCTTAAGTATTTCTTTTCTTTTCTATCCTTTTCTCTTTTCCTTATAGTTCTTTCCTTCATATTTTCTTTTTTCTCCTTAATTTATCCTCTGTTCTTTCCTTATGTATTTCTTTCTCTTCTCCTGTTATTCATATTTCTTTATGTATTTCTTTGGGTTTTTTTCTCTTTCTAGTCTCGACCTTTTCCTTAGGTATTTCTTTGTTTTTTCCTTTCCACCCTCTTCTCTTTCCTCATTTATATCTTCGTTTTCCTCTTTCTCTCCTATTCTCTTTTCCTTTACATTTCTTTGTCTTCTCCTGTTATCTATATTTCTTATGTAATTCTTTGGGGGATTTTTTTCTCTCTTTCTAGTCTCGACCTTTTCCTTAGGTATTTCTTTGTTGTTTTTTTCCCCTTTTCCGTCCTCTTCTCTTTCCTCATTTATATCTTCGTTTTCCTCTTTCTCTCCTTTTCTCCTTTTCTTTATATTTCTTTGTTTTCTCCTGTTATTTATATTTCTTTATGTATTTCTTTGGGATTTCTTCTCTTTCTCAATTCAATTCAATTCAATTCAATTTAAAGACATTTATTTCCAACATTTCAATATACAAAGTAATAAATGAGCAAAATAATGTACATGTATTTTGAACAAAAAAATATGACAAAATATACACTAATGTGGTACATGAATAGTTGGAGGACACACCTCTAAAAGCAAAAGCTTGGGGCGAGGGTGCCCTTAGTACATAATACATTATTACATCATAAATATATAAAAAGAAAATAACTACATACAAAAAAAAGAAAGAGACCGCTGAGCTTGATTGGAGGGGAAAAAAGGGGAGGAAAAAAAGAAAAGAAAAAGAAGGGGAAAGAGGAAAAAGAGGGGGAGAATGGAGGTGCAACATGAGAATTGTACGGAAAAGAGAAATATTTACGAAGAGGCAGAGAGAAGAAAGAATAGAGAGAATAGATACAATGGAGGGTCGGGAAGTGTCTTAGACCATATTATTTGTAAGATGAAGTGAAATATTTTTTTCATCCTTCTTCAGAAGCTAGCGAGAGATGCGGAGTATTTTATTGTGTCAGGGATAACGTTCCACAGCTTGGGTCCTGAGTACCGGATATTATGTTCGAATAATAGGGTTCTGTGCTTGGGTAGATGGATGTGATTTGCGTGTCTGGTTTCGTATTTATGAATCGTAGAATTTAATTGAAAGAGATTACAAAATTCTTCAGGAAATAAATTGTTTGTACATCTGTACATAAAAATGCTTTGTTGATGTTTATTTATATCGGTAAATTTTAGTATGTTAAAACCGGGGAGCAGTACCTGTAGTTATACGAATTATTTTCTTTTGTAGAGTGATTAGTTTTTTGCAATTTGGAGGTTGTAGAGTTTCCCCAGGCCAGGTTGCAGTATGATAGATATGGTAGAATAAGAGAATTGTAAAGCATACGGAGGATGTTGTTTGGTAAAATGTGCCGCAGTCTAGAAATGATGCCAATGTTTTTAGAGACCTTGTTTTCTGTTTCAAGAATATGTTATTTCCAAGACATAGAACTGTCGATGTGCACACCTAGAAATTTTGTGTTTTCAACTCTAGATAGTAGTACGTTGTCGAGATATATGGAAATGCTGTCTAAATCAATGTTTTTATTGTTGTGAAAGATCATATAGTTACTTTTTTTTTAGATTGACAGACAATTTATTAGCCTTAAACCACTCGCATATAAGGCTTAGCTGTTGATTAACATTACTGCACAGTGAGGTAAGATTTGATCCACTACATAAAATATTCGTGTCGTCGGCATAAAGAACAAAAGTTAATGTTGCTGTTGATTTGAAGATGTCGTTTATATAAGGAATAAAAAGTAATGGACCAAGCAACGACCCTTGAGGTACACCACATGTGATATTACTCATGTTTGAGACAACCGAGTCAATTTTAGTACACTGGAGGCGATTTCTAAGATAACTGGCAAACCAGTCGTGTGCATGCTACGGATTCCATACATGTAAAGTTTTTTTTAGTAGAATTGAGTGATTAATGGTATCGAAGGCTTTCGATAAGTCTTTCTATTCTCGACCTTTGTCTTATGTATTTTCATTTTCTTTTCTATCCTTTTCTCTATCCTTAATTATATCATTTTTTTCCTCTTTCGCTCCTCTCCTCTTTTCTTTTATATTTCTTTGTTTTTCCTTTAATTTATCTTTTGTTCTTTCCTTATGTATTTCTCCCCCTTTTATTTACCTTTCTTTATGTACTACTTTGTTTTATTTTTTTCTCTTTCTACCCTCGACCCTTTCCTTATGTATTTCTTTGTTTTTTCCTTTTCTATCCTCTTCTCTTTCCTTATGCATTTCTTTGTTTTTCCTGCTCTATTTTCTTCTATTTTCTTATGTATTTCTTTGTTTTTTTTCCTTTTCTATCTTCTTCTCTTTCCTTATGTATTTCTTTGGGGTTTTTTCCTTTTCATGATTGAATCAAAACAATAGAAAGTGGTGGTACCAAAATTTCATTTGCACACACAAATCGCAAATTTGAGTGAGTTTTTTGGGTAGTAAGCGTAATCATATTGAAAAAAGGAAAACATCACATAAAATTCATAATTTTCTTTTTTATATGACAGCTCATGCGTAGAAAATCAATAATGTATGCTAGAGGATAAATTTAAATGAAAACATGCTTGATTTCTGCCCAAATGAGTTGATAGTTGAGTAAGAAGCCATAATTCGGCTTTTCTGACCCAGCAGCTGACAATGGACTTAATAGGCCAGGAGCCTGTCCTGAAATAGTCACCCCAATTCACATATGAGATTTGACCCCTTAAAGTTACTTAGACCATCCATGTCATTCACAAAAAGCTTGTCAGCTTTAACGAAGCCGCCGGGTTTGGCCCCCAGAGTCCCCCCCCCCCCCAAAAAAAGGGTCCCAAAGTCGGGTCGATTTCAACCCATTTAACATATGCGCCAAACTTTGTCAGAAGGAAGATGTATGACTATACATTACCAAAACACAAAAACTGACAAAATTTTCCGTTGGGATGGGTTATCAGACCGCCCCTAAAAATTGGCAAAAATTTTCCCCTTAAGGCCTGTGGACCAAATTTTGTCAGAAGGAAGAGGTATGGATGTACATTACAAAAAAATAAAAACTGACAAAAATTTCCATCGGGAAGGGGATGTAACACGCCCCTGAAAAAACACCAAAGTGCCCCTTTGCTCCCGAATATGCTCTGGATGTAGAGAAAACCCTTTTTTGCATTATAACCTTAATGAATTCAATGTGTGTTATTCAATTCAGGTCAAATTTGCATAGTACAATTTTGAATATTGTAAATTTCTTTGGGTGCAATTTGGTATCAAATGATCATTTCAATTATAATTTATTGAATTGTGAAAATTGTATTGCTTCCTCAAAAGTAGTCAAATTATATTGTCAGGATTATGTAAACGCACCCATTGTCCATCTGCACCTGTTTGACAAGACATAATAGAGGAGCTTGTTAAGTATCTGGGCTATGTGGCTGCCATGCTGAAATTTACCATTCATGTATTAAATACACAAATTCCTTGCAAGCTCTCTATTATGCCTTGTCAAACAGGCGCAGATGGACAATGGGTGTGTTGACATAATCCTGATGGTATCATTTGATTACTTTTGAGAAAGCAGTACAATTTTCACAATTTATTAAATTATTATTAAGATGATCATTTGACACCAAATTGCACCCAAAGAAAGTTACAATACTCAAGATGGTACTATGTAAATCTGACCTGAATTGAATGACACACATTAGAGTTATTAAGGTTATAATGCCAAAAATGGTTTTTTTCTCTACATTTTTTAGGGACGGTCTGACAACCCATCCCGACGGAAAATTTTGTCAGTTTTTGTGTTTTGGTAATGTATAGTCATACACCTTCCTTCTGAAAAAGTTTGGCGCATATGTTAGAATGGGTTGAAATCGACCCGACTTTGGGGCCCTTTTTTTGGGGGGGGGGGGGACTCTGGGGGGCCAAACCCGGCGGCTTCGTTCGAGCTGACAAGCTTTGTGTGAATGACATGGATGGTCTAATTAAATTCAAGGGATCAAATCTCATAATATGGGGTGACTATTTCGGGACAGGCTCCCAGACTATAATGCTTGGGTGAATTTTCACAAACATGGGGAATGAACAGGAACATTAGAGATGGTTGGGGACCTGGGGTAAACATGGTAAAAAAAGGCTGAAAATTACGGATACTTGGGGATTCTCATGGATGACACGCCTCACTTCTGCCACATTATTTTCCGATATGGCAATTCTTCTTCGACAACATCGACCCTTGTTGACATTGAGGCTCGTCCCTCCCTGCTGATATTTTCTTATGTTTCTCCATAATGTAGACTTCGCAGGAATGCTGCACGCTGCATGCTCCCAGAGCGAGCCCATTCCGTTAGATAAACACCCTTTATTCTGTGGTCAGATGCATGGTCACGTAACCTAAAAAAGATGGTTTGCTTAATTTTCAGCCTTTTTATTACCCCCAACCATCTTTAATGTTCCTTGTCATTCCCTATGTTTATGTAAATTCACCCAAGCATTAAGTCTATTGTCAGCTGCTAGGTCAGGAGAGCTGAATGGCTTCTTACTAAACTATCCACTCATTTGGGCAGAAATTTAATCATGTTTTCATTTTACTTGTTCTCTGACATACATCATTCATTTTTTTTTTACGCATGAGGTGTCATATAAAAGAGAACTTTATGAATTTTTATCTGATGTTTTTTTTTTTTTAATAATTACGTTTAATACCCTAAAAACTCATTCAAAGTAGCAATTTGTTCGTGCAAATTAAATTTTGGTACCACCACTTTCTTTTGTTTTAATTCAGTCATGGGTGAATTTTGAATAATAAGTTGTGCATCAAACGAAAGAAGAGAAGCAGAGCTTTTCATAGATGTATAACTCATCAAAGAAATTATTCGTAATGATGGAAAATTTCTGCCATGAAATCCGCTTTTCTTTTTTCTGGGACACACTGTATAGTAACTGAGACTTTCTTTCAAACAAATATTTAAAAAATTAGAGTAACACGACTCTCAAATGACTCGAGTAAAGGTTAAAAAAAATGTTTTGTAGCAAAATCGACTTTGTCAGAAACGATCCGGATTCTTGTCAAGATTGCCCCGAGCTAATGTCGTGTATAGTGGTTCCATTGGGCAGAAATATAACGTCGTAACATAAGCATAAACTTGTAGTGGCAAAAAAAGAGTGTTGTCCATCAGTTCTGAATCGTCAATTAAATATCCTTTCCGATGCTCCCGAATATAAATGTACGTAATCTTATTTTTACTCCATGCATTCTTTTTTATTAAATATATATAAATATACATATATACATGTATATAAATTTCAATTTACAGTATGAAAACAAAATGGAAGTTCAAGTGACAAGATACATTTTAGAAACATTAAACAATATACAGATAGATATTGCGCTTAAGTACGTTACAGCCAAAAAGGAAGAGGATGTATGAGAAGCCTGAAAATTTTCAAATATTCATTATGATATTTAAAGATACATTTTAAATCACAATATAATGTACTATTCAAAACAGCTACAAAACAAGACAAGACACAAAACAAAGAAGCAAAACAAACGCTTTATAGATGGAATATGCTAAAACGATTTTATAACTATAACTTTTATCGTTTTCCGTAGAAAAGGTTGGATATATTTGCAAAGTGATAAATCGGTACTGAAGGCACGGTCATTAGTATTGTTTTATTATTATCATCACTATCATTATCATTGGTATCATTATTATTAATAATATTATTATTCAACATTATCATTATCATCATCATCATCATCATTGCTTTTTTTTTTTTTTTTTTTTTTTTTGCTATCATCATTTTAGTTTAAAATATAAAATAAACTATAACATACTGAATGAACAATAAATAATGAATAAATCTGAATTTCAGTAAGCCTGCTTCATAAGATAGGTACGGTCGAGTGCACATAATAGTGAAAGATATATTTTGAGGTGCTGTGGGAAACATACACGAATTGGGGAAAGACAATAGGCCTACAGAAGGCAAGTTTCTCTTTCAACAAAAGCGATCTAGCTTGCATAGCCTGTCACTTTTCAATATCTTCAGACATGAATTTGGTAAGGTTAGTTTATCATTGTGTTACTGTAAGTTAAAACAGAAATCTTAAGAACCACAGAGCAATACCTAATCACATGTTCAATCTATGGATACTAGTTTAATGTCTAATCTTCTATGACATTGTTTGGCTTTATTAAATAATATGGTCCATAATATTACGTATATATGCATTTTTATTTAGCAAGTCAACACGTGTTGTCCTGAACTATCAACTTCAATGAAATATGTACACAACATTTCAATATCAACATGTTATATACACACATCATGTATGCTGAGTATTGACAGATTCGTATCAAATCAATAGGACACTCATTAATTAACTAATTTATCCTATTTAAATCACATCTTTACACAGAGAAGCCAGTTCCGCTATACATGTATAGCAAACATTTATAAAGAAATAGTTTAAACGTAAGACATACTTGTATAAATACAATGATTTATAATAAAAGTAAACGTACCGAAAAAATATAAGAAAGTTGGTTTTCTACGGGGTTCTGTTTTCATCATTCAGTAAAAGAAAAACTTGAAAAAAATGTGCAAAACTTTACTATTTAAATATAGTCAAATGAAAAGAATGACACACATCAATGATGAATTAAAGGAGACTGAAAGCTAATTTGCAGAGTGTTTACATATGGTGCGTTTTAAAGATTGGATTTGAAGGCCTAAATCTTAGGATCCAATATGTGACACATGAAGATATCAACGCAGGACTTATTATTTTCCTGTAATGTATATCTTTTTTTTTAAAATTGTAGTCATTTTCTACAGATGTTTTCAGCGAATATCCTTGTTAAAAGAAATTAAGTTTGCAACTCTGTGACTTTGTTTTTTGCTGCATTTGTGACGGAGGCAATATGCTCTTTATTTATGAACTGAGATAAAGGTATTGTGAGATATTGATATTTCTTTATTTTTAATGAGAGTCCCTCTAAGACGTGATAGTTCTCATTCGATGTTCAGAAACAAATTTTTAAAGTCACATACAAGATTTTACAGCCACACTGACTAACGATATAGGGATCTGCTACACGGTTAAACATAAGATAACAAGAACAGTTTCTGTACAAGAAGCATTCTATCACAGCAGGGGCGTAGATAGCGGGGGCGGGGGGGGGGGGGTATGCATCCCCCAACTTTTCAGGTGGGGGGATGGTGTGTACAAACACCCCCCCCCCCAGGTTTCACCCCCGCCCCCCAAAAAAATAATGGTGGAAAATATACATTTCTATTATATGTTGTAGATAATTGTAATTTGATGTATTATATTTATTAATATTATTCAAATTTATATATTCTTTATTTCAATATAGATATTATTTATTTATGTACAATATTGTAGATTTATATGAGTTTATTAATATTTATCTACAATTCTGTCGTTGCTTCTGATTTTCCCGATATATTTTTATACTACTAAAAAGTGAAAACCATCTACTTCAAATTATACAAACATGGGTGTTGATTTGGGAGGGATATGGAGGTATAATTAAAAAAAAAAATGAAGTGAGGGGGGGGGGCATGTGTTACCATCCCCCAATATATTTTGAGGTGATTATTTTCAAAGCCATATATGCATAATAATGCAGAAAAATAATTTAGATTAAAAGTACATGTAATTATTCTCGATTTAGAGGGTTCAGTCGGTAACTTCCTTTATAATGCAATTTTGCCAGACTCATGTTATTGGTAATACTAACAATTTTCAAAATTGAAATGAAAATATAGTCACAGGAATCGAATGTGGTGGGGAAAGAGGGAATACAGCACCCCCAATATTTATCGAGGATGATGACCTGTGTCATCATCACCCAACTATACACAGGTCATCATCACCGAACTATACACTGAAGAATGATGAAATGACAATCATAACATGTAATACAAGCAGAAGCACCGCTCCGGGGGTTGCATGTGGGCACAGTGCCCCTACTTTTCCTTTCAACTTCAGATAAGTACCCCCATTTTTCTTTCCAATAAGTTCCCGTTCCATATTTTTATAAGTGCCCATTTTGATAATTACACCTCATCCCTCACCTTACCTTTGCCTATTTCAACAAGAGCATTTTTCCCTTTTAATCCCTTTTATCCCTTTTAATGTAACAAGTCATTTTTTTTCTTTGAAATATATAGGCACTGATTTAATTTTTCTACTTTATAAGAACATTTTTCCGTTCTTATAAATGCCCCTTTTCACCTCTGCTAACTGTCTTTTCTACCTTTTTTACACATTCATCAATTTTTCTAATAAGTGTCCTTTTCCCCATGATAAGTACCATGTTTCCCTTTCCCATAACATGTGCCCCTAATCCAAAGTGACTTACAGCCAATATTCCGAAATGCTGGCTCGCTACGCTCGCTCCAATTAAAAGTATAGCTTATTAAATAAATTTCCATTGTGAAATTTTGCAAATGAAACCCCATCAGAATTGTGTTTCCCCGTTTTTATATTACAATGTAGTTGCGACCTCACAAGTTTTGAATATATTTTGCTTGCTCGCTTCGATCGCTCGCTCAATATTCAAATCATACTACAAAAATGCAAAGCGTGATGCTAAAGTTGTATCTTGGACATGTAAGGGGAAAAACCATATACAGGTTTACACACCCTCCCTCCACCGGCCTATATATATATATATATATATATATATATATATATATATAATTTCCTTTCACATTGTATTTATTTCCAAAAGCTGTTGCCAAAGCTGTTGTATATGTTATTTCCTTACAATTATATATATATATATATATGTGGTCCTTGAGGGAAATCATACCCCCACATATGAGGACCTGTCTACGTCAATGTATCACAGTATCAGTATATATACTTACCCAACCAAACAAAGTGGGAAGAGGGGACATAAATTGGCGTAGGTAATCGTCTTACTAGGAGTAATCTAATAGAATATAAATCTATTCGTTTGGGATTAAGTCATTGGTCCTTAGATTAATGGTAAGATTTTTGACCAACTCGTTCCAGAAATACTCGTGTCCTAATACGTCTTCCGTCCAGTACAGATAGGGTCTACCATCACTCAGATACAACCTCGCTAAGAAAGGTATCTCATCTTCGGGGATGTCCTCGAGAAAAACCACGAATACGAATTCGGTTCGAGTGTCACTTACATGGTCCATGGCCGTACGGAACTTGAGCATGAACCAGCGATCGCGTACGGCGACTCTGCTGAGCAGAATGATGGTCTTGTAACTATGGCTCACCACGTAGTCGACAGAATCCAAGTAATGCATACCCAGCACGAGGTCTCCGTCACCAAAGACATTCCTTTGAAACTGTGGAAGTTGTTCTTCAAGAGCTGGCCGGAGATGTTCGCGAACCCATTCTTCGTCGTCGTCATAGAAGATGATGTTCAAGTCGAACTCGTAGTCATTGTGGTCGCGAGCATCTCGGATCTCTTCATAACCAAGTGTCGCCAGTTTCAAGAGAAAAAGTTTATATCTCAATGGCCACCGTTTATGATACACGAGTACAATAATGACAATCAAACAAATGACGGCAAGAGGAATCAAACAGACCGGGAGAATGTTGGCTCTGCAAAGTACATTGACATCAAAATCAAGCAGAAGCTTTTCACGAACAGGCTCCATTGATGCTGATGAACAGCTAGTTTCTCTCTCATTGACGAGGTGTATTGGTCCACTTAGCCATACAAGAAGCCACTTTAGTTCACAATTACAGTCAATTGGGTTCAGTGAAAGATCGAGAGATGAAACAGAGGACAAAATATTTACAAAAGTGCTTTGGTTCAAACCCGTCAGTCTGTTGTTTGCTAATGAAATATTTGTCAGCATTTCATTGTTTGAAAATATCGCTTCATCAAGGTATGTTAAGTAGTTTACTTCAAGATTAATGCTTGTTAAATTTCCCAACCCCGTCAATAAATCAAAATGAAGCTGTTTAATTTTGTTTTCTCTTAAAGTCAGCCTCTGAAGCGATTCCAGTTTTGCGAATAAAAGTGGTTGTAAGGTTAATAGGCTGCAGTAATCTAAATTAAGCTCTTGTAAAGCGTAAAGTTGGCGGAAGGACTCAGGTTGCATTTCATAATAAAATTGTAAAAGAAGATTCTCACTCATATCCAAAGTTTTAAGTCGAAATAATCCATCAAAAAGAGAAGCGTTTAAATCCTCATCCCACAAATACATTGAGCTGAGGTCAGCATCTCTCATTTCCAAATGTACAAGAAATTGTGATCGTTTAAAGGACTCTCCTGGTTCTAAAGAAGGCCCGATTTTCATCATGTTTAGGAAAAGTGATTTCAGGGATGGAGTTTCTAATTGCAAAGTGTTCAAGATAGAGCACTCCGACAAATCAATGGTTTGAATGTTGTCAAGTCCTGAAAAAGATGTAACTTCTAGGACAGCAAGGTTCTTGTTTGAGCTCATGTCTAAAATCGTTAAATTTTCCAAACCAAGAAATGCGTATTGTGAAATTGCTGTCAAAAGATTGTGAGATAATCTCAACTCGAATAAGTCTACTGTCCAAGTATCATTGTCAGGGTTGATGTCTATTAACTTGTTAAGACTTACTTGCAAAATTCGTAACTCCTTCATGCCCTCAAAGGAGACTGGCTTAAGTTTCACGACGAAGTTATCAACCAGAATAAGATTACTGACTTTTATCAGGTCAGAAAAAACGAAAGGATAAAGGTCACTTAATTCGTTATTGTAGAAGTCAAGGATAGAAAAAAAATGATCGCGGAGTGGATCAAAGAAACCTTTCGGAAGTACATTCAAATTAGCATTTGAGATTGTGATGTCTTCTATCTCAGATCGTGAGATGCCGATGAATATATTACGTAACACTTCAAATCCCAAATGCGTTCCTCCTAAGACCAATGCACGGACATGTAGGATCAACTGATCTTATGGGGCTATCTATCAGATAAAGGGTATCAGTGTGACAAGCGAAGTTAAAAGTTTCTGCTTTGATGTGCTCAAAATGATTAAATGACAAGAAAGCATCCCGTGCTGTGCCACAAGAGCTGATGTTAATGAACGACAACTGGTTTTCCTGGAATGATATTTTATCTAAATGTGAGATCCATTTCAGTGTGTCATTGGGAAGACATTTCAGGTATGATGAATTCACCTCAAGAGTAGACAACTTTCTGTTCCACCTGAATAGGCCTGTATCTGGAAGCACTAGATGGGGGTTTTCGCTTAAAGATAAAAAGAGTAATTCCTTGAGTGGATAGAAAGTTGTGGATTCTATCACTCTAATGTCATTGGAAGAAAGCTCCAGCTGGTTGATCAGAGGGTATCTCTTAAACGAGGAGTTCAAGAGAGAAATTAAATTGTTAAAATGCAAGTCTAGTAGCATAATATCCTCAGAGAGGTATTGGGGAACCGCATAAAGTCCTTTCTTCCTGCAATCAGCTTTCTTCAGCTGAAAGTCCTGATGGCACTTCCCAGAAGAGCTTTCAAGATATGATTTGATGGGATGAGCCAGCGTCGCTCCTCCGAGTAAGGCTTGGATTGCCAAGAGTAGGAGACAACAAACTACCATCCATGGGAGGAGAGATAGACGATGTTTACTTTCCATTGTGGTAAGTTTATATCTGCACCACAAGAAAATTAATATGACGAAGGATATCTTTCATCATACGTCTGCACTAGAAAAGAACTAATATGACCAATGATACCTCTCACTAAATTCTACCCTATTAATATGGTTTTGAAAACTGTTTGGTATTGCAGTTATGCATTTAGCCTTCCAATAGGCAATAAAGACATGACATACAACGCAATGTTCATTCTCAATTAGTAATCAAAAGATTAATAATTACACATTGTACAAATAGGGGATAGGCCTATTCCATTTCTTTATGTCATGTTAAAATTTCTCGAAAGCAAATTCATAAGGAGTACAATCCATTTGCAAAGTTCCGGACATATTTCTTTAATTGTAGTTCACCTACCCATTCAACAGGCTGGCAAAGTTTATTACAACAAAATCATTCTTAGTAGAATGGATGAATGCGTTTAAAATGTTTAATTTAAGAGTAAGAAATATATGATTTTTAAATCGTCAACTAATTGATTAATTGATTAATATTTGTTTCGGCTGTAATGTATAATGATTCTGTCTCTGCTTGTGCAACAACTAACGATATAACTCCCGCCATATTATCTAATGTTGAAGTAATTTTAAAAAATAATTTTACGCTATTCACTTGTCTGTATTTTGAACCTCCTTTCCTATAAAACTATAGACACCAATTTTCATGAACACCACTGCACAATTTTGCACATCTTTTTATTAGTAATTGCGCTTTAATGATGAGTACTGTTCTAGCAAACTAATACCATTTTACACCGTTTGGTAAGTTTAGCAATGACATTATACTCTTTCTCATCTCGATACAGCAAAGGCCTAAACAGGATACTTAAATGAAAGTACGATCGGATAAAAAGAGATTCATGTTGATGCAATAAAAAGTCAAAATTCAGGTAAACTACTGTTATGTTAACTTTAGATTCTTGTAGTTGAGCCAGTTATAGGTTTTCAACAGTAGTTCATATGATATCAATACCATTGCAATGATTGCATTTAAATCATGCTATATAATAACAACTATTGCATGCTCATTTGGTTTTTAAGTACGCACAAACGCAGTCGTAACCCAAGAAAACTATTTAGAAAAAAGAAGGGGAAAAAAGAGATATAATCCATATTTTTACATCGTACATTGCTCTTGAGCAAGGCATTTTATCTACATTGCTCCCCTCCACCCAGGTGTTAAGTGGGTACCCGGTAGGATGCGAACGTCATTGTGGTTGGATTAGCATGTGCGCGCTTGGAAAATAGGCGACTAGCTGGGATGCTCCCCAGAGCAGTGGATAATGTGCAGAATCGCAATTACAGAGTTTTCGTTCAGCAACGTACACGGGATTCTAGGACGGAGATTAACAATTGCACATGACAAAGGACGCCCGTCTTAAAGATCATAGACAGTCTCGGTAGCAAAATCATACTGGCAAGAAACATCTGAAATAGTCACATACTATTCTCCTTTTATCATAAGACACATGTAAGAGAATATTTAACATTCCATTCACGATTTCGAACAAATTTTAGTGTAAATATTTGTAAGAAACGCTTGGTAACGGCTTGTCACTGCCTCACGCTAAGACCATAGCCACCCGAAGGTTCCCCGCACAATAAAACCAGCGCTTCGCACTATGTGTAGCGTATTCTATACACACAACAATCCTCATGTGAGTAGTGTGCGTGGCCGTTGTTTGAATTTACATCCCCTCTTTTGGGGGCCAGGGATTTTTATTACTTTTCACCTCTCAGTCGATAAATATTTCACTTGAGGAGGAAAAAACTTCACAGCATCTTAGTTATGTTAGTACCCTGCTATTTATTAAGTAAAATCAAAGAAATCTCACGAAAAGTTTTTGACGGCTTCCCAAAACTAGCTGTTACCTTTAAATTATAAAGTCTTTGTGGAAAATTGAAGAACCGGAACAGCAGTTTCGTCCTAGATTCAGAGTAAACGATGCATTTGCAATTTATCGTGCGCTCTTGATCTAGCACGGTATTGCCGTTTCGGTTCTTTCATTTTCGACAAAGAATGCCTAGGCGTCCTTTGTCATGTGCAAATATATTTTAATCTCCGTCCTAGAATCCCGCGTACGTTGCTGATGCGAATCCAGTGACCGGGGTAATAATGCAGTAAGCGCTTCACTCGGTTACATTGTAACTGGTAAGGTGATGTGTAAGAAACAGCTATTATCATTATTATTACAATACCTTTCTGGCATAATGGCAAGTTTGAGACGACCTGCTAAGAAGTCGGAGAGGGAAGTGTAAACAATTACACTTAAAAAAAAAAAAAAAAAAAAAAACGCTGGGTAACTGGAGACTGGAAGTTACATATCAAATCTCAGATCGTATTCTTTCGTTAGTTCGTTTGTTTCCATTTCCTTAAAAAATACAATACATCACACATTCCTACACAAAAACTTGTAATTACAATGAGTAAACAAATATGGCATAATGCGTTTATAACCAGGGTAATTAAAGTAAAAAAAAAGGGAAAGTTTAAAAAGCCTCAAAGGCCTTGTCTATATAGTAGGTCCTCTAACCAAAAACTCTTGTAGTAATAATGATAATAATAATAATAATAATAAAAACCGTTCTTGTATAGCGCATATTACATTATGATATAACGTCCCTGTGCGCTTCCATAGGGTTTGGATATTATTATTACCCTGGCTTTAGCTCCATTTCAAGGAATAAATCCTGTCAGGTACCCATTTAACACCTGGGTGGAGAGTGGCAAACGTGGATAATGTCTTGCCAAAAGACGCTAGTGCCGGGCTGAGATTCGAACCTTCAACCCTTTGATTGAGAGTCAAGTGAATGAACCACTATACCACGACGGTTTAACTTTTTGTCATTATCATTTTGAATTCAATTTTTAATATTAAAGTAAATGTGTAAGATATTTTAAAAAAAAAGAATGAAATATTTAAACAAGGAAAGGTATCAGATAGGGGAACAGTATAGGTATATACTAAACAGTGACGGAGCTGTAAACAATAGTTAAATTTCTGAGTATCTGGACAAGAAACATTTTTTTCAGTGATCTCTCAGATAATCGTTGACCATGGCAATTGGATTGCTTGGTATGGCATTTCAAATTTTGGGGAGATGAAAGAGCAGAGACTTTATCTCAAAACCGTATAAAACTTTCCAACGATGAAAACAGTTTTTACTCCTTGTATTATGGTTATGAAGGCCATCATTCAATTAAACATACTTGATATTGTATTTGGGAGTAGATTTTAAAATAGGAGAATCCGATAACTGCGGTACAAAACTGATATAATTCAGAAATAGAAAGAGTTTTTATGTTTATAAACAGTGGAGCATGCAGAGTGGGCAAGATAGTAGCTTAGTACACATACGCAAGGCTTTTTTCCTGTAATTTCAGTAGTGTATCTGTCTTTTTTTGCCAGAGTTCCCCCAAACAGTAGTACAATAAGATAAGTATGATAACATTAGAGTATTGTACAACAATATCATAGAAGAAAGGGGAAGAAAATGCCTTATTTTATACAAAAAACCAACGCATTTCAATACTTTACCAGTTACATAATTTACATGCGCATCCCACTTCAGGTTACAGTCAATATAAATCTCATGAAAATTAACAAGGAGTAGAATCTATATAAAGAGTTATATTATCGAGTGTATTGGATAATTTTTTTCTGTTTTGGTTGGAAAATATCATTTGAGTAGTTTTTTTTTTCTTATCAATCATCAGTTTATTGTCTTTGGACCATTTAGAAACTTTGGCTGGTTCAAAACTAAGATTCTGATCTAAATTTGACACACCATTCTGAGTATTGAATAATGTTGTATATATCGTATGCATACATTGCGAATATTAACTTATAAGATGTTTAAATAATATCTCTAACATCATTAAAAAGTAATAGGGGCCATGATAGATCCCCGGGGAACGCCAAAATGCACGAGGGAATGGTCAGAAGAATAATTATTATAAACAGTATATCATGTATATTGATAACGATATACTTCAAATATTAAACTTTGAAACCACTGCATTGGAATACCAGGACACCCTAATAATTCAGTTTATATAAGAGTATGTTATGATCCACAATATCAAAACCCTCTCCCAAATTCATTGCATTTTATAGCAAAAATAACACTCTCCTGCAAAACTTATTAACGCATGCACAGATCAGTGATTAGTGTTTAAACCGTATTGGCTATCAGTAATAATATGAATACTAAAATAGGAATATAAACGATTATATCCACATTTTTCTAATGTTTCTGATAAGGCTAGGAGTATTGAAATTGGCTTGTAGTTCTTAAATACACGAGGGTCATTTTTTTCATATACACATGGGTGATTTTGGCTATCTTTAGATTATCAGGAACAATTCCTGTTATTAAAGAGTGATTAAAATGTATGTTACAGTATTAACGATTGAATGCATAATTCTTTTCAGAATAAGGACTGTCATTCTGCAGAAGAGAAGTAATCAATAACTAAAGGCCACCGCACACTACACGACCTGAGGTCGTACGACCTTCCGAACTACGGTATGACGTCACCAAACACCCAAGTTTCAGGTCGTAGGACCAGGTCGCACGATCAGGTCCCAGGTTTTGGCATGTTGAATTTTTGCGAGGTCGTGGACTAGGTCGTATGACCTCTAGGTCGTACGACCTCAGGTCGTGTAGTGTGCGGTGGCCTTAAGTTTATGAAATATTATTGAATTCATCTAAAATCTGTAATGGATCATCAATTTGTATGTTGTCACATATGAAATATTTAGGAAGACTTCTTTTAGACTTAACTAACAGTTTATTAATTACAGACCACGTTCCTTTAGTCCTTAACTATTATAAGTACTTAAAAGAGAAAGGGAGGGACTGTCGTGGTAGTAGCATATACTCAATCTAGGGAGACACCAGAGTATGTCTTCCATGAGCTTGGTGCAAAGCGACGAGCTAGACTTCTCGACAGGACTCGTAAAAATGCCGATTCGATACTGAGCCAAAGAAATAATGATAATGATACTTGATACTTTTATGGCACTTTACACGCGATGTCTTAAGCTACGGTCACAAAGGGTCGTACGAACGATGCGTTCGTACGAATCTCATTGTTCTTACGAATTCCGGAGTTCGTAGCGATACGTAGATGGTGCATAGATTCTTACGGCCTTCTTACGAAGTTCGCACGAACGCCGTTTAATTCGTAAGAACAACTTAAGACCTTCTTGAGAAACGAAGTGATTTTCGGTTATACAATGGCCCTAGAGTTCGTACGTTTTTCGTAAGAATGCCTTGAGTTATTCTTTCGTCAGACTTACGGCCATCTTACGATTTTAGTTGTCGCAAGATTGTCGTACGTGCAACTCACGGCACTCTCAAGTCATTTGTAAGAAGATCTTACGAATTTTCGTATATTTTTTTCGGGTTGCTAAAAGGCGCTGCCGTGTACTGTCAAAAATTCTGTGAATGTTTGAAAGTTTGATACTTTCAAGATGGCAGTAGTGCCAAGGAGACTACAACTACAGCTGCAGCTGCATCTGCAAGTAGAGGAGGAGGAGGAGGAAGAAGATCCAGCGGTTGTAGCACCTGCTTACGCCTTACGACCACCTTACGAACGCCTTACAAACGCCAAGAGTCGTTCGTAACAGCGCCGTACGAATCTCCGTTCGTAACAGCCCACTATGAACAACTTAAGGCGTTCTTACGATCATCGTAAGAATTTAAAGCTTCTAGAATTGTCTCTCGACCCTACAAAATCTTGCGTGGTCCTTACGATGTTCTTTCGACGCTCGTACGGCTGCCTTATGAAGGGGGGGGGGGGGGGAGTTCGTACGACGTTGAAAAAAAAAAGACCATCGACCAGGCTGCGAACTTACGAACGGTCTACGAATGCTGGTTTCGTACGGCCTTCTTGAGAAAATCTTACAAAATGGTCTAAAAATCGTTTGTACGGCGTTCGTAGCAGTTCTTAATGGTATTTGTGACCGAAGCTTTAGCTGTATAGGCATAGTGCAATATGGTGAAACAGAATTAAAGCCTCGGTCACAAATACCATTAAGAACTGCTACGAACGCCGTACGAACGATTTTTAGACCATTTCGTAAGATCTTCTCAAGAAGGCCGTACGAAACCACCGTTCGTAGACTGTTCGTAGACAGTTCATAAGTTCGCAGCCTGGTCGATGGTCTTGTCCAAGATTTTTTTCAACATTGTACGAAACCCCCTCTTCGTAAGGCGGCCGTACGAACATCGTAAGAACATCGTAAGAACCATGCAAGATTTTGTAGGGTCGAGAGACAATTCTAGAAGCCTTAAAGGGTGACTAAATTAGAGAAAAAAAGGGTGCTGTTTCCATGTATTTTTGCATTCAAATCACGAATCTGGCAATTGATTGTCAAAATTATGTCTCGTTTTGGCGAAAAGGGGGGAAAAGTAGAGGTTTGGGGACCGTTCCTTAAAACTCGTGAGCTGATTGGCTAATTGACGTCACACCCCCAAGTGACGTATGAAGAGTAAGAGGCACAAGATCTACAGGCTGCGGCAATGTAACATTGTACACACAATGCGGTATTTGACCCGTCTGTTCAACAGACAATTTATGAAAAAGGGAAATTAATCAATACAGCCTAAGGAGTGAATAATCATTATCAATATATTTTCTTTAAGATCAGTGAACACTTTTGCCCAATTATACAGCTCTTGTTTTGTTTTTTTAACTTTTCTTTGAACAATGTTCTCATCCAGCTGAGCTTGCCGAACGATAGTTTTGCATTGGTCTTAAACGCGTACACAGCCGTTTTATGCGTCTGTGCAGTGTACTACACATCTTTAGTACGGCAACTATGTTCCCCCTCGTACTAAGCGACTGGTGAAAGCTTTTGTTTGGTTTGTTTTCACTCTCGCCTTTTTTACTTCGCCTTACATGTACTACGGTAGTACTGACTTAGATTTTTGGCTGAATTCTTCGAGTAACTTAGAGAGATGGATAGTGATCGCGAGTCTGATTTGGGGGACCTTTTTTGAGCCAGATACGAACTCTGATTTATCAGATGATTTATCGATACCGAAAGAGAAGAAGCTCAAGTGCAGTGGCAAGGGGAATTCGACCATTATGTTTGAACCCCTCGCAGAAGACGCGCCAGGGCATGGTGAAGGGGTCGCGGGGGAAGGGGCCGCGGGTGAAGCTGCTGCAGCTGCTGGAGAAGAAAAGTGATCACTGCAAATTGTACTCCACTCGCTTGGCCCTTGCCACTCTGCCCGCGTGAGAATACTGTTGCGACCCACAATTTCCGTAGATTTTCATCTTTAGGAAAATGATGTACGTAGGCTTACATCATCTTTAGGGGTCTTGCTACAGCCCGCAACTATACACCGATTTGGCATTACTGATGAAATAGTGTCCCAAAATCAAAGTTATTGTGAGGAATTAAACACACGAAAATATGCGATGCAAATGGTCGATGCGGTGAATGTTATGCTCGGCACCGGGCTGGGCCTGCCGGGGCCTGCGGGCGCGCACGGTATATAGGTTGGTGGAATATTTTCCCTTACTTCTCGTACGTCACAGATCACGTGATCATGATGTCGCTCGATGGGTTTTTTTTTAGGGGCGGGGCTTATGACTGTGTAAATCAGCAAAAATGTACTTTTCAAATGATTATGAAATACGACTGAATGCATAAAAAAGTGTGTGATAGATATTTTTTGGCTCCTGATGACTCTTTCCTACGAAAAATGGGCAATTAATTTTCTAATTTAGTCACCCTTTAAATTCTTACGATGGTCGTAAGAACGCCTTAAAGGGAAAGTTCACCCCGAAGATTACTTGAGTTTAAAAAATGCAGAAAAAATAAAGAAAAATATTGGCGAAAGTTTGGACAAAATCCGTTAAAGAATAACGGAGTTATGGACTTTTGAAGTTTTGATTTTGTGACGTCACATGCGAGCAGCTCCTCCATTATGTAATGTGATAAATATTCCATAAAATACAGTTTTCTCAGAAAATTTAGAATATTTTCATCTGTGCATTTGATATATTGTCAGAAATGTTATTCAATACTAGATTCTGAAAAGAAACAATATTAATTTATCGTGGAACGTAAAAAAAAATGTGAAAATATGGAATATTTATTACATGACCAATGGGCAGCTGCTCGCATGTGACGTCACGAATCCAAAACTTTAAATAGTCATAACTCTTTTATTATTTGACCGATTTTCATCAAACCTTCGCCAATATTTTTCTTTATTTTTTCTGCATTTTTTAAACTCTAGTAATCTTTAGGGTGAACTTTCCCTTTAAGTTGTTCATAGAGGGCTCTTACGGCATTCGTAAGAATACCTTACGAACGGAGATTCGTACGGGGCTCTTACGAACAACTCTTGGCGTTTGTAAGGCGTTCGTAAGGTGCTCGTAAGGCGTAGGTACACAATTTGTGTAATTGCTGAGTTTTAGGGAGTATAAAGCACTACTGCCCTCTTGAAAGTATCAAACTTTCAACATTCACAGAATTTTCGACAGTAGGCCTACACGGCAGCGCCTTTTTACAACCCGACAAAATATACAAGAATTCGTAAGATCTTCATACAAATGACTTGAGAGTGCCGTGAGTTGCAGGTATGACCATCTTGCGACAACAAAAATCGTAAGATGGCCGTAAGTCTGACGAAAGAATAACTCAAGGCATTCTTACGAAAAACGTACGAACTCTAGGGCCATTGGAAAACCGAAGATCACTTCGTTTCTCAAGAAGGTCTTAAGTTGTTCTTGCGAATTAAACGGCGTTCGTACGAACTTCGTAAGAAGGCCGTAAGAATCTATGCCCCATCTACCAATCTCCACGAACTCCGGAATTCGTACGAACAGTGAGATTCGTACGAACGCATCGTTCGCACGAACCTTTGTGACCGTAGCATAAGCTGTTGAGAAGACGACGCAATTTGACGGCATTTGACGAAAAGACGAGATAATATCCGAGCTCTCGTCAAGTCACCTTTTACAGCTGTGGGCTGGAAAATCGCACAGTAGAGTTTTCGACTGATTTTCAATAAACTAATTGGGGTTCTTTCTCCCCGTGTTTAAGAGACAAACTGGTAAACTACTAGTACTAACGACAGTTCGCCGGAATAATTTGCTAATTTTGAAATGTTGAAAAGTATCTAATATGAACGGTTTTGAACAATTCAGAAAGGCACTTTGCGTGTAAATAAGGAATATACATTATAAATACCAATATATATATATATATATATATATATATATATATATATATATATATATAAATATATATATATAAATATATATATATATATATATATATATATATATATATATATATATTTACTGGTCAAAATTATTGGAACGCCTGATAAGATGAAAAAAAAAATGGTGTTCATCAAATATAGTTCTTTATTATCAGAATTTCTGATTGATGAATTCAAGAAATTGGGTATTGCAAGATTATGAGATAGCCCTAGACTATCATGATATCCACTGTAAGCAAGATTGCAGTCAAATTTTCCTCAATACCACTCTTCCGCCACATACAGCCGTTCTCGAGTATTGTGTTAGTCCTTTTCCATCCTTTTTCAAAGCTCAGAAAAGCTATTTTAACATTTCTGAAATTTATTATAAATAAATTGATTCTCTGCATGTGAGGCACTTTGGTAGTCAATTTGTTGATTTGTTAAGACCCAAATTTTGTTGATCAGATTCGAGTTCTTGATCTTGGCCCTTTAGGGGTATCCCCGCCATCATTTTTTAAAACTCTGGGTGCCTCTTTTTATTTTTGCAAGCTGTTCCCCCATCATTTGGATGAGAATATTGAATGATTGTCTTCTTGTTGAGTTGATCCTGGCCCTTAAAGGCACAAATCTGATAGAATTTCATGCCATGTGAGCAGATTTAAGGTAAAACTTCTTGACCCTTTGTCCATTGCTTTTGAAGTTCTTCGGTTACTAATATTATACAGTGCGTATAAAAAAAAGGACGCACTTTGAAAAATATCCTCCAAAATGATAATGTCACAATATCGATACATTTTTTCTTCTATAATTATGGGTGAGGGTCTGATTAATCGGATAAAACTATGGGTATTGACAGTATTTCACGCTAGAGTGAGTCCTAGCTACTTTTGGAAAACTCGCAAAAATTGGTTTGTGCAAAAATGCCTTAGTCTTGAATTTGATTAACGAGCATATCAGGCATCAACTTCATATTCTCTGTTAACTTGATTTGAACAAACGTTTAATCCCTAACCCGACATCTAGCCACACCTCCCCCCCCCCCCAAGACACTAACTTGACCTCCACACACATTGCAGATTATGTCTTTTCTGCACACAATTCCATTGTTGTCTGGAGCATGTAGAGAGGATGCAATGCAGTACACGAAGATGTACAAAAAAAAAATTCAAGAAGAGAGAAAGAATATCTTTTTTTAAAATATTCAGTTGGGTTCCTTTCTTTGCCCTCATCTCTTCCACCCAGTTGCAGGATGCCTTCATGTCTGTGTGGAAAGGATGTAATGCATGTTGATATATTTCACATGTACAGGTTTAATCGATGAAAAGTTAAATAATAAGCTTTATCAATAAATTTGCTTCCTTTTAAACTTCTTATTCATCCTACAAGACGTTCTTTCTGGGGTCTTGTAAATTCAAAACATATTAGAAATTTAAAGAAGAAAACTTGTAAATGCTAGGGATCTCCTGTTACTGCATCTTTCAAACACTCTTCAGGCGAAAATGGGTATTGATGAAAATGATTTGTGCAGGAAAGACACCACCTTGAATGGCGGTGGTAGTAGTGGTGGTGATAGTGAATGTGTGTGTGTGTGGGGGGGGGGGGGGTACATTGGCACTTGGGTGAAGCTGAAAATATCAGTACAACCTGCAATGCTTGTACAAGAACGGAGCTGTCCAGAAACAAAATTAGCCCCTGTGTTGGGAGGATCCCACCCCTTTCACCTTTATCACTTTCTGGATACACCTTTGTGGGTGTGCACGGCTAGGCACAGGGTTAAGGATTAATGTTTGTTCAAATCAATAATTTATATTTAACAAAGAACATGTAGTTAATACATTATATGCACTTTGATGGAATGCAATACTGATGTATTTTTGCGGAAACCAATTTTTGCGAGTTTTCCAAAAGTAATCAGTGCTCACTCAGGCGTGAAATATTTTCAATACTCATCATGTCATCCACTTAAACAGACCTCACCTATGCTTTTATAAGAAAAAAATCATATCGATAGTGTGAAAGTATCATTTTGGAGGATATTTTCAAAGTGTGTCTTTTTTTAATACACATTGTAGAGAAGTCTCCAGAACATTATGTACCACATCTATTCAATTCAATTCAAATTTATTTCACTTTGCAACAAAAAGTACAAGCAATTTGAAATTAACAACAACAACATTACATTCACAAATTAATAAAAGTTTTAAAAAGGACAATAGAAACAATAGTAACATGGATTAAAATATTTCACATAATTATACTGCAAAAGTGGGTTGCAGCCAGAAAGGAAAGGCCCTTGTAGGAGGCCGACCCAGGGAAATATCTACTCTGGACTGTGGATGACAATAGTTAACAATAGGCAGACACATTCATCAAAACGCATCTCACCCAATGATCTGTTCTGAATAGTTGGTATTTCAATTAATTACTCCAGAGTAATCCATACAGTTCCTTTCCAGAGTAGCCTTTGATGGGTGTCTTTGGAGAATCCGACTTTTCTTCCGGTTTTCAATACTCTGTAACCCATTTCTCTGTGCCACTTTTTTCAAAGAGCCAGATATCTTCATATTTTCTGACGAACATGTGTAGTAGAACAGTTTTACTGAATCCCTAATGTTAAAAACAATGAGGTGGCCCTCCCGAAGGCCGTAGAACTAGGATTTGAACCTGATTAGGTACACAGACGGCTCCAGATGGGAAATGGTGTTTACCTTTTTAAAAACATGTAAAACATGGATTCCTATGTAAAAGTTAAGACTGAGAACGATGGCATCAACTGATTTTTGATAAAATGTACCCAAAGTGCCCAGATTTTATGTTTTAGTGGCCTGCCATGGTTTTTATGCATTTTAGAACGAACCTTGTTGCTAAACAAGTTCGTTTGGTGTAGAAAATTAATATTTTCTACACGCATATTTTCTTTAAGCGCAGGCAGAGATTGCAGAGCCCACTTGTTCTTAGATTTAGATTGGATTTCTTTTCGATCCTCCAAGTTAGTGTGAATTCGGTAGTAGATTCCTTTAGGTTCCATACGTATTTGGAAAGTTGAGTTTCGTTTCTGTATTTTTCATGTTTCATGGATTTCACATGGCTTCTGTACCTGTCCTTGAAAGTGCCCCCCGCTAGTCCATAGTAGTGCTTTTTCTCATTGCCATGCAGAATCGTAGCTTTATATACGAGGGCTGTTTCTAGGCATTTTCCTTGTAAGGGACACTCTGATTTTTGTCGGCAGAAACCATGTGAAATCCATGTGAAAACCATGTGAAATCCATGAAACATGAAAAATACAGAAACGAAACTCAACTTTCCAAATACGTATGGAACCTAAAGGAATCTAATACCAAATTCACACTAACTTGGAGGATCGAAAAGAAATCCAATCTAAATCTAAGAAAAAGTGGGCTCTGCAATCTCTGCCTGGAGGAGAAGTACACTATTATCAGTAACAGAGAGGCACTAAACAAAAGGTCGGAGATCATCTCAAAGTGCAGGCACCGAAAAAGGCCGCCAAGAAAGCCACCCAAGCGTGACACCGACCCATTGCAGCAAGCAGATGCACAAGCCGAGTCGAGTCATATATATATACATGTATATATATATATATATATATATATATATATATATATACCCCTTTATGAGCCCATATTTACGACATTATTAAGTAAATGGGTCTCAAATATTTTTAATGGAAGGTGTAGGTGCCTTCAGTGTATCAGTTGTTATCCTGACTGTCATGAATGGGTTCAGCACATTACACTGCATGTTATAGTATTTTAATCAGTAAAATATAAGATTTTTTCACGCTTTTCCTATTTTGCCGTGAGATTTTGATTCAGGACTCCCAGATCCTTTTAAGTGCCCCCCAAATAATTGATTTGATAAGTACTTTTATCAAAGCACACTTTCAAATATCTTTTGTGTACCTAACTATATTTGGTTGATCAGGTTCAAATCGTAGTTTTATTACTTTAGTATTATGTTTTCTGTTGGAATCCATGTTTCAAAAAATATAAACATCATTCCCCATCTGGAGCTGTTGGCAAGATGTTTCAATGTGCGACTGACCTTCGGAGTTACAACATTTCACCAGACGGGAGTTTGCAGGAATTTATGAGGCTTTCAGGGAAAACTTATCAGAAAGAGAGCCTCTAGCAGCCGAAACAATCTGGGAGAATGTTCGAAAATAATGGAAAATATGGCAGCAGCCTCATCTGCAACTAGGGGAATTCCGGCAAGAAGTGCATTGGGGATCAGGAGAGAACATATAGCAGCGCTATATAAGATAAGGCAACAACTTTTGGAGCATCTTAGGGATACCAACGCAAGGCGGAGTCGAGATTTAACAGAATAACAGGACAGAAAATAATCCTTCCCATCACTGCTGAAGAAAAAATAACTTGTCACTTTCATCTCCAATGTTCACATATTCGATATTATGTGTGACATCAGTAAAAGAATTCATCCATTCACCAAAACTTGCAAATAATGTAATTCTTGCCTCTCACCTTCAATAACAATGTACTCGGCCATGCGTAACATCAGGGATGCAAGTAAGGTATCAGTATAAAATTGAGGAGTTCTTCTTCATTTTGTAAACATTATGTATTTGTGTCGAGGTAAATAGCCTTGGAATATTAATCCTCTGCATTTGGATTATCTTTATTTTGTAACACACTGTATAACAGTGTCAATATACTGCTAACAGTTTTACTCTATGAGACACCTTGATGTTATTACATTGATTTGCTTGATAAATACCATGAAAATATCATAATACAGAATAACATTTTTTAAAGTTTGATAACAGTGGGCATGCAAATTGAAAGGTGAATTTAATATGGCTTCATATCATTATAGAATCGATACTAAAAGTGCCGATCTAAATGAAATAAGAAAAGAATACAATTAATGTGTCGGAGTATTAAAATTGTCTTTAATATTCAAACAAGTTTCGTTTGAAATAAAATAAAGCCCAATTACTACACATTCATGCTTACACACTTTCGATCACTTTTCTTGAGGGGAGGGGGGGGGGGCACTTACGACTTGCTTTTAGACATAATTATAGAGGTTTTAATAGTTCATTCTGTGTCGCCAATGAAAAAGGTAAGAACATTTTTTTTTCAATTAACGAGTTTCTATGACATACCGATCTACCGATATATTCCATTATCAAACTCGTTAAGATTATCATTAACAATCAGCGGGAATAATTACAAATGAATATTAAATGATGCATCTATAGGCTGATTTACCTCCATGGCGATTCATGTTTCTTACACGTATATCATTTTCCTTTCTCAAATATGAAAACATTTCCTTGTTCTTATTTCAAGCTCATGCTTACGATGCGCGGTCTGTTGCATTTTATTGAATTACCCTGTTTCTGATCTAACCTGTTTCTGATCCAACCTGTTTCTATGCTATTCTATTATAATTATCTCAATTAGGTTTTTACAGTAACATTTATACGGTGCATAAAGTTTTTGAAGCTGACCCACATTACTATATATTATGTTTCCTACCAAATAAATTCTTTAACATTGATATCTCACTGTATTACATCACTATTTATGTATAATTTTTATTGGCGACCTGATAATAAACATATCATGATTTTATGTAATGTTTGATTTGCATCGTTGAAAAATGCAGAAATATAACCAAACTGAAACAGAAAAACTGAAACTGAAGATGAGGAAACAATAATACAAAATACACAAGTATAATAATAATAATAATCAAACATTTTTATATAGCGCATTACACATAAGCAAAATTGCATGTCTCTATGCACTTTAGGAGAGGAAAGAAAGGAAAGATGCACTGGGTTCATGATTCTGATTAACTATAAAGTGGTGAAAAGGTATGTCTTTAGAGAATTAATGAAGTTTTCATAGGAATTTATACTTTTCAGATATTCAGGCAACTTGTTCCACAAAAGAGCGGCAGAATGTGTAAAAGACCTTTCCCCGTATGATTTTGTCATTATTTGTGGAACGCAGAGCAGGGACTTGAAACTGGAACGTAACATTCTATCGGGTTTATATGGAGTTAGTACTTCAGAGAGATAAGTAGGAGCCAGCTGATGTAAACATTGGTAGGTTAACATAAGTATTTTAAATTGGATACGGGACTTGATGGGCAACCAGTGTAGATCTCTTAAGACTGGAGTTATTGATTCATGTTTCTTCGTGCGTGTAACAAGTCGGGCTGCAGAATTTTGAAGGAGTTGTAGTCTTTGAATTTGAGAAGAAGGGAGACCAGAAAGCAAACTATTACAGAAATCAAAATGGCACATAACAAAAGCATGAATTAATCGTTCAGTGGTTGGTTTGTCTAAAAAATTGCGAATTTTACCTATTTTGTATAATCCAAATGAAGCTGAGCGACACTTTTGTGAGACAAAATTTTCAAATGTGAACTTATCATCAAAAATAGCACCTAAATTTCTGCAAGTTCTGGTTGCATGAACAATTGTACCATTTATGTTCAATGTTGATATGAGGTTGCTTGACCTATGGCGTGAAGAAAGATGAAGAAACTCAGTCTTTGTATCATTGAGCTTTAAACCATTTACCTGAGACCACTCTTTGATTGATTGCACACACTCTGATACCTGTGAAGTGACATTAATATTATCAGTTCTCTTAAATGAAATGTACAGTTGTGTGTCATCTGCATAGAACATCTTATGAATTTTGTGAGTATCAATAATATCTTCTAAGGGAGAGGTATAGAGGGTAAATAGGATTGGGCCCAATACGGACCCTTGAGGAACCCCTTGAGGGATGATTTCTGTGGATGACCGCTCATTTCCAATAATAACAGTGTGAGTGCGCCGAAACAGATACGACTCTATCCAAGCGAGTGCTTGACCACTTATACCAAAACGAAGTCTCAGACGTTTCAACAAGATGTCATGCTTAATAGTATCAAACGCGCAAGAAAAATCTAGCAGCACAAGGATGACTTCTTCTCCTTTGTCTAGAGATAAAAGAATGTCATCCGTTACTCGCAGAAGAGCTGTTTCGACGCTATGAAACGAGCGGTAACCAGATTGTGACTTTGCGTATAAACTGAATGTGTTCAGGTACTGTTGAAGTTGGAATGAAGCTATTCTTTCTAAAAGTTTGCCAAAATATCTCAAGTTTGCAATCGGACGATAACTTTTCAGATCTTCAACATCAGTAGCCGAACCCTTCAGTCTAGGAATAACATTTGCATGCTTGAAACCTTCTGGGAAAGAACCAGTCATGAAAGAATCATTAGTGACCTGTGTCATAAATGATAATAATTCTTCACGAAATTTTTTCAAAAATGAAGTTGGGACAGGGTCAAGTTCACATGTTGTGGAAGAAGAGGTAGTAATGAACTTGGCAACCTCATCTTCAGACACTGATTTGAATTTGCTGAATGATGAGGTTGCAAGCTTCTCAGGAAATTCCCTACTATTATCAGCCGCTGATGACTGTAATTCATCAGTGATTGACCGAACTTTCTCTGCAAAATATCTCAAGAAACGCTGTGGTAGAGATATATCAAAACTGATATTGTTTGGTAAGGTTTTTAACTGGGGTCGTAACAGGTGATCAACCTTCCTGAAGAGATCTCGAGGAGAACAATTTTTCAGTTGATTACGATGATAAACTCGTTTGGCTGAAGTGAGTTGATTATTATAGTGATGAGACGCTTTCACATAAATTTGCCGATCAATTTCAAGACCACACCGAGAGAAAGCTTTCCGTTCGAGAGCACGAAGTTTTTGCTTCAATTCTCTAAGTTCATCTGTGAACCATGGTGTGTCTGGACGATATCTAACAGTTCTAGTGACTTCCGGAGCATGCTTATCTAGAAGCAAGGATAGAGTTTTGTTAAACTGACCAACTCGCTCATTCAGGTCTGGGCTTGGAGAAGAGTACAGATCTGACTTGAGGATGTCACTGGAAAAGGCTTCGATGTCGATGCTGTAGACCTTCCTTGTCTTTATCTCCAATTTCAATGGTGGAGGCTTTCGAATGTCCAAGCTGCAAGAGATAGCAACATGATCCGATGGGAGATAAGACGTTGAGCTTAGATCAGTGACAAAACTGTCCGTGGCTCTGGTGATGATGAGGTCAAGTGTATGGCCAGCTCTGTGCGTTGGAAACGATACATGCTGTTGCAGGTTAAATGCTGATAGCACAGACAAGAAATTCCTTGAGTTGTTATCAGTGACAGAGTTAACATGGTAATTAAAGTCACCAACTATTAATAACTGATGAGGAGATGATATGAGTTGTTCCATGAAGGTTGAGAACTCACGGAGAAAGAGGCGCTCGGTTGAGTCTCCCCTGGCTGTGCGTTGAGGACGATAAATGACAATAAGGCGTGTTGGAACCTGGTAATGTGAAGTTACCAGGATATCTAAGTGTTCAAAAGAACTGAAGTTAGAAATATTGTCATACACCTTGACGCGAAGAGACTTTCGAATGCATATCCCAACACCGCCGCCAACACGGTGCATTCTGGGCTTGTGAAGCCAGTTGTGGTCTTTCAAAACAGATGTGAGCTGAGCAATGGAGTAGTTGTCTCGGTCATCTCCAATTAGCCATGTCTCTGTCACTGCAGCGATGTCAATGTTATCACCTATGATGAAATCTGATAACATGTGTGTTTTGTTATTCAAAGACCGTGCATTCCACAAGGAAAGTCTTATAAGACCGTTATTATGCTCTGGTGAACTTGACTTCTCCTGGAGACGACGCCGACGACATCGACCACCTTTACGACCCCGTTTGGTACGACCTCTACATATACTCAAATTGCGAAGTGTTAACCAAACTACTGGAGTCACTTGAAACTTTTGAGACCTAAAACCTAAAAGCGTCTCTACATCATACTGAATTCTATTAGAAATTACAATATCCTGACTTTGAGTACCACCAAGCTTATCCAATGAATTATAAGCGTTACTCTGTGGACCCGGGTTGGGATGTACATCCCCACATAGAATCAACTTAACATGGAATGTAGCAGTACAGGAACTGGTCTGATTATATAATACCTTCCTTCCAACATACTTTACATGAGCACTTGTGAATGAAGGTGTGTCAAACAGTACAGAACATGTTACTCCTGTACCTTCTAGCACACCCCCACTTAAAAGTGAACACAACAATAGAATGGCAAGGGGGATGCCCTGAGAGGCCATTGTCACACAAAGCTTAATCAGGTGTGTTGTTCGTAAATAACACCAAAAGAATGGTTTCAATCTCAATTACAGCTACACAGTGATATACATGGTTACTCAAACATAATGAACATGGTTAAGTGCACATACATACTAGACCCTGTGCAGAAATGACTACACAGAGTGTAATGGTACTTTAATGCTTACCACAGTCAGAAATAAGATACTTATTTTCTAACAAATGCCAAAAAATATATCTGCAAAAACTTGCCCAGTCTGATCAGAACAATAAACCAAGAAACATGATGTAAAATATAAGCAAGAAATGAACCCAGTGCAAAGAAATAAGGAAACTAGTGGAGCAGCTGTAACGCGCACCACCAGCCTCCTGTGTTAATACCTATCAAGTCCAAGTATGTAACAATAGCTATTCTATGTTTATGACATTCCCCCCCCCCCCCCCCATTTTTTATATAATTAGCTTACATAATGAAAAAATATATGATACAGTTTCTACAGTTAAAAATCATTTGTCCCATTTACGGTTAGCTGATTGCCAACGGAATTGCCCCCAAATAAGGAAAACAAATGCCCCCAAAACACTTTTAATCCTTGATAATGTGCGCTTTCTTCTCTACCTTAATCTCCATTGATTTTCCTCCTACTGATTAAGTGTTTTGGTAATTTTATTTTATTGAGCGCCCCTATTCTAACTTACCCTGTCGAGAAAAAAAAATCATGTTTAAAAAGCTCAAGAGGCATTTTAAGGTTCGGTTGCTTTGCATAGGAAAAATGGTCCACCGGGCTAATCAATAAATGAGGTGACTGATTAGAATAATTTTCATATATCAATTGCCCAAAAATACCTGCAAGTTCATAAGAAATGAAAAAAAAACATGCAGCTGTTCAATATCCGGGCCGAATTTTAATCTGAGTCTTTGACTGGTCCCGTCGCTTTGGTTACATGAAATCGAGAATGTGGTGAATTCTTCCGATTTTAGTGCATGATCATGAACATGATGAATGTGGTGAGTGGAAAGAGATGGGTTGGACTAATTGATTACATAGTCTCCCAGTCCATGCATATATTCAACAAAAAACACCCTGTAATACAGCAGTAGTTTATCAAGCTGTCAAGACAAAAGTGAAACGTACCGTAAAGTGTAGTGTACTTGATTTACGTTAATTCCTGCTTTTTTTTCTTCAATATTTTTCTTTTTGTAATCATGCACCTGCAGAAAAATGGTTTTATTGGTAAAATATTCGTTTATTCACTTTGAATATTACAGTATGGTTTTAATAGTTTGAAAAACAAAATATATTCCTGGTGAGCGGTAACCACCAGAAATATAAAGTTACGGTGCAGAAATTGTTTTGAATTATAACAAATTATGTAATCCAGTTTTAAACGTGAACTAAAAAATACGAAATATGAAGTATTCCCGGAAGTACACACATTAGTTAAACTGCTTATCTCCAAGTGTTTTGTTTTTGTCGGACAGTTTAAAATGACTCAACATGAACTGAAATGGTTACACCTATCACCTAATTTTTATAATTATGCAATTGAGCTTCTTTCTATTACCAATTCAGAACGGGTATTGCGCTATAATATGTCTTAACTGCCCAGTGAGAGGCTCGATGCATAACAGAAAACGATTTTAAACCGCATATATTAGTTTGAATTTGGAGAGAGTTATCATTCTTAAATTTACACATTCTGGTGGAGACGTTTGATGAGAGATATCATTGGTCATATAATTTTTTCCTGTTGCAGATACGAGCTAACCATGATGGCAAGTATACATCGTCTATTTCTCTTAACATTGGTCGGAGCTTTTTGTCTTCTACCCTTGACAATCGAAACCTTACTCACAGATGCGACGCCGATTGCTCCATTGAAATCACGTTTCGAAATCTCTCCTTGGGAGTGCAGTCAGGACTTAGAGCTGAAGGAAGCCGATTGCAGGAAAAGGGGACTTGATTCAGTTCCGCAAAATCTTTCTTATGATATTGAGGTACTTGACCTGTCTCATAACAATATCACTTCTCTATTCAATTACTCATTTAAAAGTTACCCTCTGGTCACCCAATTGAACCTTTCTTTCAATGACATAAGACTGATAGAATCCACCACTTTTAACCCACTTAAGGAGTTAATGGAACTTGATATTTCAGAAAACTCACATCTTGTACTTCCAGAAACAGGCCTATTTAGATGGACCAGAAAGCTGGCTACTCTGAATGTGGATTCATCAGACTTAAAATGGCTTCCTAACGACACACTGAAATGGATCTCACATTCAGATAAAATATCATTCTTTAACAATAAGTTATCCTTCATTAATATAAGCGCCTGTGGCACAACACGGATAGCTACATTTTCATATAATGGACTTGAACACCTAAAAGCGGAAACTTTTATTTTCGCATGTCATGCTGATACCCTGGATCTGATGGGTAATGAAATACTATCAGTTGATCCTAATGTGATCGCTTCGCTACAAGTCCGTTCACTGGTTCTAGGAGGAACGCTTGTTGGAGAAGAAGTGTTGAGAAATATATTCATCGGTATCTCCCGCTCTAAGATAGAAGAGTTTATGTGCATTCAAACCTATTTGGATAACGTTTCAAAAGGTCTCTTTGATCCACTCCGGAATCATTATATTTCTGTTCTTGACTTCACTAGCATCGGACTAAACAGCCTCTATCCTTGCATCTTTTCCAACTTGACACGAGTCAATCAGCTTGTTCTGGACTTTAACCATGTTGACGCTATCGAACCAGACTTCTTCGAGGGCATGCATGAGTTAAGAGTATTGAACATGGATTATAACCGTTTAGAAAATATTAACAGTTATAATCGTACTTGGACAGTAGACCTTGTCGAATTGAACTTATGTTGTAATTATTTGACAGTAATTTCCCAATTTACTTTTCTTGGATTGAAAAATTTAATGTTCTTAGACCTTAGCTCAAACGAAATCCTTGCTGTATTTGAGCTTACATCTCTTTCGGAACTTGATAATATTCACACCATCGATTTGCCAGAGTGCCGTATTGACTATTTGCAAATAGAAAGCCCAACATTGAAATCACTTTCAATGAACAGCATGAAAATTCCCGGGCCTCAGTTAAAACCAGGAGATTCCTTTAAACGAACACATTGAATATCTTGAACATTTAGATTTGAGGAATCTTACACTTTACTGGATGAATTTGTGGGATGCGAACGTTTCTCTTTTTGATGGACTGCGTCATCTTAAGACTTTGGATATGAGTAAGAATCCTCGTTCTAGCGTTTTAAATGAATTGCCAAAAAGGATCTTCCGGCAGCTCTCTGCTTTACAAGAGCTCAATTTAGACTACCGCTATTTATTTACCTTACATCCACTTTTATTTACCACAATGGAATCACTTCAGAAGCTGTCTTTAAGAGGAAACATGATAAAGCAACTTCACTGTGATCTACTGACAGGGTCTAAGTATTTGATCAGCATTGACCTTGAAGGAAATTTGTTAACGTACATCGATGAAGCAATATTTTTGAACAATAATATCCTCAAAAATATTTTACTAGCAAAGAACAAATTGACGCTTTTCAATAAAAGCACATTTATGCCGATTCTTTCTTCTCTTTCATCTCTCGATCTTTCAATGAACCCAATTATTTGTAACTGTGACATAAAGTGGCTTCTTAATTGGCTGAAAGGACCAAAATACCTCATCAATGAGAAAACAACTATTTGTTCATTCGCATCAATGGTTCCTCTTCGTGAGAAACCTTTGCTTGATTTTGATGTTAATGTACTTTGTAGACCAAACATTCTCCCCGCCTGTTTGATTCCTATCGCCGTTGTTTGTCTAGTCGTCATCGTCATTCTCGTTTATCACAATCGATGGCTACTGAAATACAAACTCTTTCTCTTGAGACTAGGGGTCCTTGGCTATAAAGAAATTCAAGACGCTCGGGATCACAATGACTACGAGTTTGACGTAAATGTCATTTTTTACGATGATGACGGAGAATGGATTCGAGACCATCTTCGACCGTCTCTTGAAGAACGGCTTCCGCATTTCCAGAGGAACGTCTTTGGTGACGGAGACCTTGTGCTGGGTATGCACTACTTGGATTCTGTTGACTACGTGGTGAGCCATAGTTACAAGACCATCATAGTGCTCAGCAGAGCTGCTGTGCGTGACCATCGGTTCATGCTCAAGTTCCGTACGGCCATGGATCACGTTAGTGATACTCTTACCGAATTCGTTGTCGTGGTCTTCCTCGAAGACATCCCAGATAAAGAGATGCCTTTCTTAGCGAGGTTGTATCTCAGTGACGGCAGACCCTACATATATTGGACCGAGGACGTTAGAGGGCACGAATATTTCTGGAACGAAGTGGTCAAAAATCTGACCATTAATCTAAGGACCAATGACTTAATCCCAAACGAGTAGGAAATAATCAATTTCATAAGTACTTCTAGTAAGACGTTTGATGACTAACATTTACCCAAATCTCATACGTTGATGTTTTAAAGCTAATGGCTTGTACACAATAATTATCAACCTATGGTTTACAAAGCCCTAAAATCTTGTTTTCAGAATAGATAACATCATACACGCACCCCTCCACACCCACACACAATCACACACACACACACACACACACACACGCGCACGCGCACACCCCCCCCCCCACACACACATATGCATATATGTATGTAAAAGATATATACATGCATGTAAAAAGATGATCTATTCGTACAGTCGAAAAAAAGTAAAAACAAATGGTGAATAATAGATGCTCCGTACATGACATAAAGGCTTAGATAATGACGTTCAGCTTTGTTCAAGCCATAAACTTTATTATTCTTGCATGTTTAGATTCTTTCAAAATGAAATATATTAAGTCAATAACATAATCTCAAATATAATCTCTTAAGCCCCTCCAGAATTTTCGAGGGTGTGTCTTTGTAATATTCATATCTTATTTAACCGGAAATTAAAGAACAAAGCGCGCGAAATATATTGGGTTTTGATTGGCTGCCTGAAAATGACAATACTTTTCATCTTGGTTCAAAGTTCTCAGCCGAGCAAGGAAATTTACACATCAGATTCTGCGCATGCTCGAAGACACATACATTCAGCGCACCGACCCTATTCTGTGCCGACAGAAAAAGTTCGTGAGGACCAGGGGCATCGTAAGGTTCAGGACTAAGGTTTGGTATAATGTTTGGTACAATGTTTGGTTCAGGGCTGAAGTTTAGAATTCGATTAGCGTACAAAATTGATGAGGAGCATGTCGCCGGAGCATGTGTCGTACAACCTTTATTTCTATATCAAAATTACAAATTTTGTCGATTGCTAAATTTAGAAAGTGAAAAAGTTGATATTTCGGGCAAGAGACGGCAACCACCGTCGAAATTGTGCGTATAAGTGTACATGTATATACGGCTATATAGACTGTATAAGTCTGTATACGGCTGCTATCCACTCAAGCATTCTTGCTTGTGATAGCTGGTCCCTGCATGTTTTATTTCGATTTCTACTTTACTTACATCCATAATTTCAATATAATATAAGTATATATATTCTTTTTGTAATTCAGTTGTCACACTTTATTTGTATCAATTCTGATTTGAATCATTATTGTATGCAATATTTGTATTTAATTTCTTAATAAATACAGAAATATCTGCTTTAAAAAAATTAAATAAAAAAAATAAAAATAGTCATTCATAAGCTAAATGTATAATATATGTTAAATAGTTTAGTGACATTGTAATAATATCATAGGCCTTCATGGAAAGTCCAGTGTATGTCACTTAATACGTTACCAAGTGTTATAGAATTGTATTGTGGAACTGTGACCATAAACTGACATAAAAATGTCTCTTTATTTAATATTTTGTCCGATCCAGGCTTTAGTAGGGCTATCAGTTTGATGCAGTTAACAGATATATTGAAATCTGAGACTCTGGGCGTAAATGACATATTACATCTTCTTTTCTCCTCTTTCTCCCTCTTTCTTTCTTCATCCTCCCCTTCTCCTTTTCTCTCTCTCTCTCTCTCTCCAATATCTCTTCAACACAGTCCACTTTTCTACTTACCATCCTCTTCTATTTATGTTTTCTTCCTCCATACATCTCATCTCATCCCCATCTTTAATTGACTTCTATTACTTTGAATACAACGAAAAGTCTTTTTTTCTTTCTTTCTTTCTTTTTTTTATCTTTTCCTTTTCTTTTTTTTTATTAATATCCCCCTTTCTTTAGTATTTCCAATTTTTTTTGTATAGGATTGTCACTCCATCAAGCTTTGCTTATGTGACAAGCCTTCTTTATGATTCATTTACGTTAATTATACAATGCAATTACTCTATTTGATAATGTATTAATATTTGTTTATTATGTTGTAATTCAGTTTGTAAAATATGTTTGAAGAAAAAAAAAGGATCATAAAGATAAATAAATCAATCAAATCAAATCAAATCAAATATAGTCGGTAAAGAATGGGACAAAAATAGTTTGGACTTGCCCATATTTGTAATAATCATTACACCATTTGCTTATTGTGTGTTAAAGTTCACATACATGTAACTGCATTCGTAACACAATGAAGATAACATCCGATGCAAAGATACAGTAATTAGCTTTTTACATGTCCCAAACCAGGTGGCAAGTTATATGGACAAGTAGGCTATACATACAGAGTGTCGAGTACTATAAAGATTTTAACAAACGATTTGTGAGCTCATTGTTTGTGCATGGGTTTTCAGAGAGATTTAGTCAATTTGTGGAAACCTTGATCATTCGAGAACGTACACAATCCCTTTTCTACATAATCATCCATTCTGAATAACCTCTATACATTTTTTACGCAAGTGAATGATCAGTAGGATCATTATGAGGCCGTAGTTTCTGCATGTCGAGCGAAATCTAGCGGGTACTGCTTGACCTGTTTGAAAAAATATCTAAGCCAATAATATTAGGCCCGCTCTTAAATCCTAAGGGAGAATTGGATGAACTAAACTTAAATCGTAGAGGAGGATTGAAGAAATGGCAGTGATAGAAGATCGAAGAGAAGAGGAGTTGAGTAATGAGACGAGAAAAGTATGAATGGAAAGTCTGCTGAGATGGCTGGAGGAGAGAGGAATGAAAGACCAACAGATGGCACCCGAGAAAGAGAAAAAAACTGAGAGAGAAAGAGAGAGAGAGAGAGAGAAAGAGAAACCTTTATTCATTTGAAGCCCAATAATTAAGCAGTTTCATTTGACAATCTACATTTCCACTAAAGCAAAAATATACGATCTGATACAAACTATATAATACATTAGGTCTACTCTTTCAGTTTGATTTGCTGCTGATACATCTTAATCACCTTGAAGTTAGGATACCAATTGTAGAGCTTATAAAGCCTTGGAATGATTACATCAGGACCAGGCACTTTTCGCTGTGCTAGCGGCGTACCGGGCTTCCAAGGCGTGTACTCTTTTGAGTACCCTAGGACAAACTGGACTCTCCGCATCAGTCCCTTCTCACGGAGCAGACGTAAAAAACTCTCTAACGTTGCGGTGCATCCACTGCATGGAGATAAGAGTGTGAAAAGGTGTATTGTGTGCATTTGTCCGTCCGCTGGTGGCCATTTTGAAGTGTTCACCCGACCGTATAACCAATTCAGTATCATCTTTTCTGCGTGAGCGTTCCCGTCCCCTTCGAAGTTGAAGAAGGGCTGACTCGGGCATGTAGCCATGAACTCGACGTCGACGCACAGGCCCATATTGTCCGGTAGTCGTCGTCCATGTGGAGGAAGGGATGAGGCACTGTCGTGATCGTAGCATACTCGATCTAGGGAGACACCAGCATATGTCTTCCATGAGCTTGATGAAAAGCGAAGAGCCAGACTCCTCCACAGGACTCGTAAAAATGATACATGTACGTCATGCCGATTCGATGCTGCCAAAGAAAAAATAACGATATTTGATACTTTTAAAAGCCCTCTACGCACAATGTTTTTAAGCGATATAGGGAAAGCGCAAGAGGGCTCCATTCACTTACGTGTTATAACGAAGGTTATCTAAAAATCATATTTTGAAAACCCCGAGTAGAAATCGTTTAAATTCACAGAACAGAGACAAAATATAAAAATCTCCCAAATGAAGTACCTCATTTGGGCACTTTCCCAGCGATTAAAAAAGATATTTAGGCTGAAACAAGGCTAGCCGAAATTTCCGCCCATTCGCACATTGAAACAGTGGAAGTGCACCAGTGATAAAATAAATCCTTTAAAAATACTAAAAGGCTAGCCAACTTCAGCTAAGGTCTCAAATTGGAAAGAGTATGTTTATTAAACACCATTTACGCTTTTTAAATTTACTGAGAACAATGAATCAATTTTATATGCATATTTTTAATCAATTAATTTCAAATCATCTTTGCTCCGCCTCACCGGCATGCATTACGAGCGGATGAATTACTTATGTGTGCCCAAGACGGTGCAACAGAATTAAGTTATGGAGACGAGGCAATTCTCGTCAAGTCGACTTTCGTTTGACGAAAAAGAAAGATGATAATATCCAGGCTCTGGTCAAATCATCCTCTACAGCTATGGGCTTAGTCTAGTTCTGGACGTTTTTAACTATTTTGTCCAAAAAACCATGAAGCTACAACCCCGTGTGCGTGCACTCAACGTAGAACGGTGCGAAGTCCACTGATTCACTCTCCCCACAAATTCACCTTCGGGGTAGGTGAATTTGTGGGGAGGGTGAATCAGTGGACTTCGCACCGTTCTACGTTGAGTGCACGCACACGGTGAATTTGTGGGGAGAGTGAATCAATGGACTTCGCACCGTTCTACGTTTAGTGCACGCACACGGGGTTGTAGCTTCATGGTTTTACGGACAAAATAGTTAAAAACGTCCAGAACTAGACTACTATGGGCTAGAATTTAGATCTTTAACGTTGAGTGGGCCAGAATCAAACCAAAGTGCGCCAAAATAGGAGTTAGGTGATTGTGATTTTTCTAACTTTTTCATGTCCTGTTGGAAGATGATACCTTAACGAATACTTCTGAGCAATATTTCTCTTTTTAATTTATTTAAAGTGTCTTAATTTTTATCTTGAAGCTGAAAAAATGTTCCTTTTTACGGCATTATGTAAGAAAAGTCACTACTTTGCTAAAATGCAAGATTTTCACATTTTGGAAAAAGGTATAAATCTGTTATTGCTCATGGTTATTCCTAATAACTCATTTAACAATATCAATGAGCATTATTTCGAAAGCTAATTGATATTTACTATATGTTTTGTAGTAAACTTGCTAAAATGAGTTTTAAAAAAATAAGATTTTTTTCGTTAATAAAAGGAAAATGGTAACATTGCTGCCGATTTCGGCTTCAAAATTTATAGAACCAAAATTTCCAAGGTCTAAGCTTTATATTGATATCAAATTTGGCTGCCCACTTCTGCCCGTTTTTAAGTTAGAGCCAATTTTATACCGCCATGTTTACAATTTTCAGCCAAAAGTGGAGCCACCGTGGTGGTGGAGAAGACGGGGGTTGCCCAGTAGCTCTAGCGACGACTAGACCAGTGCCGTACATAATATGCCGTATATGCGGCGTCTTGGTGAATTGTATAAGCGTGAGGATTGATGAGACAAGAGACAGGGACGTAGCTGAACTACAACTTTATTATATCAAGCTTTCGGCCTTCCTGGCTTTCTTCAGGTCCTGAAGAGACTAATGACCAACGTAATGCATACTTATATATTAACACACATCTAAATGTGTGTTTTCATATTCTGGTTGATAACAAAATATACATTTGCTTGTCGATCAATCATATCTTCACGGCACGCAGCACATATTAATACGTATATAACTCAATGAAGGAATGATAAGGGCTTAGCTCCGAAATATTGTACCGTAAATTTAATGTAAATGATAGCTTAAGCAGGGAAATGTAACTAGTTACATTTCTCTGGCTTAAGTGAAGTTTCGGTGGGGTGACTAATGTATGTGTGGTACACGGGTTGTGTAAACATATACTGCGTCCTTGTCTCGTGTTTCTTCACTCCTCACTCTTGAAGGGGGTGACTAATGTATGTGTGGTACACGGGTTGTGTAAACATATACTGCGTCCTTGTCTCGTGTTTCTTCACTCCTCACTCTTGAATGTACAGTCCCAGGAAAAGAAAAAAAAAGGGGAAAAAGGGTTATTTTGATAAAGCTATGTGCTTTATGACTACGATTATCTATTTTCGATTCTTCCGTACATGCATTACCGAGCCCAAAGTAGTGAAAATGACATTGTAAAAACCGTGAATCACATGCATACAATGACCTAAATGAAACATAAACTTTCAAATCCTATGTGAAGATTGTTTTCTCGTGCTTCTTTTAATATTGAGGCCAGGGTAATGCCCTCATCATAAAATAAAGGACAGTCAAGTAATTGTTGATGTTTGGGTTGTGAGGGTAGAAAAATGAAACTGTATATTTTGTACGAAATGTTACCTGCAATCGTAATAAACAGCATTTTTTCAGAACTGCAACTTCTTAAAAGAGCACAGCAAGGTGATACTTGCATAAAATTAAATTAAAGGACAGCTTCCACTGAAATCAAATGAAAAAGTATGGGATATAAAAAGACACACAAGGCAGACAAACGTCAGAATATTGCAATTTTGCAATCACAAGACCTTTTCCATCACAAGAGGGGCACGTTTCCATCACTCGAGAGACATTTAGTGATTTTTGGAAAATCTGGGGTGTACGCCCCCTGCCACCCGGCAATGGATATAGACCCATTTTTCTTGTTGCTGATTGTTGATTGAATGCACATTATTACACAATAAAAGTGTTTTTAGGGTTTCCTTTTTCTGGTACGCAATGTATATATATATATATATATATACACATGCACACACACAAACACATATAGGTTGGATGTCTGGAGGACACAGTTTTTTCACAATCATATCCTAAAATGATATTATTCAATGATATACTGTTTTTAATGATACTAAGATAGAATAACGGAGAAAAGAAAAAAAAGGGAAAGCAATAAGGCAAGCGAAAAATTAGTGGATCATACCCAGAAGAAACAAATGATCATTTGGTATTTAAAAAGCCAGTGCTTGTGCATTTCACAAGGATAAACCAAGAATAGACATGTATTATAAATGCATTATTTAAATGACGAATAGATCTAGACATTACTTCAATTTGAAAGAATATCACATTCGTTATACATACCCATTTGAAGTGTGGATTTTAAATGGCCCCGACAGAATTCCTTAGGGTCTACAAACGTCAAATTAATTTACCCTTTTCACAGATTTATGATAAACGTGAACTATATCACGTTGTGCTATGTCTTCAATACATTAGCAGTAAAAAGTCGAACCATTAACGAGTTTAAATGAGATGAGATACTATTGCATTTCGTTGTAACACATGTAATATAATGTCACGTGAATTCGCCCACACGATTGGAAAATCCCAACTTTCCTTAGCCCTTTATGGACTGGAATTATTTAAGAGCTAAATTGATCCCATTTTGTTCTTCAAATTGGCAACAATTATATTTTTTCTTTAAGTGCTACATGTTTCTAATGAGATGTAATGTCGAAATTTAAAACAACATACACGGTGAGTAATTTTATCGAAAAGTTGAAAAAATAGCATAATTTTCATCAAAAACAATGATTATTATGAACCTCTAAATGTGTTGCCAATTTAAGGATTTTTAAGCTTACTTTTTAATTCTCAAATTCCTGGCATCAAACGCAATATAACATGCAACAAAAATGGACACAGAGTGTGCAGAATTTTTTGCTCTTTTCTACTCGTGCATTTGGTATATTTTTAAGAGCTTTGAACCAAAAGTTATTGAGCCAAACCACAAAAAGTGGTCAATTGTCTTGAAATGGTTAATTCCTGTCATGACTAGCTTTCTCTCAGCGACGTACCTTAGGTAATTAATGTTGAAGTGATTAATAATACTCATATCCGATTGTGAAATGCACAAAATGTTGCTGAAGCCCATGGCTATGTGTGTTACCCATTATTTGTGCTGCATCATAATGTGACAGTGGGGATTCCCCACTGATATAACACTATAGGCCCTTTCGATAGCTCAGATTAAAATGCCGAACAAACGAAACAAACAAACAAAACAAACAAAACAGATCGACAGACAACTAAAAAACCAAAACGTAACAAACAAGTAACGCAATAACATGTACATCCTCGTCGGAAGGGCAGGTCTCTGGGATGATGTTTAAATATTCTTTATCAAGAATAAATTTGCATAAATTGGCATAATTGATAAATTACAGAATTCTGTATTTGAGTTCTAAAGCCATTATCTAACCCTATCATATCAAAGAGAGTGAAAATAGATTTTAGAAAATACAGAAGCATTTTTGGTGATTTTTAAATTTTTTTTCCTAAACTGGCATGGAAAATGATAATTGCAAAATTCTGTGTTCACGTTTCAAAGCCCCCACCTATAGCCTATCAGATGAAACAAACAAAATCATAATCGGTCAAGAATTACAAAGTAATTTTAAGTATGTTACGTAATATTTAGTTAATCCATACAAAAAATCGGTCACTTCTCCTATTCTAATCAATTTATTTTATTATATACGTCTATGCTGTTCACAATATGATCATCCACAAAGACAGACAGTAAAAATGGATCATAATTACGCTAATATAAAAGATCAGGACCCTGTTTCATATAAAACTTGTTATCAATAACAAGTTGCAATAACTGATATAAGCTACTGAAATCGTGCGTGCATCTGATTGGCTGAGCGCAAATTTCTTTGAGAACTGGGTAGTTTTTTTATATCAATTTTTATGAAACAGGGCCCTGGCCTAGCTTGCTTCAGTCTATTATTCGAATCAGACCTGCTTGGGATCAAATATTTTATATTCAACGATAAAAACTACTTTCGAAAAATAAACTCAAGACAATTTCAATAGCCCTGTCTACCACCTTTAGAAATGTGCGAACATTACAATGGCGTATTACGTAATTCGAACAAGATTTCTATGGGCAGTACAATAGGCCTTTGAAATTGCCCTTGAGTTTATTTTTCGAAAGTAGTTTTTATCGTGTTATTCACTGAATACAGCATTACATGAAGAAAAAAAAAAAAAGGCTTCATCAGTAAAGTTGTTTTTTTTCTATGCTCTCCCTAGTAAGTCTACATCATATTTTTTGTTAAGCCTGACTCTGAAAATCTAAATCC